>JAUCMU010000047.1:13401979-13425085 GCA_032275025.1 Enteromius treurensis | reverse complement strand
ATCTCATAATTATAGAATTAATAAACATTAAAATGCAAATAAAACATTAATACTCATATAATTAATCTTAAATAAAGAAATAACACTAGTGCGGTATCATGACCTGAAGTCCAGCTGCTCATGGAGTACTTTTGATTTTGTTGAGAAAGTGTGGCAACAATTATTCTACAATCAAAATCAAATTAAAGTTGATAACACTTGAACATTTCAATTGGACTGAGAGGGTGTCTGCTTTAAACTCATTATCTTGGTGTGGGTTATACTTAAAGAGCATCCCCTCATTGCAAGCCCAGATGGGCGTCATAAACAAAGTCAAATGGATAATTATGCAACCCGCAGCCCAAGATGACATAAAAGTGAATTGTGCGCACACAGCGGTGTGTAGAGAAGCTTTATTACCCATAAAGCAGTGGGCCACAAAAATTTTGAGGTTGCAGCAACTTGTCATGTAACGGCCGGAAAACAGATCAAAATACAGAAAACAGATTTATTTTTGAGTGACAGACTGTCATTTCATTTATATTTAAATAAACACACACATACAGTGAATATATATATATATATAAAGAATATGAATATATAAATGTATAAATGTTAATATTTTCAAAATATATACTGTACGTGTGTGTTTATTTATATATACAGAATAAATATACACAGTATACACACACACATTATGTAAACAAAAACTTTTATTTCGAGTTGTGATTAATCGTGATAATTTGACAACACTAAATATAATCTAAAATAACTTTTTTAACTGTAAATCCCCGTTCCACGTTAAGAATGAGCACACTGAATAAAACACTCCATCCTGAAGCAATATATCTTCATTGTCAAGTTTTTCTGCAGCCCAGGCCTCACCGTGCTCGAGTTATTCCTGTGGAACAGGGAGGTTGAGGATAAAGTGCTGCTCGATTGGCGCCAGACGTCAAGACACAAAAACCGGAGTCTGTCAAATAAGCAGAAGGACTGGCAGCTCCCGGATGCCCAGCGCGTATTCTCAGACACATCCTCCCAAACCAGCTGCAGGAAACACAAACACTGAGAAATCTACCTTTCCTTGCATGGATGATCCTGGTGAAAAAAAGAAAGGAAAAAACCTTCCCTCCAAATTAGCCGGCTGGTCGAGGGAATGAGGAGTGATTGATGACGAGTCATGTGACGGCTTGCCCTTCACACGGGCCGAAGACAGGTAATGACTTTGAGACTTCCAGAGGAACGTGTGAGTGTGAGAAACAGCCAATAGGTGCGAGAGAAAGGATGTGTGAGCGAGAAACTGAGAAAGGATGAGAATGTGTGGAAAGGAGAGGAAGGGAGATGACAGTGGCTGTCAGCGCTGGATACGTGTCAGGGCTCTTATGGCTCTTTCACCCCGCAATATCTGCCAACTTCCTATCATAAACACGCATGAAGCATTCAGCCTTTCATACGTGTCTTGTTTTAAGCATAAGCCTCATAAAGCATCCTTTTGAGATGTATGCTTGAAACAAGAACAACAGACTGTTCAAACGTGGTCAGAAACATTGACACAGCTTTTTTATATTTTATATTTTATTTATTTATTTAATAAAAATCATGGTGAAATTGTTTTAAAAATATATACTTTTACAAATATTCAGCTGGATTTTGCAACTAAAAAAAAAACATTATCAATAATTAAATGAATAACAACCATTAATAAGTATAAATAAAAACGAATAATAATAAAATTAAAATAAAAACATTGAAATATAAAAGAAGAATTTAAGTCAGTTGCCAAATAACATTTGATATTTTGACATTTTTCCAGGGTAATAGTAATAATAATAATACAATTTATTTTATATTTTCTATAATATTTTTTAATAATATTCTTTAATATAATTTTGTATTATAATATTATTATTATTATTATTTTTATTATTATTATTATTATCTTTATTTACAGTTTACTTTTTTAGGCATTGCTAATACAAAATAGTTTCCAAATTATTTAAAAAATGTTGCTAGTTTACATTTTGTTTGTTTGTGTTTTATATAAATGTTTTTTTTATTATTATCTAAAATAGTATTATATTATATTATTTTATTATTTTATTATATATATATATATATATATATATATTTTTTTTTTTTTTCAATGTTAAGTGTTAATTATTAAAGAATCATGTTCAAATTGTTCAAAAGATATTACTCATTTAACACATTTATGAGGGGATGGGCTTGTGTTGCATAACAGCATTTACCATAATTCTCTGCAACTTAAAACTGATAAAATACACAGATAGGATTTTAACTGCACGTCCTAATACATGCTAAAATCCTGTCAGGTAGGGGAAGACATGATGAAATTGAGAAAGGAATATAAAGTTTCTCAATGCATGGAGACAAGATGACTGTAACGCACATCCTTTTCATTATTGCAAACATTCATGTAGGAACATCCCGGAAGAGCTGGATTGCAGCAATATGCAGCTGAATGATTTTGTTCTGCAGTCCATGTGTCCAATTACATCAGCGTTTGTTTGGTAGTGAAACCACTTGTGATTTTACAGTCCCACAATCCATCTGGCAGCCCATCCCACAACACACCGCAAATCAGATACACGTGCATCGATCACTGACAAACAAACATCCCATTATGCCTTACCTGGAAAAAACATTGCAGAAATAGCTCCCAGATGATTATGCTGCAAATCACTCTATAATGGCTCATGTTTTCATCAGCGAAAGAGCAAAATTAGGCTTAGAAAAACAAAATGTCAAGCCATCTATTATCAGTCGTACTTCAAGCATGAATCGTTCAAAAGCTCTGCTACCAGCATATGGTGAAAATGTAAGACTTTGGCACCCCATTTCACATGAATTGAATCAATAGCTCGGATAATAAAGTCGTAAAACATGTGGAAGATGAGCGACATCAGAAGTTAACACTGTTGCGCTGATTATTTCGGTCATTTTCTTTCTTTCCACTTCCTCACATCCCACTTATGCTAATTTTATGTCTCGATCGCCACTACACGAAAACCCCAAAACCTCAGTATTTACACTAAAGAGCTCATTAGAGAGGAAATGACATTTAGAGGGCTTTATGGGAGAGTGACAGGAGGACATAAGGATTTATGTGACCTGGTAATGAAAAAGATTGCTGAAGTGTCATCCAGTCTGCTACTGCAATGATCCAATAATATGCGTAAAGCAGTCCCAGCAAGAAAGCATTAACAGCAATGATCACACTGAAGGGCCATCATGCAGTTATCAGGCCTGCGTTAATTCTCCCCACCGCTGACAAGATTTACATTACCATTCCAACCAGCTATAGAGGATTTCTATGAGTCCACAGTAAAGCTGGATTTGCCAAACTATTTTGATTAGTGGCACAATAGCCACTAATCATTTTTTTTCCCCCCTGTAATATCGTAAAGCGATTGCATTAACCAGATCCCAGGAGAGAAAGGCCAGTTACATATATATATATATATATATATATATATATGTATGTGTGTGTGTGTTCAACAAGTAAAACTAGTAAAAGTAAAAGTAAAAACAAAAATGAAGAAATAAAATGTAATTATTTCTACGTTTAATTATTATTTAAATAAAAATAAATCTTTTTAATTTAATCATAATTTAGTTTCAGAATTTTTTTTGTTTTAGATATTTATTTTAAATTTCTAAATCAATGATTAATTTCCAAAATAAAAGTATTAGAATGTTTTGAAAAATGATTTTTAAATACCATATAATTAATAAAAACACTTTTATAAACGAGTAAATAAATTGAATCTTACAAATGAAGATCCTTAAATTCCACTTTTGCTTTACATTAAAAAAAAAAAAAACATCAAATGTGTTTGGAGCAACGTGAGGGTCAAGTGGTAAATAATAGCTTTATAATGAGGGGCGAACTATCCCTTTAAAGCTTTCATTTGGCATTTCAGTATCTGCATTCATTTTCTTGGATACAGGCAGATTTCAATCACTCGCCCTGCACACATGGGCGCACACGCTAGTAACAAAACGGGGCACTTTGCCCCATACCTCCATTTGCTTCTGAAGATTAAAAAATGATTCCATGCTAGCATATAGCAAATGTGCATCTGTGGTCACATAACAATCCCTTATGGCTAACTAATGGGCCTGAAATAACGGCTTCCACTCAACAAGTACAAAGTAATGAGTTCTAGCTAGCTGGCCAACAAGAGAGGAAGGGAGGGAGGGAGATCGAGAGAGGCCAAATCTCATCATGCATAATAGATTGTGCCAACAGCCTGCGTGGAGCTCTCGAGGCCCAGTGCTTCATCATTCCTGGAACGGCGCAACGAGAGGGGACACCTGGGTTACTGAGGACGAATCTGAATGAGCTCGCAAGAGCGGGAGCGGAGAGGAACACACTCATCTGATGTCCTCTGCTCTTTTATCTTCAAGTCCATCCAAGCTGACCTTTTTTTTTTTTTTTTGCTCTGGTATAACGACAACATCTGATCTGCGTTAAAAATAGTGTTCTTAAAGGGACAGTTCACGGCAAACAAGGTTTTGGAGTTTCGCTCCTTGCTCCCCTTCTTTTCTTTGTGAACCACAAAATGTGACATCATATTCGAACAATTCTTAAAGGGTCAAAAGTTCTGTTCCTTACAAACCGCATTTGTGGGTGAGTTTTTAACATGCAACAATAAATAGGTGTCTTCGGCTCTAAAATAGAGATGTGAAGTGTAACTGGCATGCTTTGCTATAACTAACGTTTATAACTGCTAGCACACACACACAAAAACAATGTATACTTGGGGTTTATGTGGGGCATAAGCAGATGGTACGAAAATGTATTAATAAGATTGAACAAACACATTTTCGATACCAATTTTTGCAAAATGTGAAGTAAAATTCTACTCTTTCCTAACATTTATACACATAATTTTAAGCAGACCTGGTACATAAACTTTGATATTTTATTAATCTACTTTGTAGGATCTACTTTGCCTCCAATTTGTCAAAACGCAAAGAAAATATTTTCTACATTCCTATGCTATACAGCTTCTTCACAGCATTATAAACAGATCTTGGGATAAATTCTGGCTGCATCACCATTTTTTGGTGGCGACGTTTGTATGGTTTTATTTGTTTGTATGTTTTGATTCTTACACAAATTTACAAACTTTAAAATAAATGAATACATTTTCCACACCTTCAGTGGAATGTAAAATAATTGTACAAAAATTCATAAATTAGATTGTGCAAGTTCATTTGAATTTGCCAAACTATCAAATACTTTTGCCAAATCAAGAGTACTCCAAGTTAAATGCATCCACAAATTAATAAATGTGCAGTTTGAAAAATTTGGGATGCTTATTAGATAATGTATTTCAACCATACGTATACAAATTTCAACCTGGTCTCAAAAAAACCAAAAAAACGTACCTCTGTGAACTTTTTGTCAAACACTGTTTTTACGTGCCTTGCTGCATGTTTCGCTGCAGTTTCAAAGAGAAATGTCCACTGATTGGCACTAAAAAACAGGTTGTAAACCAACCTGATAGTGTTGACAAATGCAAAACTGATATAAAAACACCTTTGTTGATGCAACCGTGTCATTTCAACTTACTTACACTTTTGTTAAACTGTAGTTACACAGGATTGAACCGGAACTCCTCGTCTCTCAAGTTCATCTATGTACAGTGTGATCAACCGAACAAACCTACCGTCTATGAAAACACATAGATATGAGTGTTGCTAGCCTTCAAAAGCAGCAATTTTCAAATCAAGTCATAAAATTGTGTACTTTAAGTACTGTAGGTGTGCAGTGTCACAAACGAGCCAGGGGCATGCAGATCCAAGCGCAAGGATTTATTCTTGGTCGGCAGATCAGGATCAAACAATGTCAAACAGATATGTAGGAGTGAGACTTAGATCAGAGTCGAGGTACACAGGCAAATAATCCAAAGGCAGGCAGCAAACTTACAGAAGCAGTAAACAGTCCAGAGTCTAAACACAGGAAATCAAATACGGGAATACAACGCTCGGAATTGGAAGGCAGATGCAATAAAACAGCCTCTGTGGCCGGTTCAGAGCAGGACAACAGTTTAATGGCCTCCACGGCCGATACAAAAGAAGGTACAAGTTTCAAGGGCATTTCTAAGGCAGGTACAGGCAGGTTAGAGGTTGGTGCAGCCACTGGCAGAACCTCCTGAGTGTCCACTGAGTAAGTTAACACCTCGGGTGGCGGTGTAATCGCCAGCGGAATCTCCATACCTTCGGTAGGGACCACAGATGGCTCCGTGGGTTGTGCAGCCACCACTGAAACCTCCAGAGATTCTACGACCAGAACCGAGGTCTCTGGAAGCTGTGCAGTTATTGGCGGAACCCAAGGGAAATCTGGATCGCTGACCGGTTCTGGCAGATCTGCCACAGTGACTCAGGATCTCTGGCAGATTCTGGGGGATCGGGCTACGGCAAATCAGAATCAGAAAATCAGGAACTGGAATCCGGAACGGCTCTCCTGGACGTAATTCAGGAACTGGATTCAGGATTGGCTTTCCTGGCTGTGACTCAGGAACTGGACAAGACAACAATTTTCCTGGTTCCTGACTTAGGAACTGGACTGGGGAACGGCTCTCCTAGCCTTAACTCTGGGACTGGACTGCGGAACAGCTCTCCTGGCCGTGACTCGGGAACTGGACTAGACAACGATTTTCCTGGTCGAGACTCTGAAACTAGACTCGGGAACAGCAGACTGGGGTCTGCGGCAAACTGAGCTGGGCGTAAAACGGCTTTTATGGTGGTGACAGGGTAAGGCAAGGGTTCAATGGTGCTAACTGATAGTCCTGGGGAACTTGCAGCCACCAGCGGTAACGCTAGAGACTTTGCGGCCGAGGCCGATGTCTCTGGGGTCTGTGCAGCCACTGGCAGCATGGAAGAGAGAGAGACAGTCTCAGGGAGGCTCGACAGGGGGGTCCTGGGAAAGTCAGGGGTCTTGGCTGACACCAATGGGGGGTCCGCTAATTTAGAGATCAGCCTTACGTGCCTCATCTGCATCACCTTGCATGCCGTGGGTCACAGGCGTGACAACTCTGGTGGCTGAAGACTTGGGTTTGAAGAGCAGTTTGTGCAGTGACTTGGGATCGGTGGCCATCTTGTGCAGTGACTCGCGATCGTCAGCAAGGCATAATGTGAACTTAGAATCGGACATCACCAGTGCATATTCCAAGAACTCAGTCAGGCTGCAATCAAATCTCCCCACTGGCATTCATGATCTGACTGGCTCATTAAGACCCCAGTGGAACAAATCCTTAAGTATGGTATCTCTCCATGGCACCTGATTACACAGTTCCTAAAACTCCGTCACATAATCCTTGATCGACTGCTCACCCTGTTTTAATTCTAGGAGTTGATTGATTGGATCCCTTTTAGATCGGCAGTTTCCGTAAACCTCGCTGGATGCTGGTGTGCCAAAGTATTCTGTCACGAACGAGCCAGAGGCGTGCGGATCCATGTGCAAGGATTTATTCTTGGTCGGCAGATGACAAACAACGACAAACAGATATGTAGGAGTGAGTCGAGGTACATAGGTAAATAATCCAAAGGTATTCCATACATAACCCATACATATTTTTTGTCTTGCTAAAGAGTGCACCCAGGTAAGTTTATGCATTGAGACCAAATTTAGTTATTCTCCTCACACAAAGCTACTTTATGGCTTTGTAATATGTCGGCCAAATGATGAGAGCTAGATTTATGCTGGTTTTTGGAGCTTGGCAGCATTTTCGTTGTAAGAAAACATCATTTCAGACATTCTCTAATGAGTCCCTCTACAGAATACATGGCCTCATAAAAAAAAAATGTCAGGTGTCCTCCGGCCTCTTAAGCCTGTCATTTTATGATTTGTAATTTGAGAGATGACGTCAACGGAGGTTTCTCCTCAGTTGCTGAGAAAATGCTTGTCATTCTTAATTCTCTGGAAACAAACCCTTAAGTAACAGTGGGAGAGGAATGTTTAAAGCATGTCCCACTGATTACAGAAGGCAGACGTCTTTAAGAATTCACATATCAAAGGGATAAATGGAAGAGAATATTACTCTGAACCTGTTAACTCCAGTACCACTGGCGTTCCTCGCTCTTATTGTGAAGTCCTGAACAGAAAATGTGTTCTGCAAGCAAACAGCCTTGACTTGAAGCGGCGCATGTGGGTTTAAATCACACGTCTGCTCTAAATTGACAACAGACTTGGGTAATTTCTGTCTACGTGGTCCTTGAGATAAGCTCTCCATCACAGTGCATGTCTGATTAGAATTTGCATAGATTTACTTCATGAATATTTCTAACTCATAATGATTTGTCCCTTTAGGTCTAGCAATCCAGTTTTTTTTAGCAGAGAATTAAAAAAAGAAAAGTACAAAAAAAGGAAAAGGACAAAAAATTTGTTGCATTAATGCACATTGGAAACTAATCACTGTGGCTTAGAGTAATGGTAATAGCATGGTAATATTTAAAAATATTAATTATGTATGGTGAGGTAGTTCGCAAAATGTCATGGTATTTCCACGATGCTTATATAAAAAAAAAATCATTTATTTATTTATTTTTTTTTTTTTTAAACATGACAATATCATAGGAGTTCAATGATACCTCACAAAGGTACTCCAAAAGACATGGTCATACAATGTACCTTTAAATTTTTTTTTTTACATGGTAAATTTACCAAATATCATGGGATTACCATGGTTCGCCCAAAGTTTGCTTGTAGACATGATTATCCAAATTTCTCATGGCACAAAAGGATTATTTAGATACAGTGGTTTTTAAATGTTACAGTAAAAATGCATTTTTATTCTGTCCCAAAATACATAGATTAATCTGATACAAACACACATATATTATGGTGCTCAATGACTACTGTATTTATATACAGTGATTTGTAATAGTACTTTGCATTTCTTTTTCTTTTTTATGAAAATACTTTTTATGGATGTACATATACTGTGCTATGGCAATGTATTATTTTATATCAGTGATAACTATGGAATTACCATGGACATAAATCATGGTAATGGTTATGTTAATCCAAAAGCATGATAAGGTACTCAATCATATTCTAAAGGTTTTTACAAGGTATTTCTAAGAATTATAACACCATGTATAATTCAATTAAAACTAAAATAAATAAAATTAAACATGATAATTTAAAATTTGGGGTACATATTCATATGGTCTCATGCACCTTGGTGCACTTTAGCGAGGCACAAAATACATACAGTACCAACAAGTACGTATCAATAAAGTTTCCAAAAGAAATGAACACTAGAGGCAGTAAAACTCCGACACCTTTTACTTCATTCACCTTTTCACGCAAATTTACAGAGTTTAGATTAATAAAGCGTACTTTTCATACAATTACTCCAAAACAATATTAATATGCTGGGAGATTTGAGAACTGATGCTTTTGAACGTTAGCATCACACATATACAGCTTCATATAAATGTGTTCTCATAAACGGTAGCTTTGTTCTGTAGCTCACGGAGTAGAGATGTACTTGAGAGACTAGGAGCTCCTGTGTAACAAAACACTTCAGATCTGTGTAAAAGGAAGTTGAAATGACAGAGTTGCATCAACACATGTGTTTCTAAATCACTTTTGTTAATCTATATTTGTTAACACTATCGGGTAGGTTTAGGGTTGGATTTGGTGTAGGGCACCAACATTTCCAACATGACAGAGAATTGACTTTTAGCAACAGCCCACAGATATTTGAATTCTGAACCGTTGCAATATGTACCTATGTCAGTGTAATAAAAACAAAATTGAACCTATGTTTTAGAGCCACTCAGTGGACATTTCTCTTTGAAACTGGGGCGAAACATGCGGTAAGGGACATAAAAACGGTATTGTACAAAATGTTAAAAGCACAGGTGGTGAACAGCATTCTACCTGGTAATTTATTAATAAAGGCTTGCACACCCAACATTTTTACAATCAAATCCATTGGAATAAATTTTATTCAGCTCTAGCCATCATATTTTTTCCAAAGTAAAGTAAAACTCTTCCTCTTCTCCTACATTATATATACAGTATTGCTGATGCACTCAGTGCAGATGTCGAACTGAGACCCAGCGGAACTCCAGACCAGCTTTTCAGCACATTGCGAGCAGATCTTGGGAATAAATCCTGGCTGCATTGCCACGTGGAGTCCTAGATGCTGCGCTTGATGTTCGCAGCCACAAGCTTTTCGATGCTGCATCAAACGCATACGAGATGATGAATTGCCACTGTCTACTGTGTGGCGCCTGGATATTCTCAAATGAAGAAGACAGAACAATGGGAGGAAAAACAAACAGTGTTTCTGCATTTGTTACCATGTTCCACTTTTTTTTTTTTTTGGCTTGGTTTTAAAATGGGAGTTTGCTTCCCCAATGATCGATGCAAGGAGTACACATAGATGCCAATACAATGCTACAAAAAACTAAAACTGGAATCATTTTGGTATTGTGTTTTGATAATTGGTAAATCGTGCAACCCAACATACATTTTATAAATTAATAATGATAAGTAAATTAGCTATATTCTTCATAAAAAAGGAAGCCTCTTTCAGGGTTATTTGTAATTACCATAATTTGTCGAGACATTTTCCCTCCAATTATTCTTTCTAATGTGAGTCATTTTTTGTGATACATAAATCTGAATAAAGCAGCAGTGCAACTACTGCCATGATGTTTAAATAATTATGTTTATGTTTTTTTTTCGTTGCGGTAATGAGAATTAGGGGCAAGAGTGCTAAAATGTCATGCAAATCTTATTGCTCATCAAGGCTTCATTTTCATTCAGCGCAATGTACTTGATTCATTTCTTCAGATTTTGTAGCAAAATATAACCCAACCATATTCTTGATAAATTTTAAAAGACAAAACAAAACTAATAATAAAAAAAAAGTATCCTAAGCACCAAAATAACCGCATAATGTCCCTGAAATGATGTGAAGTTTGATGCATGTTCATTTTAAGCTCAACAGCATAGAAAGAAGTTAAACACTGCAATGTTTTGTAGGGTATCACTGCAGTGTCTGGAGAGAGTAAGAAGCTCATCCATCCTAATGCCCATGGTTAAGTAAACACAAGAGTTTGGAGACACAACCATCTGTACATTTTCACAGGAGGCGTCCTCAGAGGCGAATCTTCCTTAATCTTCATATGTAGCCTACACTAAAACTACAGTCTGTAAACTGCAACATTGCATCCTATTAAAAACTTCAAGGACTAAGCGTCAAATTTCACAGGAAGATAAAAAAACAACAACACTGTACTTATCTGAAGAGTTTGGAGAATTGGGAGAACACTGTATGTCCACAATTACTGAAACTGAATATTTTTAATCTCTGAAACATTGAGAAAAACAATGAGTAGAAGAGTTAGTCCATGAAGGACACATTTCTAGGAATGTTTCATCAACACAGTGGTATTGATGCGAATCCCGTTTAGCTTGTGCAAGCATTTGAAATGGGGGCTCGTCCGGGATCTGTGAAGTTTCTTCTACAAGGTTGAGAGGGAAAACATCTAAATAAAGACACATTCATCAAGGGCTAGACTCGCGATGGAAACAGATCTACCGTCTTTCATCTTTGCATTCTCAATTTGTCTGACAAGAGAGACATCGTGTCTACTTTGTTCCTTATTCTAAATGAAGACAAAGGGAACGTAACAGGTATGGCGTGTAGAATTAATCTCGAAGAACAGATGAATCTTTTTTGTGATAGGCCACGGTTTTCTTTTAATTTACTGCTCGTCTCTCTTCTTGATCTCCAGCTGTCAGGGGCTTTTAAAGGCCGCAATGCCATTGAGGGCGCTTCAGATCCTCAAAAGCGAAAGGGTTTTGTGAAGGGTGCTCTACACGAAAGGTCACTTGCTGGAGGGTTCACATTCTTTGATGGTAATGAGGAGTCTTACTGAGGAGGATCCTTTCACAAATGCTGTCAATACTTAAAAAAAATAATAATAATAATAATAAAAGCAAAATAACCTCAAAACTTTGTAAAGATGTATGTTTATATTTCTATTGACTGTGTTGACTCTACTGTAAGTACTGTACATTTTTGTTAGTTTTAAACTAGCTTGAACTAAAAACATTCTTTATCTCCCTAATTACAAATATTATCTTTACTAGACTTTTACATAGAGTATAATATGCATTTACACCCAATGCAATTCAGTCAATTTGCGCAAAACTCAAATTATCAAAGAGCCCACACACATTCCCGGTGAGAACACTTTTTAATACAAGATTCAAACATACAGTGTTTGGTGGCATAAATTAACCAACGCTGTGTAACATGAAAGAGAATGAATAGTGTTTTTCGTCATTACGTTGGCGTTGTATTCTTTACTAGGTTGCACTTCTTCGCAGCAACTGACCTCTAAGGTTTCTCGCTCAACACATCACTGCCATTTCTAACACCTGGACCCAAGGCCGACCTCAGCACCTTTAGAAACGTGTAAATGTTCAATCTATTTTTCAGCTCGGCTTGTCTTTGCAATACAGGTTGCAGACTTTGTAACATTGTTGAAACTCGAGACAAAATGTTAAAAACAAAGAAATAAACACATATACACAAAACAAATAAACATACTGACCGTTTCCCCCACTTGTACCCTTCCTGTTTTTAAGGATTAGTTTTATTCATACAGTAAGTGTAATCAAATTGTTTTGTGAAGGCTGAAAAATATGTGTAAGGCTGACTGATTTGACAAATAAAAACATAATAGCTGTGCAAAAGATTTAAAAAAATAATATTGTAAATAGATAAAACTCATCATTTGCAAGGGTTTGTAAAGTTAACCATATAGATTGAATACATGTACACAGACAACACTGAGATTTCTCTCTACATTTAAAAAAAATAATAATAATAGGGACGGAGGGGAAACTATCATTTTTTTTTTATTTTTTATACTTGTTCATCATTGCTTTAATTCAAAACTGTAAAGAAGGGGGGAAAAAAAGAAGAAAACATGAACTTAAGCAGCAGACTTAACGGTAGCAAACAACAGCCATTTTGCAATCTTAATCTTTGGTTTTTCCACCTAAAATATTCATTCAGAGTTGTGCTAATGAGAAAGCAGTAGCTTTACTGAGACAGACTCATTGCTACATAAATGATGTATAAATAACGTATTATAACACAGACACAAAAGAATCCGTTAGAAAAGGCCACAAAAACAATAAAACGTCCTTGCCGACTTGATGTGTGATATAGCCATTTTTCTTAGCCCATTGGCAAACGGTGATTGCTTTTGCTTTAGTTTCTATAAATCCACCAGATTTAGTCAGATTCAGGGTTAAAACAAATACACAACTTTGCTTCTTTGAAAAAAATATATATATATATTGAAAAATGATTTCGCACTGTCAATGTCGTACCATGATGAAGTGCGTTTGTACCTCAATCCTACTGCACATTTTCCACCTTCAGCCTGCTGGTACGTACAAACGAAACATCAACTCTCCATGGATTTTGGTTTACTGATAAATCTATAAAGGCTAAATGGAAGCATTTAAAAAACAAGTAACGATCACACCCAAAAATACATCCATACAAACAATTCTGGGTTTGTGAGACTTGAGGTGGTCACACAGATCTCGCACACTACTCATACTGACCAACCGTGACTACGCCACACCTTTATTATTGCAAATCTCTCTTTTGAATTCAAACCAAAATCAAAACAAATTACCGTAAAACACAAATCAGAAGAAAGTAATATTAGATTTTCCCCAACGACACAGTCCACCATTTCTCTTTTGTAAGCTTAAAGAAAACCACCGAAGAAAAAGACCCATGAGGAAAAGCTATATAATGAATCATTTACCAAGACTAAAGTTTTACAAATTGCAATACACTATATATTTATTGTTCTTAATAAACAATTTGAGGCTGTATCAAAAACTTTGTAAAAAATTAGATTGTGATTTTATCAATCTTTTTTCCCTTCTTTTTTCTAGTTTTCTGATGATTTTGTAAATGAAACCCGTTCTTCTCTCCCTCCATTTCAGGATCTTTTTTTTTTTAATAACCATCACTATATATAAAAAATAATCACCCCTCATCTAAAACAAATGGTAATATTTTTTTTTTTCCATGTCTTTTTTTTTTTATACCATATCTGATTTACACACGTTTGGACTATACA
Organism: Enteromius treurensis; assembly: GCA_032275025.1. NCBI lineage: Eukaryota > Metazoa > Chordata > Actinopteri > Cypriniformes > Cyprinidae > Enteromius > Enteromius treurensis. The sequence continues at coordinate 13,410,934 of JAUCMU010000047.1, read as the reverse complement.
GTTATATCCACAGGCAGAATATTATGTACAGAAGACACTTGCTGCGATACCACCAAGGCAAAATATGGCATTCAACTGCAAATATATAATCATGACATGACATTTAAAAAAAACAATACCGTTGTGTAGAGGATGGGTCACCGTTATCAAAATCTTCAGTCTTTATTTTGAATTATTTCGAGTGGATCCAAGGCATATACTCCATAATCATCACTGAAATATATATATTTATATATATAAAAAAAGAATTATAATTAAAAAAATAAAAGAAAAAGCAAGAAACAAAGAAACTACAAATCATCTGAAACCCGAGCTTGTTCTGATTAAATCAAGTCTTTGAAATTGAGCAATCCGTCTCAATGACTGTCAGTAGCTTGAGTATAACTGGTGAAACAGTATATTGGTGGTTTTGACTTGAGGGTGCTGAACATGGTTCCTGCTGTCTTATGAGAGAATTAAAAATGCAAAGACCCCGTCAACCTGTACAACCAATTAAATCACAACATTTCTTCATGGCCTATGGGAAATATGATTAAGCGAGATCAATATCGGGCTCCGGCCTGTCAGGTCAAAGGCAGAATCTGCATAGACGACTCACTCATGAGATTACCGCCTTCGAAAGTTTCACATGGCTGGCGAGAAACGACATTAGCACAAATCTCAAGTCAGAACACACACTGGGACATGTTCACTCAGTGATTTAATAGGTTTTAAGCATTTTTGAAGGATGTAAAATAGTGTTTCTCTCAGTGTAATACTCAAACAACAACAACAAAAAAAGTAATAAAATATATAATAAAAATGAAAGACGATCTAGCATAACAACTTTCAAATATACAGTGGATTAAACAAATCTTGCGTTTTGGCTACCTCTTCTCGTAGTGATTTAACTAGACATGTGAAGAACAATAAAAACAGTTTAATTTTGTGTTAAAAGGCAAAACCATAATGAACCGAGATCCCACGGAACTGTCTGCATGGCTGTCCAAGTCCCTCAAGGCCATTCTTTTATTCCCCTTCTGTTATTGAATTTCTCTATGAAACCTTCTGCACCTGCAGTCAGCTTTATTGTCCGCTTATATTATTCAAGATTAACGAATTCAGAAGATAGAAAGAGTGCTGTTAGGCAAGGAGTTTTGATTCGGAGTCAGAAAAAAAACGTGAAACAAAAAATCAAAAAGAAAATAAAAATCGAAACAAAACCAATAATTAGTCAAAAAAGCCCATCTAGACACAAAAGCGCCAGGACTGGTGGGTACATCCCCAACAGTTTAGCAATAACCAGAGTAGTCAGAGGCTGAGGTTGTTTTTGCTGTCCTTTGCAGACTATCCACTTGCCCCACCCTCCCACATCTCCTTAAGAGTCCAGTTTAACAAAATCTTCCCATCCCATCACATTCAAACCCCCACCCCACCCATTCTAAAAATCCCATGATGCAAAGAAACAACACACTGGTGTGGAACTACAAAAGTTCCCCATCCTCCTGCTCCGGAGGTTTCGGCAAACATTAGGGTGGCACGTAAGGGGGTGGAGATCTGTAGGGGGTCATGTTCTTGGGGCGGGATCCTTTTCCCTCCATTGGCGTAGAGAAGGGTGGTGGTGGCTGGTAGGGAGGGGCATTGGGGTCCTCATCGTGTAGAGGCGTGTACTCTCCCAAAAGGTCCTGGTTCAGAGGTGTTGTCTCTGGACTAGCCATGTTGGGATACTCTGGTGGAGGAAGCGGAGGCTTTTCCTCTTGAAGGATGAGGGGCATGCTGGAAGATGGGGGCGGCTTAGAGTCATCAAGCTCGTCCGCAAAAATAATGGGCACTCCTTTCTTGATGAAAGTCGCTTGGTCTTCAATGGTCAGCTTGCCCTTGCGCTTCTTGCGATAGCAAATCATGGCGATGATTCCAGCAATCAGCAAAATTGCTGCAACCACCACTGCCGGTATGACGGTGTGAAGATACACATCATCGTTGCTCTGTCTTCCCACGGCCGGAGTGGGAGTAACAGGAGACGCGGTAGGATCTGGGATCTCGCCTAACGGGACAAACATGTAGTTGCGGCAGCTTGCTGTGCCTCTGACAGTGATATTTAAGGCCTTGAAATCTGGTTCCATAATGTGCATGAATTGTGGTGAAGGTTTTCCCTCATTATTGGAGATTTTTCTGCTCAGCTGCTGTATTTGCTCTTTCGGGCAGGGGGTTTGCTGAAGGCTGTTGTTGGTCCATTCCACAATGATAGAGCCCTTCATGATGTTCTTTAGTGTAACGGTGCTACTGTTGCGATCACCGAAAGCCTGGGCCAGTTTCTTGACAAGAACGATCTTCTTGTGAATGTCATTGGTGACCATACGTGCATCCCCTTCGAACACGGCAGTAAACACCACCGGTGACTTAACACCGTTTCCCCATCGATTGACCTGCACCTCAAAGGCATCCATTGCATAGAGACCTCCTTTGTCAGTGGCCTGCATGAAATACTCATGCTTTCCTTCATGCTCCTGGTCTGGTAATCCATAGAGCAACTGGCTTGTGCTATTGAACTGTATCCAGGAATCATCTCCGACCACATCATTGCCCTTGCGCAAGGTAAGTCTCAATTTATCGGTAGTTCCATCCTCTTTGTCGAAAAACGTATCAGATGGAACCTTCACCTCAAAGTAGGTGCCAACGTAGGCATTCACCTGGTCGATTGGGTTTCGCAGCTGGGGTTTTATATTGCCATCAATTAGGATAACAGGGGGTGTTGTGCGTCTTGGTGGCTTGGTTGTGGTGGTCTTGGGTTCTTTTGGTATCGGAGTTGTCTTGGGTTTCTTTGGAGGTCTTTTTGTTGGTTTCCTGGTGGTGGGGGTTGCTGGCGTCACAGAGGCCCCAACATACACAGGCCTGGTCATGGTGGGCTGGATGGCGATTGTGCTGGTGGTGTCCATTACTCGTGTTGGCTGGGGGGGGCCTATAGTTGGAGTGGAGGCAGTGGGATCTTTGTTTCGAATGGTGGGTTTTACAGGAAGTGGCATTGGACCACGGACAGGTGGGGCAGAACTGTCTGAGGTAGGAGCAATAGAAGGAGAGGTTGGAGTGGGAACGATACGAACAGGAGGCTCAGGGTATGTTGTCGGGGGGATTAATGAGGGAATGGGTGTGGGGGTGTTGTTGAGCTGCCTTCGCACCCTTTTGGGCACATGGGGCTTTTTGTTAGCGATATGCCACCCGACGACCGGATATCCCAACTGGGCAGACATGGTTCCCTCTTTTGCTGGAACCTGAACACTACTGATATCAGGAATGCTGCTTTGATCCAGACTGCAGCCAAGTTTCCAGGACAAAAGAGCTCCGTTTTCAACCACCTTCTTGGCATTTCCCGGTCCTGCCATGAAAGCAGACATGTCAAACAAACGGTTGTTGACCACAGGCAAAATCTTCATGTGCTGAAGCCCCATGCCAGAAAACTTTTTCATGTTAGCAAGTAGCTCCACCCTCTGCTTCGAGCTCATCTTTGTGAGGTCAGCATCCAGAATGACGGTAAGCACAGTAACAGGCTCCTCATTGCCACAAATGAAAGGTTGGACATCATTGCTGGCTGACTGTTGAATTGCAAGCTGAAAAGGGTCCGTATCAGCATGCTCCTCTGGGTGCACCTCAATGGAGAACACATCTGGGCTTTGGGAGACTTGGCTCTCGTTGGAAACAGAAACAGCTATGTAGTGAACGCCCTTGTCTGTCTCTAAAGGAAGGCCTTGAAGTGTGCCACTCTCTGCATCCCAATGCAACCATGCTGGTAGCATATCCTTGCTTGCTTCTGTGATCTGTAAAACAGGAGGAGAAATAACGATTACCACAACTGAATGACTTGCATCTGAAATGTAACAAGGCAAATGAGCTTATATGCACTGCCAAGCCGAACACTTAAAACCTGAAAAGTAAATCCCACTTTATAATGGGACTAATATCCAATCGCATGAATCAAAGCTGTCTTTGACACATCATTTTTAGTTTTTGTATCCAGTTTTTTCTGGTTGTGAGCACAAAGTCAGTATCTCGAAATTCACTAAGACAGAAGGAGTAAAGACTATAATGAATGAGTGCTCTCAGAGTGGCATAAAGGCTCCCTGCGGCATGAGATACTCCACCAGCTGGAGAGCCGTTCAATGCGCGCTCAGTCAAAAATAACCAATAATGAATCAATGGCATTGAGATGATCCATTAACACAAACAAGCCTCTTTGCAAATACAAAAATACATCCTTTGCTTGCAGCCCCTTAATTTGATTGTTAATAAATCATGGTTCATACATTAAGCAGAGCCAGTGCTCATGAGTTGGGCCATTAAAACTCAAACCAGTGCACAGCAGTCACTAAGAGTTTAAGGGCACCAGCAGCTGGGCTTTTTATGCCAATTGACAGCCTTCAAACATTAAGACACAAAAATCTACCGGCACCACACCCCTCTCTGCCTTTCGCAATCTTAGACCATAACCTGTAAAGTGAAATGGCAGGTCCTCAGACTAAGCGGTTTTATAGATTAGGAAAAATCTGTATTGTAGCATGGTCTACTTTTACGGTGCTCTTTTCCTGTCCTGATGTTCATCTCACTTTATTTATACTGTATGGAAAAGTGCAGCATGAACATTCTGCTAAACATCTCTTTTTGTGCTCCACCAAAAAAAAAAAAATGACAGAGTAAAAAATGGGTACATTTATTATATTCTGGGGTGAATCACTCCTTTGAAACACAGAAATTGGTCACAGCTATCAATTACAGAACGTGTCAAACTACGATCAATTCTGGAATCATCCTTCAATTAGAGAATTGACTCTGCACTGCCACTGAATCTATACTTGTGTTTCGCATCATTATCTGTAAAAACCACAGCTAATAGATATACAGCACTGGCAAAAATTACCTTACATATTCCGTTTATAGTCAAACTGATATCATTCCTGCAATGAAACATATGGCACAGATGGCATGCGTCTACTTTCTGGTGCCTCCTCAGACCTTGATTTAGAGCAAAACGGAAGGTTAAGGCAAGTATTCAATGCTGCCTTCTGAAACTAGAGCATCAGTGGCAAAACACACACACGCTGACATTCAGGGAACCACATAGTTTCCATAGTGATGATTCATGCAACCCACACTAAAGACAGTATAACTTCTGCCAAAGGCATGCTTCTCTTGACTTAAGTGAAGAAAGCAAGGAAAGGCAGAAACGAGTGCAGAGAGAATGTCAACAACAAGAATATTAGGAAAATCATTATTCTTTAATATTTCAGTTGTTCCGGCAAGCCTGTCAGGATTCTTCTGAATGGCACATGCAGAAAACCTGCAAAATATAAAGATTCCTTCATATCCCAAAGCCACAAAAACAAGGAACCAACTAGTGACCTAAAAAAAGTCAAATCTGTGAACATTTAGCAACTTACACTCATGTTGTTTAAAACCCTTTTCAAAATGAAAGGTCATGTTAAGCTAAACGACAGCCCACTTCAAGCGACTGTCCATTTTTAACATTCTGCCTAACTTTTAAACCCGTTGTGCTCCGCAGGAGAAAGAAAGTCAAGCAGGTGTGGAGCAACATAAAAGCAAGCATCTGATGGACGAACCCTCCCTTTAACAGCCCTTAGGACCTCTGCGATAGGGTTGTAATAGCAAGGCCTGATGAGCAGAATAAACTTTTCCCCACTGAAATGAAGGAATTACACGGATAAATCGAAACTCCCTTCGTTGTGGGTCGAATAAAGCCGCCTATTGTTAGGGCACGCTTACGGGGGAGTCTGCAGGAAGAGAAGATCCCATTGTTGGGATATGAAGACAGCTGAAAAGATAAGATTCATAGTTCTGAAGGAGTAGGCTCAGGCATGTCTTTGTGATATTAGAGAGAGAAATGGAGACAAAGCAGGCGGTGGGAAAAAATTTGAAGAGGGAGAGCCCTTTAGTTTGGCCAAGCAGATGTTTACAAGAAACGCATGTAGTTTGGTTAATTCACGCAACTTCACTCATCTCAGTCGCTGAACACATTTGCACACGCTTCTTTAAATAAAGGCCGGTCACATTTTGAGGAACGAAGTATTTGCACTTCTAATTTCGAGACAGAGTGATCTTTGAAAATAACCCACTGTTACCTAGGGGAAACGACAGGCCTTTTTCAGCGGACTGTAGAACATGACCCATTTTTATGCTGAAAATTACAAATGAAATGTGCGGTGTGTGTTCAGGTCACTTGAGAGAGGGATTTACAAAATGTGAGACTGAGCCGGCCGTCTGGCAGAAATCAAAACAGGCTTCAAGTGGCCGACGGCAGTCCATTTCTTCAACCTTCATCTGGGTAAATGAAAGTTATCAAATGAATGCCGATTCTGCTTGCTGACATTTTTTTTTTAGACATTGATAGAAAAGGAAACTGAATAAAGGCTCACCGAGAGAGAGTGGCTGTTTGTTTATAATAAAAGTTTAAATTGCTATTCAGTGAGGAGGGAATGTCAGCTTTTGATCCATGCTGCGAAACAAGCATGAACATAAACGAAGAGAAAACAGTAAACCTGCAAAAAATATAGATCAAAGATAAAAGTCATGAATGGCAAGCAGTATTCTTTCTCGTGGATCGGCAGCGAAACACAGACATGTTATGAAAGAGCCAAAATTACAGCTCTTCTGGCCTTGTCATTCGTGGCGGACAGGTGGGGATGGGTATATGCAGTAACTTCACATTTGAATTCAACATGAGGAAAATAAGGAGCCCGAAGAAAGAGGGATAAATGCTAAAAGAGGGGCTTATGTGTGGAGTAAATCCACAGAGCTCCATTTCCTGAAACAATCACAAGGAGAACAGTCAAGGACACTTAACTAGTCGACCCCTAACTGCCCTCTAGTGGACACAACGGGAACCGCAGCGTTGATTCATTCACACGGGCCGAAGGCTGTGTTCTGTTCCCTTTGTTTGCAAGCCCACCTAAAATGAGGAATTAAGGGACCTCGTTTCTGCAAACGGAAGGCTGCATAAAGACCAGTGGTGCGGCAGAGTAATTCCAGCCTGCGATGACACCGCCACCACAAAGGCCGGTTGCTATGCAGACAGTATTATAACAAATAACGACGAATATGCATCCACGAGACCAAACGCAGCGATCTTGAGTTACGTACGTCTCCCCTACAGTGACTCATATTTCCAAAGCGGTTTTATTATCAGCTGCAGGAATACAACTTTTCCACTGCCTCACTGCTGAGGCTAATTAGGTTTCAGTGCCAGTCTTTGTGCTGAGAAAGGGAGGGGCTGGGGAGAAGACGAAGAACCCTGCCGTCACGGACGAGTGTGAAGGAGCAGGAGGAGAGGAATTCAGAGAAATGAAAGGACAAGGGAGAGAGAAGCTCGCCGAGTCGTTTAAACAAAATCGACATTAGCAGCGACTAAAACATCTGCCTCCGTATCTTAAAATGATTGAGCACTCGTCAATTGGCTTTGACATTTAAGACTGGAGCTTTGTGGGGGTTTTTTTTTATTCATGTTCAAAACAGGACAAGGGGATGTTAAGATGAGCTTAGCGCTTCTCTCTTGTAAGCGTATCCCCTTGGTTCCTTTTGATAAAATGGAGGCAAGAAATGTAAAAGCATGAAGTAGGTCAGTGACTTCAAAAGGATCTTTTGCACAGTAGGTTATTTATGAATATCTGAGGGTCCGAGCATTTCGTGGGAATCATACTGATGGGTCTGGTGTGAACAGGGGGCTTTGGACTCCGCAAGATACTACAGAATAAGTGGTACAGCCCAACTGCAATACTTCACGCCAAGGAGAATTCAAATATCACCAGCAGCCGAATTATTATGTGCAAACCTGTAAATTCATTTCAGTCGTTAGCCAAGGCGAGCACACCATTACTATTGCTAATACATATTTCTCTATTAATCCTAAGTGTGAAAGATACCCTTTGATAACCTATGACCTTAATACAGAGGTTTTTAAAATCATAGTCCAGGGACCCTGAAAGGGGGCTAAATTTTTTTTTACATATTTGTATATGCATCTATCCATCTATATTTAGATGCATTCGTATTGTATGAAAGTTTTCATCCGTGCATCTTTGTACAGTATAAGCATATTTACGGATGACAGTATGACAGATCATTTGATTTTAAATGCTGTTAAGGAATGAGAGGGGGAAGTTCATTGTGGGCTATTGGTCTGGACAGGTCTGAATGGCTATGCAAAGGAACAGCTGTAGGCAGCGTTAGATTCTTTGGCACAGCTGTCAAGACTGATTTTCCGAAAGTGCACAAAGGGGCTTGTGGTTTCAACTTAAAAATGCGCTTGACAGGGCAGAAATGATCCAGTGAATGTAGGATTACACAGAAGGCCTGGGAGAGCCACCCAACATTCAGATGGGACAGAGAAACACAATGAACAGATACGGACGGGGTCACGCTTTTAACAACTGTTGACATGGACTGGTTGGTTAAAAACGTCTCATAAACTGCTGGGTGGTCAACAAAAGACACCTGATCAGGGCTGCATTGTGTTTGCGCTGGTTTTTTTAGAGAAAGAAAGAAATGCAAGCTGGCAAGTTGACAAGTATACAAATAGCCAATTGTAGCATCAGCTACACAAAAGCATAGCCTAAACTCCGTGCCTTCAGAAATTTTGGTAAACAAACAGATTTGTTTATGCTTTTGATCTAAATGTAAAGCGCCCCCCATATATCAGCCTGCAGTTTTCCGAGAGCTCTATGCTATCGAGCATGCGAACCACGTGTTTGCAAGTAGTTTTGCGTTATTACAGGAACCAACACATTTTATGGTCCATCAGTCAAAAGGGAAGCGTAGAATAAGATTTGAGCAGTGCTTGGGGCAAAGTCATGTCTTTTGCACAGACTGAGTACACTGGCTGGGGAGTGTTGATGTGGCGCTATCTTGATATAACAGTAAGGCTGTCGCAGTGAAGGAATTTCCCTTACGGTAATTTTGAGTGGCTCAATAGCG
>JAUCMU010000047.1:13378335-13400835 GCA_032275025.1 Enteromius treurensis | reverse complement strand
GTGTTATTGTGCTGATATCTTAAAGACAGCTGACTCTTGAATTTTTTTGATATTCTTCATAATCTGTGTCGTCAGTTCACAGCGATAGAAATAGTGATAGTGATAGAAATTCATCTTTTTCCATTATGTTTTCTGGGCATTTTTACCTTTAAGTCTTTCTTTTGAAAGTGTGCATCATCTACAAAATTAAATCTTTGCAATGCATCTCAATAGATCAAAAAAATTTGTTTTAAATTAAGGATATTTTAAATGTAAAATTAAAACCGCCAGTAGGAGGCAGCATGCTACTTTTAATAAGCGAGTCATTGCATTTGAACTGAATCATTTAAACACAGATTCATTCAAAAACGAAACGCCGTCAGAGAAGCAGAACAGTGCTGTGGCTGTTTTGGGTGATTTTTGTTGGCGAAATAGAGCAAAAGCAGGAAATGTGGCGTCTAAAACGTAAGTCTCTTAATAATAACTTGTTGTTTATTGAACTGTTGCCTAAAATCATTTGTACTCGCGCTGACTTTTGGAAGAAAAACGGCACTCCTTGTGTGATGTTAACTATATGAAATGTTACAAATATAGGCTATACATTTTCTGCCACCATATCTTAAACAACGTGAACTGGAACGCGCACTAGTTTAACTTGTTAACAGGTTCATTCGGACTCACCGGACTTGCAGCGCTTATGTTTATTTAACGAAATCATAGTCGTCATCTTTTAATCGCATTCAGCCATAATCCCAATTCTTGCCGTCTCCAAATTTAAGACCCTTGAAATCCTAATTACGACTTGTACAACTTAAAACTTTTTAAGTCCCTAAATTTTATTAAAAAAAAAAAAGTCCCCACGGAAACCCTGTTTTGCGCATTTGCGACGCATTTCGAAGGATGTGCCATGTGCTTTGAAGGAACAGCCCCTCACCTTTAGTGTGCTCCTGGAGTTCTTGGCTTTGATGGGCACTCGCATTTGAAACACCCTGCCCACCACCGCCGAGGAGTCTGGGAAGCCGGCGGGCTGCGCCACCGCCGCAACCGCCACTTCCGCCTCACGTAGGTCCGAGAGCACCGCCGAATGCATAGACGCCTCCAGCTCCCTCACGTCTCCTAAAACTTCCATTGGGTTCTGATCCCAGGAAGCCTGCACTTCCGTTACTGTCAGCACCATTGCGGCCAGCAGCACCAGAAGAGTCCTGTCTCTCCGCCCCAGCATGGGGCGTCCCCTATCCCGGAACTCTCTCAGTTTATTGCGCATGCCTGCTTTTATTTTCTCTCGCTCGCACAAAAGAGGACGTCCAGTTGAGGGGGCAGCATGCACCCCGCTGAGTCCGAAAGAACTGATCCTCTTTTCAAAAGCTCAATCCTCTCCTTTTGTTCCCGTCGCCGGCCCCTTTTCCCTCCTTTTGTGGAAGTGCCCTCAGTAGTTCTGAAATCCCATAGTTAAGGGGCTGCCTCTAAGACCTGCATTGACAAAGAGAAAGAGAGGAATTAATTAACAAGCATTTCAATAGCAAAAGACAGCACTGACATGTCTGACCAATGCATCTTCATGTTGGTGCCATAAATGGCCTGAAATGGGGAAAATACGCTACGTGTTTGTTTAGGTTTACCCAACCATTCCTTTAATAATATAAGACACATAAGCTGGGTTTCCATCCAAAACGACAAATTTAACTTGAACAACCCTTTTTTTTCTTTTACATGAAACATTTGCAAATAAGCAGCAGAGAACAAAATCTAATGTTTGATTAACTGGAATTGAACACTATACAAGAAAAGTAAAAGAAGCCACTGACTCCATACATTTTTAATCATACTAAACGACTAATGCACACTTTAATACGCATCACAACGCTTTCGAAGCGGATGCCTGTGGTTGAACGCAGTCATGTAATTAAATAGGTGATACAAAAATACTTTGATGACAGACTTTGGCATTTAAGAATGACCACAACAACATCAAGATCAGTTTTTTACGTGATAATTCAAAATGCGCATGAAAACGGTTATGAAAAGATAGCTAGATGCAACTTACTAAATATCTTTAATGCATATCAAGAAGGTAAACTTGTTGGCCTGACTAGTTGTTTGTTACATGACAAGTACATTAATCAATTAGATCACGACCCAATTCAAATACCACCCGAGGTATCAAATAAGTGACGTATCATTACGGTGCCGTAAATCACTTTAGGTTAATGGTATAAGCCAGATCTTGCGATCTGCCAGCGCTGAAGTTTTGCACTGCTTGCTTACCCACACACACACACACACACACACACACACACAGGTGGATCAAGACTAATCTGATTACCATTCACAGCTCTCTCTCCCTTTTCTCCTCTCACACTGTGCCTTTCATTCGCTCCCTGCCTCATTCGTCACCGAACATGTCCCTGAAAAAACACCCTGCACTGGAAGAGTAACCCGCTCCACGAGTGTCGAAAGAAATGGACGGAGACAGGGGGTCGGTCCATAGCGACCGACTGGTTCAAACACTTCAGAGGAATGCACACCATCTGAATTGTCTCATGGGGGGAGAGCTCTACACTCTAGAGGTTTGTTATTCATGCAGGTCTTTCATTCAGAGAGGAAGACGAAAAAGCCTGCGGTGAAAAGAGGGATGGGTTTAGTGCAGGGTGGGCCGCAGATTTTATGCATTTGAAGAGGGAGCTGCTCCGTACAATGCAGCTGATTTCCCCTGAGAACTGCTTTCGAGTCCTCGTGGCCAACCTATGAACGCGGGAAGCGGATCCGAGAGGGGTGAGGCGCTCTCTCACGCTCCCTGTGTTCGGTGGGGGTTCGAGAGGAGCTTCTTCAGAAGACTCCCAAACAACAACACCGCGGGTCCAATTCACCTCGCTATCCTTCTGAGATTCATTCCGAACGCCAGCAGGGGAGTTACTCCTATAGCATGTCCAAATAATCAACCATCGTTTTCAAAGTCAGGTTTATTTTGGGGTCTCAGCCAGACGCCGACAAAACACCGTCTGAGAATGTTTAGATTATCATTCGGTGTCTTTCTAAGACATATGGTGGATGGGAAAAACACAAATACTACCGAGAGCAATAATATTGTGATACAGTGATAGAACATAAGGTGTGTTTGTAGGTTAAGAGTCGGAATTTGAGAGAAATGTTCAACAAAACATTAGATTTACTCTACTGTGTGTAAGCCAAGGTTTATCAACGGCCGACAAACTGCTGGGAAGCTTCCGCCATAGATTTCTGAATAAAAATAAATTCAAATCAGATTCGATAAGCCATTCATTTCAAGTCACCATTGACTGAATCATTGGGATTTAGTGTCCGACTGTAATCTGTGCTGGCTCTCAAGTCATTTGGAAAGAGTCGCTCAAGACAATTTGTGTTTCCAATAGGAATTTATAATAGCTGCTGATGTACCTCACAGGCCAACAAATAAATCTCAAATAAGAACTATACTTCTGTTTTTTCCCCTATTTCCTAATACTTGCGTTTTTAAAGTGAACTATTCGTTTGTGCATGTTGTTCCAAAGACGTGTGTCCTCAATCATAAAAAAACCTTTCTGGCAAGTCATGGTGTTGTGCAACCCCTTCCTCTTCAATCAATCCTCAGTCAAGCCTTACCTTTTGGTTTTGTTGGATAGTTAGAACAGTCAAGCAAGTACAAATGAGATGAGAACACGTTTTCATGTTCTCATATCAAGATAAGAGAACTGTTGTTCATGAATATGTTACTATTGAGACACCTGCACCCACGACTTCCTTCAGCGAGGCTCTAATCACAAAAACACTCACTCTTTAAACATTCCACACCTCAGACAGACGATGATCATGCTGTTGTGTAATACCAGCTTAAAACGCCGCCAATCCTCCAGTTTTAAACTTGTCAAGTCATTCTTTCTTGAAATGAACTGTAGACTAAAGACGAGAACTCTACCTCCTGCTGAAAACCCTGTCACACTTTTTTTTTTTTCTTATGTTTTTTTTTAAATCTGCAGAATGCCTGAAGTCTTATCGCACATCATTGACGCTGACAGGTATGGCTGGAGGTACAGTCAGTAGCATGACCCTCTTCAGCTTTCCGCACTTTTCCACTACAGTCCCACCATTGAGCATTCACAAAGAGCCTGATGGAATTGGCAGGTACATGAAAGAACCTAAACCTCATCTCCGGTTACGGATAAAGACGCCCTTTCAGCTCCCAGGAATGGTGGGCCGCTCTCAAAAAGGTGGAAAAAGGGGCCTATCACAGCATTCCTCCCTTAATCAGTCCGGCACAAGAAGCTGCATTGGTCGCAAGAACCCTGCCGCCAGTCTCACCGGCAGTAGACTCGGACCCTTTCAGCAGTCAAACGTGACCCAAGAAGTCTTTGAAATGGACCTTTCTGCTCTAAAGACAAAATGGAAATCATTTGATGCGTGGGGGAAAAAAAAAAAAAAGAGGATCCTGAAGGCTAGGCTCCACATGCCAACACAACTACAGAGGGCCATTGTGTTGGAGGCCTGAAACAGTCCAGTGGACGCTCCGGGAGATTAGGATTTGACAGGGATGTATGTAGGCTGGGGGAGAGGGCAAGCAGTAATAGGTTTGCCGACAGCAGTGAAGCTGGCAAAGGGGGATGAGCGCCCTTTGCCCTGGTACCATGGTGACACCCCTTGTCCATCACCCTCTAGGGGCCCATGCTATTGGACAAGCTTATAAAGGCACTGAGTCACACATTCCAGCTGGAGCAAGTCACTGATGTTTACTCACAGCCTCTAAAAAAAAAAAAAAGGAACCAAAGTGATCAAGTGCAATAACAAAAATAACTGCCACCTTCATTTCAAAAATTAATTACCCATCAAATCAAAACTTATAGTTGATCCTGCTTATGTTTCACTCATCTGTAACTGGAAGGACTAGTCGTGCAGACCTCCCTCAGTCAGAGCTGTTGATGCCGTAAAAAACACATTTACCAAAGCTCACAGCTGAAATATAAATGTGCCGCAAGAGAGATCTGAAGAATACGGTATAAATAAACATCAGCGACTGAAAACCCAGTAACCCGACGTACGCAAGGTGATGTCAAGTTTATTTTGCAGGATTCTGAAACTAGAGCTTGGCAAAATACAAAATTCGAGCAATATTCAGCTGTTAAAATGCTTCAAGCTGAGAACTGAGAATATGACCACAGGCAAGGTGATCTCAAACAGGAATTTTATTCGAGCTAAACAAACTTCCTTTTTTAAACAAGCAGGGAGAGTAAACTGCTTTGAATTTATGTTATGTCAGTTTCCTGCTTGTGCCAAAACGCAGGTATGCAGAATTACAGGAAGCAACGAAGCAGAATGCGATGACAATAGGTGTGCCCTCTTTTTCTTTAAGTTATTAGCTTCCGATTTGAGAACGAAGAATACATTAATTATTAATCGGAGAGAGAGATCCCAGATTTCATTAGAAGCCATCAGCAAACAGCTCGCTTAGGTCAATTCATACTGCGTGTCTGTATGATCCTCATCGGTGTTGGCAAGCCACTTGATGCCATGATTTTAAATAGCTACCACCCCAAAGTACTGCCAAAACAGTGAAACCCTGTGATGCTCTCACTGTCATAGTATCAGTTCAGAGAGTCCCTCAGCGGTAGTCTGAAGTTCTTCCCATTATAGAGTGGTATGCACCCTCAGCAGGGTCAGAGGTTATAACCACACTCCTCATTTGGCGAGTGAGTAACGGAGAGTGGGCCTCTCCCCGAAGAGACTGACTGCGGTGATTAATGACTCCGATACGGTGCCATCAATAGCACGCTGTACGCGTGAGCAGTCAGCCTGGATGTCCGCAGCTCCTGGAAAACCTCCAAGAGCCAATCAGAACGCTCGCTTTCGCCTAAGCCCCGGTCAGCTCAAAGCTGACCTTCTCCGCTTCGCACTGTACTCCTTCCCCACCCTGCTCTGACATAGCTGAGCCGTCTATTAATGGCAACTGCAGGGCATGAGCAAAAGAAGATAGAGGCTGGCTAAAGAAGTCATTCACGACTGGAAATCCAAGCCGGCCCTGGCAACAGGATGAAAGTCGCCAATGCAGCCCAGAATCTAGCCAGTTTACTTGACGGTGACAGATATAAATAGAAATGATTCATCCTCTCATTTCAAAGATGAGCAAGGTTTTATGGGTTTGGAACAACATGAGTGCGAGTAATTGGGTGAAAAACGGGTGAAATCTTTAATAAGCAGCAAATTAGGAGTTTGAGGCAAACGTCATGTTTAGCAGTTAGGCTCATTAATATTCAAAGTTGATACCCAAACCTTTGTATGATTGAAGCATTTCCATGATTCATTTCAGGGTCTGAAATTTCATGACATTTCAAGGTTTGATCCCTTGACAGTAGAGATATCATTTGAAGAGAAGGAGCACTGGGCCAGGAAGCGTCACTGACCCAAAACCTGTTTTTCTGACTTGAGCGCCATAGCCTGAAGCGTTTGGAGCATGTGCGCTAACCGTTACACCGTGACTCTGACAATAACATCTTTTAGCACTGAATAAGTTACTTTGCCAAGGAAAGCAAACTATGCAAATGAAAGTTGTGGAAAGACAGCGAGCTGCTCTGAAATTTTCATTAGACAACGGCCGTTTACATCAAAGGGTGTTGCATAGTTAAAATTCACAACTTCTTGTTGCATCATGTCATATTGCGTTTTTCTTCTATGTCCTTGTGACTCACTATCCCCTGAAATTGAATTTGCTCTCTGACGCAGAGTAAACTCCAGTGTGCAGGCATGCCAAGAACAGCGACCATGTTATGTCCCTTAACAATTCAATTCATGAGATGCATGAGCGAATCTGGGTGAGCCTTTGTGGTCCACAACAGGAAATAACGGCATGGGGTAAATCCATATTAAAACAACAGAGTGAAACAAAACAGATAAAAAAAAATAAATAAAAAAAGCCACCGGCATGCCTACTGCAGCTGGGGGCCGGACCATCACACCCAGGGTCCTTTTTAAAAAGAAAATGCCCTGGCAAACACACGTGTCTAAACACGCTTGTTGAGCAAACATGAACCGAAGGACCCGTCGGCATCCCGATACTCGAGAATGGGGTGTGGAGGACACATTGACCCCACATGCATGCCTACAACAATGGGAGCCTTTAGCCCCTACGGCTTATTACAATGACTCCATCTCGAGTTCCAACGCCCACCTGTAGGCCACTGGAAAATATGTTTTTAAAAACCAAGCTCTTAAATGGATTATGTCGCAATTATATACACCCCCGCTTTCCCTTATCACGTTAATAAGCAATGAATGCATTAGAGGCATTGAAAACAAAGCTATCGGATAATAGCGGCATCCAAGAATGACGCAACATGATTTTTCTGCTCGTATCTTGCATGGAAAGCAGCATTTGATGCCTCTGTGCTTTAAGATATGAAAAAAAATAAAAAGGCAGGGTAGCGGTTCTGTACACCTCTCTAATGCGTTTTTAATTTGATGACGAGCTAAAATGAATCGCGAGAAACAATTTAGGGAATTGCGCCGCTTTCCCAAACGAGAAGGAACGCATGTTCACTTTGATTAAAACTCGGTAAAGTCAGACGTCAGCTCTTTCTCTCGGATGGCAGTGCGGCTTGTGAGGAGTCTGACTGTGCTCGGTTCTAGAGCTTCCTCAGCTGCCTGTGATTATGTCACAGCAACAAAACGATTACAAGATTACGAAAAAAGGTCATACTCGTTAAATCCTCCGATTTTGTAGGTAGCATGATAATGCTTTTCAGCATCAAGCGCTACTTACAAACCTTGTTTCTAAACACCGTGCCTAGTTTTAGACACAATACAGAGTACTTCAAGATGCGATTTCCTTCAAAAAAAAAAAACAGCAATCTAACAATGTTAATAGCTAGTCAATTTGATTGATTATATTACTGAAATGATTGTCTTGGGGCAATCCAGGCAGTCATTTCGGAGCAGATCTTCACATTATCCTTAATAGATTCTGCTTAAACCCTAAATTTTGGTAAATAGGGTAAGAGGGGCCTCTATAGAAACACCTTTGTAATCATGTCTGATGAGCTTTGCCAAAAGATCACCTTGAGAGGGTAGCTCCTCTTCTCGCAAAGAAAAGAGTAAACAATGGAGGGCCCCAAGAGGGCTGCTCCACTGGCAGGTGCTTTTCAGGGGCGGATCAGATTCTTGTTAAAGACCACCAGCAAAACCACAATCTTGGGAGCAGATTGACAACTGAGGCCAGTTGGTAGAGGACACCAGTGACAGCTGGGAACCCCCAGGCTCTTAACATGTACCAGGATACCATCCTGACCCCAACAAACACCCCAACAGCTAGAAGGGCAGCCCTCCCAATTCCTGGCACAATTTGTGGCTGCAGGGATTTATTTCACGTTCCCCCTCTGGGAAACAAAGAATGGTAGATATACGATGTTCAAATAATCTTCAAATAAATCACCATGAACCAATGTTTGCATTTTACCAATTTGGCATCTTTGAAAACAACTAATATTATCTGTAAGCCAATAAATAAGAGATGTGGGCCTTCCTTGGTTTTATCGATTGGGCAAGTTTTTTGTGATTTTTAGTGAAGGTTCAGAAAATAAGTGTCTTGAAATTCCCCACTCCTTCCTTGGGATTCACATTATGTGCAATATGAAATTAAAAATGGTCTACTTTTATTTCATGCTGACACGCAGTTTCCCCGAGAGTTTGCAGAGACACACTGCATTCTGGGAACGTTTTGGAACATTGATATACAGTGCATAAACAGCATATTGTCTCTGGTCATCCAGACAAAAGGTTATTGTTGGTAAAAATCTTCTTTTTATCACCAAGGCGGCTGTGAACAACAAACGCACATACAGAAAACTGCCATCTACACGGTCAGATCAAAAGTGCACAAGACAAACAAACATAAAATGGATAAAACCGCTCTGTGAATGATGAACCACAAGGTGGGAGAACCAAATCACCTGCCCTAATGAATAAGAAATGGCGATACGCTCAACTGACCAAAAAAAGATTCAATTAGATATAGCAATAAAACCCAGTTAAAGGACAAAAGAAACTGAATGATATGGCTCTTATTTCTGGCAGAGGCAAATCCAAACCACACACGTATCCTGCCCTATGAATTTATCAGCATTGGAAATCTCATTCAGGTTTCAGGATATCATGGCTGAGACCGTAAGATGGCCAGATGGCCCTCCTTCACACACATCGGCCCTAACGCCGCTTGGCAGCAAAGGGAGGGAGTGAATCTGCGATATCTGTGAATGAGCTGCAAGGTCTGGAGGTGCTGGGCTGAAGCAGTGCAATGCTGGGACTGTCACATTCGGCAGACAGATACGGAGGCCAGACGTGAGGAACAGGAGGAGGGGTGTCGGAGTTTGCTAATGTGCGAAAATGAAGGACAACCCACAAGGGGCCCAGCAATGGCATTCGGTGCCTACAACAATCAGGAGTTCTGTTCTCTTTTGTGTCTATAAACCTTCCGCAGAAGAGCATGCTAAACCATACAACTCAAGTGCGCAGGTTCTTCTTGCGTAAGATGCAACCGAAAGTGAGCTCTTCAAAGAAGATCAATGTTTGTTTAGAACGTTAACTTTGATGGCAAGAATTGATCAAAGCCATCGCTTTCCCAAACAGTAAACGAACTCAATGTGGCGAGAACAGTAAGTAGTGCCCTTAACCCCAAAACAGAGGGGCAACAGATGGCCTGAGAGACATAACCACCGACTTGTTTAGCAGAAACGCAACTGCTAAGTCTGTCCTAGATCAACGGTCTGTGTCAATAAACACCTCACAGTAGACATCAACAACCCAATTGTGTATTTAACGCAGATGCCCAGATACACGTGGGTCCGGGTTAGACAATAACACGACCTCTCAAGGATATCTTGTGTTTGTTATGGAACCAGGAAGGCTCGAACTGTACCCCGCGGACACGGACACAAAACAGTGCAAATCGCTGATAACACTGTGCCGAGATATCTGTGATACTTCAGAAGCCTACACCAGTCGAAAAGCTCATCGCTTTTTGGTTCAGGAAAACATTTCCTGGAATATAAGTCACATAAATCAAACACGCGGAGATATTAGAAAAACAACAAGAAGCCAAATGTGAGAGAAAACTAAAAATAATCACATTCAGAGAGTCTTTTTGGATGACAACCCCGGGTGATCCTATTCTTTTTGCAGCGTGCTTAAAGAGAGCTGCAATTTCGACCTGAAAGAGGCTAAAGATTTGCAGAAAATAACATACACTGTACTAAAAGACCTTTTTCTTCTTCGCAGTGATGGCAGCAAGCCGCCACTACACCTTTTCGGACGTTTCTGCGACCAATTCAGCCCAATCCTCAAGATGACTAATGTTTGGAAATCTAAAAACCTTGAAATAGATCATTAACTTAAAAAGTACTCATCTTTGTTATACGGGGCTACAGAAAATCATGTTTCTTTCCTAGCCTTCTTTGCCATTCCAACCACCCACTGCCTGCGTATCATTCATAAGCGAGATAACACTGCCGTTCTCCTTGAGGACATGCATTCCTGAAGCAGCCATACCTTACCAAGGTAACTACCTTCCCACACACACACACACACAAAAATCTGAACAATGTGGATACACCCTTCTCCATTGCAGGCTAACAAAATGGATGCTGCTGGGATCGCAATCTGTTGGGGTTTTAGTTTACACTGTGTGAGGGAGCACTTACATGCACCGACGTGAAATAACTCAACAACCTGGTGGTCTCGTGTGATGAGGAGAATGTCTGACTCCACTCCACAGACACTGGGAAGTGTGAAGACACGCAGTGGTGTTGACTCGTGAGAAATAACACACACACACACACATGCGTTCCTCGGGTTCCACAGCGCTTCTGCTGTATTTACTAGGTCAGCACTACAAGTTACGAACCAGTTGGAAGGTTGGTCTGTTTGTCAACGTCAAACACACCTGGTCTGGCCCATTTTTCCCACCTCCATGCGCCTCTTTAAAGCACACGTTATCAGAGGCTAAGATCTCAACACCAAAGCCGGTGTGAAAAGTGCGCTCTAGCCAGCGTGATATTTGCTGTCTGAATGGTTTAATGATTTAAGGACTGCTGGGTCAGATGAGGCCTAACTAATTATTAGTGCTTGTACATATGTGCTAGTAAAAGAATTACCGTGATATTAAAGATTAAAACCTGTGAAAATGCTACGGTAAAAACATGTTAAACGGTTCACGGTAAATTCCTGTAAAATGTACAGGGAAAAAAAAAACCGACATTCCCGGAATTCCCTTTATTGCATTTGAATTTGATGTTTTTCTTTATGTTTATTAGGGTTGCATATTACATGTAATGTTGGGCTTTGCTTCAACATGTGACTTTATAATCAGGTACAAACAGATTTCACTACTTTTATAGATTGGTATATTAACATTATTTCAGTTCATTAAATTACGGTATTTAACTGTAAATGGAACTTAAAACCATTAAACCTAAAATGTTGTTACTGTATTTTTACGGTCGAATTTGAGCAACCACAGCTGCAGATTTTTTACCGTCAATTTATAAAAATAATTATGGTAAGGTATAATATAGAGCAATAATAGTGATGCCCATCTAATCAACATCCCTAAAAACAGTTAACTGAGGAGTACTCGGTACGATTCCTTCAAGTAATATCCCACAAACTGACAAGTCGTGCGGCATGAGGACACCCCCCTCCTCCACACCAGTGCCATTCAAAGAAAATTAAATTGACGGATTTAAGATTCACAAGGAGCGGACGGAGCGCGGCCTGGCGCATGCCCTGAATTTTAAACTCTAATCAGACCCCCTGCTTATTGCCCACACTGATTTCAATTGGCAGTGGAAATGGCGTAGCTGAAAACAGAGACTTTGGAAAGATATTAGAAGAAATTTTCTTAGAAGGGTCCGCTTTATGGTGTCACGTTCTTCTAGGATGTATTATATGTGTGCAAAGTAAGAAGATAAAGGAAACATATCAATGCGAGAAGAAAGAGCAAATGCCCTAGACCAAGGACGTATGAATGTTAAAACAGTGATCGATAACAAGCATAAAACCAGAGAGGAATATGCCAGAGTGGGCCCTGCTGTAAGTGTGTTAAGACTGTACGAGGGCGGTAAAGGGTGCTATTTTTGTACGTCATGAAGACAACCCACTGCACACGGTGGGCTAAGAGTTTCCACTCTATTGCAGTAGCTTCCTTTGGGCTCCAGGTCCCCTTAAATGTCCACAAAAATACTTAAAAAGGATAGTTCACTAAAAAAATCAATAACTTACTCTCAAGCTGTTCTAAATGTTACTAATTTCCATGACTTATCAAGGTCTAGATATCAAACTTGACATTATATATGTGGGTGATTCTATAATTGCCAGTACATTTGGTGTCCCCGCAAAAATAAAAGTCATTATTTTTATTTATTTATTATTATTATTATTATTAATTACAAGATTTTGCAGTCCATAACGATATCCTCATTTATTTAAAAGTGTCTTAAATAGCTAAAAATCAAGATTTCTTCTTTTCCGCATACCATATTTTTCCTTTAAATTGGTGGAATTGTCTCAGACTTTACAGGAAATGATGTCACTTTCACTCGCTGATAAGATCTGAAGCACTGAAAAGCATCTGTGCTCCCTCTGAGAAAATATTTTAATCTAAAAACTTTTTTTAAAACTATTTTTAAAATGTCAACTCTGTTACTACAATATCAAAAGGAAAACAGAATGTATTGCTGATCTCACATTGGGTTATCTAAAGCTCTTTTAATCATGTTTTCATTAGTGTCATGTGTTCTTAGCATTTATACCAACAAGTTGATTTTTTGGAAAAAATAACATATTAAAACTATTGTCTCCTTTGTAAGTCTACCTAGGTAACAGAGTTGACGGTGAAAGAAGGGGACATCAAATGTACCCACAATTATAGAATAAGTCATATATATACATATATAAATAAACGAACTAGTAGTAGGCAACAAATAATCTCAATTAATCATATACAGAATATTATCAAAATAATATATGTGTTTTGTGCACATTTACTATGCATATTTAAAGACAAACATACTGTATATTTTTAAAATATTTATAAAAAGTATATTTATATTAAAATAAGTTGGATGATATATAAATACACTTTATATATAAATATTTTTAAATACATGCATGCATGGAAGTGTATTTATATAATAAATATAGACTACACAATACACACATATATATTACTTTTATTTTGTAATCAATTAATCACCATTGATCATTGCCCAGCACTAATTATAACTTGAAAACAAGAAACATCTTTAATCTAAATTTTGCCTTCATGCCATCTCTAGAATAAGCAGCCCCTCAATCCACATGACAATGAACACCAGAAGCAAGTGCACGCTTGACATACTTAAACTGACGCCTGGATTTATGTTTCAACCTAAATTTGCTTTCCACTGCAATAAGTAACAGAAGATGGAAAGAAACGTCCCGGCCAAATCATAAAAGGTTAATATATCATTGTTTAAACAGCACACTGTAAATCACTAACTCCAAGAAGATGTTTTCAAGACCTAAGGAGTACACGTGACCAATACTTGCAGGTGGCCAGAGTACAACTGGCACCGTAGTCCACAACCGAGCTCGCTCTTTACGGTTTACCGGGCTAATCTGTTAACAAACGGTGACTGCTTTCTTCCCGTCTTGGCACGGTCCTGAAGGTAGTAGCAGCTCTAAGCTCGCTCAATCCTACTCCACAGTTACCCTCCTAAAGCATTCCCGCAAAGATCACGACAGACAGAGTCGCACTTCGGTAAACAGCAGGCAATTTGTGTGGGAGTCAAAGATCAACTCAAAGCAGCGGCTCAGTAGGGGTAAACAGAGAGCCTCCCTTCATCCAAAAGGCTGCTGGACACAAATTGGTGCTTGCAAACATTAAACAGGCCCAATGTTTCATTTTCCTCTCAAATCCTTAAACGCAACCCCCAACTGTTATCGATCAGCCAGACACAACATCAGGCATGGTAATATGTAAACAACATCTTTAGAAATCAATATTATTGCATCTGTAAGCAGGTAATTTAAGTGCGTCTGTGAGAGGTGGCCTTTATCTGCCCAGTTTCTCCCATCCAGAGCTGACAACATGTCTCTCAGTCTCCAGGCCATCGCGTTAACATCCTATGCTACATTAAACTCGCGTTTCTACAGCGTGCTGAGCTAGTGAATCACGCCGTCGCCTCTGTAAGACAGATCTTCCCTCCTGTTTTCCCTCTGCTGAGACCACAGGCCAGGACATCTCCACTGAGCCCATAGAAATCCACCTGAAAAACACCATTGGCATGTTGAGAGCCGAAGAAAAGCTGCTACTTTTTAAATCGCCGCTTTGTGTTCGAGGTGCACGGAGGAAAAGGTCGCACGATGTACTTAAAGCTGTTTTCCCTCCAAAATGTCAAAGTGCAGCTTTGGTCTAAAGGCCTCGGACAGCGTGGAAAGTCTTGACCCGAGTTGTGCGGCAGCATTACAGCTACACCAAACAACATGTTGGGTCATGTGTTTGTTTTTCTTCTTCCTAACACTGTACTATTTTTGCTTTTCCTCTCCAGTCTCTCCTAAAAAACAAGTGTTAAGAATTGCTAACAATTACAAATCATGCAGCTGAACCTTGCCAATTAAAATTCTGCTGGATAGCATTAAACGCAGGGCTTGTAGACACGAAAACCATTTATATAAAAGAAAAGAACAAATACGTTTTCTTGGCATGCAAATGATTTTACACTTCAAATGTACTATTTTACTGACATGAGACTTAAAGAAACATAACACAGTTATGACACAGACATAATAAACGGTAGAAGTTTAAATGATATCCTCTCTATCGTGGTTATGCTCGACATGCAACACAATGAACAGGCCTATAATATGCTTCCTATTTTTTTTTTTTTTTTTTTAAATTGCGCCACTTTAATATTATATTATACACAGTAGTTAGCATCTGAAAAATAATTTGCCCTAAGCAAGAGCACATTTTGGCAAAAACAGTTTGTAAATTTTATTTAAGGCTGCACGATTAATCATATCGCAATCGCGATGTCAACCTATGCGATAACATTACAGCATTCGTGGACGTAACAATACATTCATACTTGCTCAGACCAGACGCGAATGAAGCGTTAAGCGCGAGTGACTTACATGTTAAGTCAATACAAAGACGCAATTAGACATCCTGCAGCGCGATTCATGCGAATTAAGCGGCGCGTTAAACAAGCCGTTTTTTCTGCACACATAAGCAGCGCGAGGCTATAGACAAGCATCTTTCGGTCGTATTTTCCAGCGTTCTTCTCCGAACACTGTGTGCCATGTGCTTTGATTTATGTCATTTCTCTGCACCTGCTATGCGCTGTTGCGCCGCCCCTGCTTGGAAGCTCTCATTCGTTAACATGGGGCGCCGACAAATCGCGCTGCTTACACCCAGCTGTACATGTTCGAGCGACATGTTCAAGCGTCCAACTAGATGCGAATAGCGAGATATATTCGCCCAAGTCACATCAGGTGCGAACGCACTTTTAGCAAAGGAGAAGAACACTGGACAAGAGATACCAATAGAAATATACTACTAAGTATATGTTACATCCTGCTAAAATGTTTTGGGACAACATATTCAAATACAAAGATGGGTATTTGTTATATTTGTCTGTACTTTTGCCTTTTTAATTTTATTTTAATGTTAATTTAATGTAATTTAATTCAGTAATGTAACAATGTTATTTAATTTTGTACAATTTAGTTTTAATAAGTTGTTGCTAGATTGCACTGTAGACTGTATCTCAATTGAGGAATACAGATTATTATTATATAGCCCCAATATTATTTATAAAAGACCTAAATAGATAGTTAAATGAAATTAAAATGTTGTTTCAAATTAATTGAAAAATGTGTGCTTCAACTCTGTTACCATCCATTATTTTGCCTTTAAATTGGTGGAATTATCTCTCAGAATTGTGGAAGTTACAGGAAATGATGTCACTTCCACTCACTGATAAGATCTGAAGCTCTGAAAAGTATCTGTGCTCCCTCTGAGAAAATATTTTCATCTAAAAACTTCTCACACCAAGAGTTATTTTTAGAACGTCGACTCTGTTACCTCAATATCAAAAGAATCTCACACTGGGTTATCTCAAGTTTTTTTTAATCATGTCTTCATTAGTGTCATGTGTTTTTGCATTTATGCCAGCAAGTGGTGTTTTCGGATTTAAAAAAAATAAAATAAAACTGTCAATTCTGTTACACTATTGTCAACACTGTTACTCTACCTCGGTAACAGAGTTTGATGATAGACTTCGGACACTTAATGCAGCCACAACTATGAATCACCCATATAATTTAATTAATAGTTTTTTGTTGTTGTTTTTTTAAAGCATAGTCCATTGTTGTTCTTCAAAATATCTCATTTAGCACTTAACAGAAAGAAATACGACAATGATAGAGCGTAAAAACTCTAAATTGAATGCGAATTGATACTGAAAACGATCAAACAGGGAAAAAAAAAAAACTATTCAAGTGACATCAACTGAAAAATATTAATGTTCACTGCTAAATCGTTGACAATAAGGCCAAGAGCATGTACAAAGGGTCACGTTTGATTTCCTGTCAGCGCTAAACCTCAGTGAAACAACTGGTCAATTTTGGCGTCACGGCACACTAGGAGATTGCAAACTAAGCTCGGGCCACATGGGTAAAGCAACGTGGCAGAACATTAACTCATTAAGCAAACGCACGTCCCCGCGACGGGACTGCATGTTATTGCATATTACAGACGTGCACGGTATTCGACGGAAAATCCATTCACTCTGTAACGCGGATATTTCTCGGCTTTCTTCTTTTTCTTCTCAGCACCACACCTCTGCTGATGATGCAAGTCTTATCACAGTACCGATAGTACGCAGCCTTGCATTAGAGCCGTTTCCCGCTGCCTTTAAAGCCCCCACCCTCAGTACAGAGCCCCAGAGTTATTTACAAGCAGTGCTACAGAAATCTAGGTTAGGCTGCAATTGAAGTGTGAACTATTGCACACTGCAGCAGACAGTGCCTCCGAAGACTGAAGCAGCTTACTGGAAAATAAACAAGAGATCTGCATGCACACACACACTCAAACAAAAAAAAAGACATGCTCGTGGTAGGAGCAGCCAGCCACCGACTCGGGCTGCGGCGTCATCTCAAATCCAATCACCCTGCAAGATTACGTGTCTGATTACGAAAGCACGGGAGTTATACGAGGTCCGGTGCAAGACTCTACACACAAGCTGGGAATTTTCTCCCGGGCGTGCCTTTTCCACGCGGCCTTGCCTCACGGACAGCACGTAATCCAAGTTTAAGTCTTTATTTGCGGGGGGAGATTTGTGCAAAGCCCAAATAGGCACTTTGCAGACTCGACCGTGCAATCATCTACAATGAACTTCGAGGCACCTGTGGGAGGGGGGAAGCACCTCGTACTTAGTCTATTTTTAAAACCCGTCAACCACAGTGTCACGTGCGCAGGAAATAAATCAACACCGTCACCCTCCGCTCCTTCAGAAGGATGGCGGCGTGAAAGGACGTTTTACAAGGTGCACCAGGAATAAATATCTCCGTGGACTGGTTAGCTCAAACAAATTAAGGCATAAATGAACATGCAATTACAGAGCCGAGAGAGTTCTTCTCAGGGGCAGGTGAATCAATAACACTTGACAAGTGCAACATCTTCTGCAAGACGATCGGCCCGAAGGGTATTGCAATACCTGCAATCGCAATTAAATTAAGGGCACCTGAGAAAATAAATAAATAAATAAATAAATAAAATTGGACTAAATTAGTCTCCCACCACACTTTCAACTGAGTTCCTGGATTGAGGTAGTAACAATGTGAAACTCAACACGTTGGAGGACCTGCACAAGACGGCAGGAAGGAAACTTATACCTGTCCTCTAATTTTATCCCCCTTTACTCACTGGATTTTCCCTTGGGATGAAATGAGGGGGTTGCAGAAAATAGCCTCAACCACATGTCAAGACAGAGACATGGCCTTATTCCAGAACAACTCACTTTAAACCTCGTTCATATGAGACATTCGGTGACTAAACGACCAACCCTGAGAAAGTGATGTGGGTGTGCTTTTTTAAAATAAATCTGGCTTTGACAGACTGAACATGACTAAAAACTGGACGTGCGGTAACGTTCAGCTTCAATGTTGGCTCTGTAGTCTCTCCAAAACCTTTTAAACTCATCCATTTGTTTGGAAACGCATACATTTTTAAACATAACAAACAACAAGCAGAAATATTATGCCATTTCATTACTAAGAACATTCATATTCTGTGTCACGTTTCCCCCCCAAAACAATATTAGCTTTCTTTATATTTAACATAGGAGCATGCTATTCAAGAGTGTTCGTTTTTCTCCAGGTTCTTCGAATTATAACCGTTGTCAAGATGTAAACAACATCGTGAACTACGCACACACGCTTTGTTTCCACGATTTCACCGCTGCCTTGCTTTGGACGCACATGGAGAGCATTTTCCAGTTCGCTGAGGAGCATAAGACGAAAAAGTCAAATGCTGAAGGATAGCGTGGAAACCAAATGTCTGGCGAGCTCGTGGAGGTCTTCGTGTCCCTTGACAAGCAGGGGGGGGGGGGAAACCTCTCACACAGCTGAAAGGTTTAAAAACGTCTCCATGGAGAGGCAGACGTGATGAACATGCTAAAAAGTCAAACAAGCCAATAAGTAAAAAAAAAAAAAAATCCTGGTTCATTGGAGCAGCGCACGGAGGTTACTTTGTTATGATGTGTCCATAAGGTTGAAGAGACAAAAACAAGTTCACAAACCCCTAATTAGAGAGTTGCAATTTGTATTAAACCCGAATATAAACCATGCCCCTACTAAAACATCAGACACAGCAACACTATGTTATTTACATCGCACAGCGACAGAGCAAAGCCAAACCGTGAATGAGTTTAATGTGTAACGTTATTAAAATTTTGGGAGCCAAATTAAATTCAGCTGCAGCATATTTACCAGAAGATGTACAACAACTAATCTAAACCTTGTTCAGCTCGGACGGACGTTATTGACTTATCTGCTGCTGATCGATAACATCTAAAACGACCCTATAATGCCGTTTAAAATAGCAATAAGCGGAATGAATTGCCAGATAATGACAACGACGAGGACGCACACCGGAAACGAATTATCTGTATCGCCTTTTCAGCACACATCATTTCAAAGTCAGGTCATCGATTTAAACTGATAACCAACTTGAGACCTTCATTAAGCGAAACCTCAAAAAAAAAAATAATTAATAATAATAATCATTATTATTATTACTTGCCGATGCTACACCGAGCTCGCTGTGTGCGGTTCTTTGACAAAAGCGGCGCTGATTCGGATCTAATCTGAATCCTGATTTAAAATGTGAGCGTTGCCGCTTTTGTAGAAGCTCAGTTCGCGACGCGACGCGACAAACTAAACGGCGTGCGAAGCCTATTCGATTCCAAACGACGCGTTGTGGTTTATCGCGTCGGCTCTCTGGGGGTCTTACACCTGTTTGCATTCGGTTTGCTTTAGGAGCGTCAGTCTCTCTGCAGCACAAACACAGCCGAGCCTAAAAATATCGCTCGAATTCAGCCCGACCGGCTCCGGCGTCCTCCGCGCGGTGCCTTACCTCGGCTGGAACAGATCGGCGTCACATCGCAGCTATTATAATGTCTGGATGTCACGCTTATAAACGCATCCGAGCGCGAGGAGTAGAAGAAATCTCGCCCTTCTAGCTCTCTTCTCTCTCCATCTACACGAATCAATCTGCACACACACACACACACACTTTCACTGTCCAGCCTCGAGACCCGAGCAGCCGAGCCCGGAGTCGCATGCATCGATTGAACAGTTCGCTGTGCAAACCACGAGACGCGACCAGCCGAGCCCAGATTCTCTCTCTCTCACACACACACACACACACACACACAACAAACTGCACAGATTTTTACTGTCCGTAATAAATAAATAAAAACAGAATCGTATTTTATCACATTTATAAAACCCACGTTGTTTTTTTGTTTTTGTTTTTTCTGAAAAAAAAAAGAGTAAATAACCTTATTTATGTATTTATTTTCTCAGAAACCTTCATATTTTAGGCTACCTTTCCTAATACTAATCTCACAGTGTTCTTAAAAACCCTTTTACAATATAAAATAAACTTCTCATAAAAAAAAATAATATAATAATAATGATTAGCCTACTTAATATATTTACATATATATTCACTTCGCATTTAATTTTTTTTCTTTTTTGTATGTGCTTCTTATTGTTTCTGCACTTAATTTATTTGTATTTGCTGCTTGCTTCAACTTATACGCCTTCCGATTGAACGAGGAAAAAAAAGCAAAAAATAAAAAACCTATTTATTTATTTTACATGTTGGCACATGTTAGCCTTTCTGAAATGAATTGCCTGCTTCCCATTGCTACTTTTACTATTTCTTTTTCTATTAGACTAAATAATTTCAGAAAATTTAAATGAACAGCGAAATTGTTATTAATAGTAGTTGCTGTGTAGTTATTTCATTTTTATTTAATTTATTTATTTTTTGGCTGCAGCTTTTGCTTTCCGACAGTAGCTACAAATATAGTGGTGTAACAAACTTTCACTGTCCAGTTTCAAGACCCGACCAGCAGAGTCTGTCCACTCGATCCCAGAGCCCTTTAACATCAAGATGATTAACAAATCAATCCCCACACCGCAGCAAAACAATCCGATATTTACCGTTTCACACTGCTGGAGATCACCCGACTTGACTCCGAAAGCGTTAAAATCCCGTTCAGCGCTTCTCCGGCGCTGCTGAAAGCACAGGTCTCGTCGTGGACAGGCGCAGGTTATTATTGCTGGAGGTCAGTGAGAGTGCTCTCATCCGCCCCTCGTCCTTCAGGATGATTCGTACGAGAAACCAGCAAGAATCGCCCAAACGAGGATGAATTATTCCTGGCAAATCCACAGGACGACTGCGCGGCGCTTGATTGCGAGTCCTGCTCGGAGTCTTTACGACGGAGTAAATCAAATAAAAAAAGAAAGACAAAATGAAAGTAGATGTGGACAGTCGGCAGCGGTCACATGTCGAGGGTTTGATCGCTGTGTGTGTGTGTGTGTGAGTGGCTCCGCACTTGCTGTCTAACTCCCTGTCTGGGCTGAGAAAAAGATCTGCCCCTTCGGATGGAGGAGGAGGAGGAGCAGAGAACCTTCACACTCCACCCCTCACACGACTCCACCTCAGCTACTGTCCACAGACCTGACAGACAGACAGATTATATGAATGTAAATATGTCCTAATTATATAGGCTACTGTATGCGTGCGTGTGTGTGCGCGCATACAGTATATATTTTATTTTGGAGGCGATTAATTTTTATTGACCGCACTAATAATATAACATTTTATGATTATTATATATTTATACAACAAACTACTTATTACATTACACAAAACTCTATTTAAAGACTTTAATAAAATTAGCATTGCTTGGCATGCAAGTTATTATTAAAATATTATACAAATGCTTTATATAAGATCACGTTTTGATATATAATATTAACAACAATGCATATTTTATAATTATGTTTTGTAGTAAGTCGCTTTGGATAAAAGTGTCTGCTAAATATCTAAACGTAATGCAAATATTTATATAAATAAAAAATATGTTCATTTTTAATAATAATATTATGTGTAAAGACGTTATATAGTTAATATATGTTATGCTATTATATAAAACTCTTTGAATTTGAATAGTAACAATTACTATTACGCAGTAACGAGTTACATTTACTTCGTTACATTTACTTGAGTAACATTTTTGAGTAACTAATACTTTTGGAGTATATTTAAAAATGGGTACTTTTACTCTTACTCAAGTAATTTTTTTGTGAAAAAGCGGTACTTTTACTTCGTTACTGTGGGCGACGCTCATCTCGTTACTTCATCTTAATGCAGTACAAGTTAAAAATGCATTTGTTTATTCCAGACTAGCCGTCTACTTTTCTCTCTGCAGTGAACGATGCCCATTCACAAATGATTCATTCTATTGAGTCAGTTCTGTTCAAAGGCTCGATCAAACCAGTTGGTAAACCAGTGAACTGGTTCGCGAATCATTTTGAAGGATTTGTTCAGTTCCCTGCAGCACGCGCTGAGTCGTCTGAACTCTGAAGCGGTGAGTTGTAGAACGTTTAAGGTCATCAGGAGCGTTGAAGACGTCCACAAGCTACGTTCGATTACAGTACACGATACCACGATGACAATACCTGTTTGTTGTACATGTAGCTTATACATTAGATACAGTAGGCCTAGATAAATAAGCTGTCACAAAGAATGAAATGAGCACGCGCTAAACCCGCATTACCTCTGCGCAGCGGCGCGTGACCTGCTCCAGAACGCCTTTGCCTAACGTTAGACACAACTAATATTTATGCTTACAGACCGTGTTTACATTTTGCAGAACAAACAGAAGAAGGTCCGTAAATGTTCATTCG
>JAUCMU010000047.1:13361112-13371559 GCA_032275025.1 Enteromius treurensis | reverse complement strand
TAAGCTACATACCTTCTATGTACATATCAGAGAACAATTTAAAATATTCTCTCAATGCATTCTATAGCACCTTTAAAGCTCTCTAGTGTCCCGTGAACCAGCTGTGCTTCTGTACCAGACACCACTCTGTTACCGAGCGAACACAATCCCCCACTGCTGCACTGATTAAACTAATAATTAAAAGTGATTCCTTAAAACACTTCCATTACCAGTCGCGAACAGGAGGTAGCGGGAGCTACAATTCCCATCAGCCCAAGCTTGCCCATCATTCTTTGCGGGCTGTTGTTACTACATCACTGTTGCCAACTAAGCGACTTTGTCTCTATATTTAGTTTCTTTTCAGACCCCCTTGGCGAAATTTTTTCCTAAAAGCGACTAAATCTAGAGACTTCTTGGACAAACCTCAGCGAGTTTCTGGTACTGCCGCGCTAGCGCGAGCTCTTGTTTTCTCGGCGCGCGCACACACCTCTCTCTGCGTCTGTTCTGTTCAGCGAGAGGCTGGGCTTTCAGTTTAAATAGATATTATGTTGCTTCTAACTCTATTTTACATGCAAATAGAGCCAAAATCACAGCACAGACATTGTCTATATCTTATGTGTACTTGGTTTCATTATTATGAATTATAAATATAATTATATAATCTAGATTAACATCTTGTAAGGTAGAGTTAGTTCAGTAGATTTTATAATGGTGTGCATTTAAGTCACTATTCCATATTCATTCCGTTTTTCCTAAAAAAACAAACAAACAAACAAACAAACAAACAAAAAAACATTAAATATATCAGTGAAAACAGTTATATTGAGAATTAGGGTGCACTGAATAACATTATGTGACCCCAGAGAAGCAAGATCATATGACGCACTGACGTAATGAATAAGCAAATTGATATATGGCGTCATCTAGCAATCTAAAGCGGGTTTTAAATCGGATGTGTGGAAGGTTTAATCATTTTTTGTTATTAAAATTGAAGTTCCTGTTTCAAAGTTTACAGATAGATGACTAATGTGTGTGCCATTGATATATTCAGTGTTCACTGTTTAAAAAAACACTTCTGCCACTTTTCTGGAGTCTCTTCATTATTTTTCTTTTTATGTAAATGATTCAATAAATACCGTATCGTGCCATTCATACCGAGGTATTACCGTACCATGAAGTTTTGATACTGTTACATCCCTAATAATAATACATGTACATATATATATATAGTCTTTATTTTGAAATGCCCTTAAAGATCAATTACTATAGAGAAACACTGATTCTAAAATGAAATCTTTCTAAACACTGCTTTCCTTTTAAAATCTTCAGACAAATTTGCCTTTGATTAATCTGCTGTTGTCTCATTCTTTAAAAGGTGTTGTAGACATCAGCAGGCAGGTTCAGAAAATGCATCGAAAGACATACATTGAAGCAGCTGAGCAAACAACAAGGGAACAATGAGAGCTAATCACTCTGATTATGCCTGTGAAGCAGACGCTCATGCACAAAACCCCACTTTCACACCCACGTTCCTCACGTCTCCTCACAACGCAACCTGAGCGCACAAAAGACCACCTCTAATGGGAGGGTCACCCTCAGGTAGCTAGAAGGCTCTGATATCATATGACACAGGGCCAAGATAAACATCTGAGAGGACATGTTGACTCGTAAAAGAGATGGAGGTTTGGAGGGAGGCTTTAAAGGGCAGCACCTGTCTCTTCAGAAAATTAAAGACTCAGGGGTTTGAGGACATGTTTATTGCAGAGGGAACTCAAAAGGGCTCAGCTATGTTTTGTTTTAAAGGATGGTTCTCCTAAAAACGAACATGTTTTGGTCTTTCTTCTGTGCAGTGCAAATAGGTTAGACATTAGGTTTCCATGCGTAATGCTTCCACGTGTAAAAAATCCTATGAAGTCGTACGAGTGAGGTCGTACACATTTGTACGAATTAGCTCTCTTGTAGAATATGTATGAATTGCCCTGAGATTGGGCTCACCCCTCACACAAAACACTGCTATTTGAGATAAAAGATCATTCTAATTGATTTATTAAAGATCATTGTAATGATTTCTAGCTGTTTTTCTCATTTGAATCAAACAAAGGTCAAATGTACTGGTATTGATGTGTTTGTGGGGACATTGGTTCCTCATAATGTAGGAAATATCAGGTACACACACACACAAACAAATATTAAAAAACGTTTTATTGTCCATGTAATTAAAAATAAAATCAGCGTTTTGGACCCTTTGAATGGGCAACAATGATGGTGAGTAAAAAATAACTAAATTTCCACTTTCAGGGCATCATGAGTTCACGTTTTACTTCAGAAGCCGACAAGCTCCTTGTTGATTGTGTACAGAAGCCGATAAATTTGAGCGAATCAGCAAACTGTATTCAGGTCAGGTGACACGGCTAGCAATACGCGCAAGCTGAGAGGAATTTCAGCAAAGCTGACCAAAAGTGATCGAGGATGTATCATTGTGATAAACTTGATGAACCTGTGATATCTTCCTCAAGGCGTAAATGAAAATAAAAGCTGAAGCATTTTCACGCAACCTTGCGAAAGCAGCGCGTTACAACGGCGAGGGGAAACGCTCAGTGTATCACATCCATACAGTCTATGATCAACCTTAGCTACACTTCCATCCACCTTTTTTATGCACAGTTTGAAATACTGCATCAAAAATGCTGGATGTGCCAAAAAAAACAAAAAAACAAGATGTGCATCAAAAAAAACATGCGCACATTTGAATAGGATAAACGTTTTATCCGATTAGAATAAAAATGTGCAAAAGCTACGATGGAAACACATTTAATTTCACATTTTAAATTCCACCACGCGCATCAAAAAAGTCATGTGACTTTGCTCACACAGCAACTATACGTATTTCTGTATAATGAAAATTGTATATCTGTAATAAATAATTATATAACCATTGACTACATTTATTGCGTTTCGTCAGGTGCAAGTAGACTAATTTGCCTGTATAATATGAAAATAATTTATTCTGTGCATTCTCTAATTTTCTTATTGATATTTATTGCCACAGTTTCCAAGGAAGTGACATTTTTTTTCTCTTTGACTTTTATTAGCATACATTTTATGCAATATCCTTCGGATGGAAACATAGCTATTGTCATTTGTGGAGTTAAAAAAAGAATTCATCCACTTACAAAATTCCTGGTCATGCAGATTACTCCATGGATTTTAAGGTACGTAATGGAACCAAGGAAGACAATAAAGAACGTTTATTTCTTAAAAGAGAAGTGTCTGTTTCTCAGTAGACAAATCTAAGAATCCAGGGACGTAGAAGAAACAAAGGACATATCAAAGAGATCTTATTCACAATTCTTCTTTTCAATGGGATCTATTTCGTAGGGTCCTTCTTAACATGATTATTTCCCATTGAAATGCATCTGTACCTGTAAATAACTACCTGGGGGTAACAGGATCCGCCCTTAATTGCGTACCCTCAGCAATGGGAAAGTTGGTAAGAACCCGATTATCCTACAAATACCACCTGATCTTCTTTTTTTGCTCCCTTGGGGCGTAAGGATGGGTCCCTAACATTTCTGAGTGTGGTGACATGTGGAGCCGATCCATTGATCTTTTGTCTTGAAGATTCTTTCAAAAGCCCTGACCTGACTTTGGTATTTTCAGGCAATCTGAGGAATTCCAGCCTTTTCTTTTGAGAGAAGCATGTACGTCTGCAGGGCACCAAAACTAGAAGCGCCTCACCTTGCTTATCAGTCGTTCTTTCATTAAGAAGCTTGTTTATCCCCAAACATTCCCACTGCATTTAGTAGAGACCAAGGGAATGCTTGTTTAGCGCCAGGAGATCCCTTCAGAGAGACCTCAAAAAAACAGCATCCTAAAGCCTCTGGGCCGTGGAGGCATTCCAGAGTAATTTCAATCCCAGACGATGTTGCAAAATACAGTCACCTCCCAAAGTCGCATCTGAAAGGGGTTAGAGTTTTTGTAGCCGTGCATCTCATTATTCAGCCTGGAAATTACTGTCATTGTGCACTGGAGTGGGTTGCAAAAGCAGAGCCCTGCGTTATATGATGTCACTATCTTTGTAAAGCAGACAAAAGACACTCGTGGGACTCTCTGGGTGTTGGGTGTATTCAATGAGCCATAAAGTAAATAGTAAGTAATTGGCTCTTTTGAATCCTTTATGGGAATTCTTGGCCGTAAATGCATTTTTCAAGCAGATTGCAAGCGAGCCACTTTGGAGTGGAGGAGTGGTGCAGATACCGTTCTTTGAATGCAAGCGTACAATCCATCGATTGGGGAGTAAACAAGTGCATTTGCATTTTGTTAAACCAACATTTGCACCAGCACTCCTGTCCAATGGCAAGGCAAAAATCAGTTGCTTTGGATCCCGGCTATCTCACGATGACATTTCTCTGAAGCCCAGGGCTGTTTGTGTGTATCAAGCTTCTGATCAATTCCCAAATCGTGGTTCCACTCAATAGGAAGGGACTTATTACTTGCCTGAGACCACAATAAAGCCCGGGCTCTAGATGCACTGGAGCGCTACGGATGACGCAAAGTGCTGAAACTGGCTGTCTGGGAATGTCAACTCGGCCCAGACTTACAGTCGGTAAACAAGCCGGAGAGTAACGTCTCTGTTTCTATGCTGATAGTACAGTAATTACATTAGATCGTGATAATTGAAATGAATAGGTTGAATTGCATTGCTGTTTCGCTGATATTAAATCTAGCCCTGCGTTAAGGGTGTTTCTTGTTGTGCTCTCGTACGTTATTATGAATGATAAATACGTATTCAAATAAATTATGCAAAATCACCAACCTTATTATTAAAGATTCCCAAATGCCAATTCGAGAGCTCCGGGACGTTGACGCCACACCCCTTGTACAATACAAGACTTGATTTGTACTTGAGGGATTCGATTGAATTTAATTCAATTTAATATATCCGGGATTCATTTGCAATGCAAATCTTGCGGGATGACAGCACTGCTCTAGGGGTGAGGAAAGGACCAAGAGTGAAAATTAGAGGTTAAAACGACGGAATGTTGCTAGGCAACATATAATTTGGCTCTGTTATCTTGCATGCATGTCATTACCCAAAATGATGGCCTTACATTCTAATTATATGTTTAATTGGTGCATGTGGACGCAGAATCATGTGAGGCCAAAAGTGCATGTTTCATGAATAGGGTCATGGAGGATAACGGCCAGAGATTGTGCAATAATACAGTTGGATGCAGGAGAAAAGATCTTTTACTTTTTTTTTTTTTTTAATTCAGTTTTCAGTTAAATACAAAACAAAACATAAAAAAATTAAAATAAATAATAACAATAAACTATTAAACTAAATCTAGATAATGATTTTAATGTGTGTTATTATTAACTAAAATAATAACAAGAATTTTAAAATTAAAAATTGAACAAATTTTAAACGAAAACTTTATTAAATTTACAATAAAAGTTTTTTTTCTTTTCTTTTTGAAATACTAAAATGAGTTTTGACATAGTGAGCATCTTCAAAACAATATTTTGCGTTCATAAATGTTCAACATTTCCTAACTTAATTCCCATTTCAAACAGTTAGGAAAGAACCCAGTGCAACTTCATCAACTGTGTAATTGAGAGTTTCTGATAAATATGGTGTACTGTCTCTAAAAGCACTCTTAAAGGCAAATTCCCTTTCTTGCTTCCCTTCGGTCATGTGGGCAAAGTAGGCAAAGACAGGAACCTATTTCTCAGAAATTAATCCTATTGCATGACTTGCCTTTGGCCGATTTTCTGCTCAAGATCAAAATGCATTGATTTCACATTGTGTCCATGCGCATTCTCATGGTTACGGGTAATCCATTGACCACCTGTTCACCCCCTCCACGGCACTGAGGCCTAAGTAACTCAGTCACGGCTGCTTAAAACTTATTGAACCATGGAGGAAAGGTCAACCCCCACTGAAACCTCGCCTACCATCCAGCCCAATGAATTCCACATACTCCTACAGTCAAGTGGGAGTGAGGCCTTGAACAGACTGCAGACTTCCATACCAGATACAAAGATGCAGAATTCTAAATGAATACGCCTCAAGACTGTTATTTTAGAATATCCCAGAACCAGACCAATGAAATTTGGACACTCTAAAGTAGATCAATGGTGATTACTTGAAACCTTCTGCTCTTTGTAATTACAAAGTGAGAAGAGATTGGCCCTACGCCACCAGGCCGCCTCTGTTCTAGACTGTTATTGGGTGGTCATTGTTATTTAGATGTGCTGACAGGTTTGAACTCCCCCACCCTTTCATGCCACAGTCCCGATTGTGTTGCTGTGACCAAACAGATGCGCCCGAGCAGCAGTTAATTTTTTCCCAGAACAATGCTTTCAAGCCTTTCTCAGCTGTCCAAGACTCACAAATCTTACCCATGCCCAGTTGTGAACAGCAGTAAATTTCCACTTGAATTGCTAAACTCCGTGAGACCAGCAAGTGTATTCTGGTGTTGCTAGACAGAGTTTTGTTTATAGGCATTTTTGTGGAGAACAAGTGGGACCAACTTGACCAAGGTTGGATCCATCTTTGGGCTCTGATGAACATTACACGCTTTAATAATTTGCTGCTCACCGAACACCGCAGTATTATTTCGAGCTAGAACAACTCACATGGGGCTTTAAGAACACCTGCAAGAGATACATTTTTACGATTTTTACGAGAGATACGATTCTTACACTGATAAAACACGTGTCCCTGCACATGAATCATAAATGTAGGGTTTGTCGAAGGGAGCGTGTTACATTCCCGTTATACCCACAAATCAGCAATCTGTCCATGGAAATCGTGGGATGTGTAAAACATGAAAACAACCCGTATACACCGATACAAAAACGATTCAGGATGCCGAATACAAAACAGTGGAGTACTTCCAAATAGCTGCAGAGATTTGCCTCCGAATTTCGTTAATTCCCTTTGGCTTTTCGTTAATTGATCTCGGAGGATTTGATTGAGAGTATTTGCTCGAACTTACTGGCTTTGGTTAAAATTAGGCATGCAGGGTCCAACGCCAAATTTGACTCTATGCCTAAAGCTGTAATGATCTGGAAGGGAAGTCTGGAATCACACTGGCGGCATCTTTTTTACTAGTGAGAAGCATTAGTCAAGACACCCTTGTGCTTTTTCACCATGCTCTGGCTTGCAGAAGTAGGCCGAGACTTGGCGCACAACGCAGGGACACCGGCGTGTATTAATTACCGCTGAAGAAGACATTTGCTCATCTCACCTGGCATTCCAGGGGCTAAATGATGCAGAAGTGGACCGGACCTCTGATAAATCAAAGCTCAATCTGTACAGAATGATTGCTTGTATCTGTTGCGGGCCTGGAGAGGTTGACTAGATTAGATAGCATATGGTACCCGCTATCCCGCAATATGAATTTAATTAAATAAGTACCGTAAGCACCTGTTTAAGGGTCTGATTTGTCACAAGCACCACTCGGATTAAATTCCCACCAATCCTCGAGGGAAAGGTCCTTGGTTTTATGCGTTTTCACTCTCCTACACGGTAAGCGCTGGCGATTTCTTTCATTGCGGAGCATTCTAATGATTCCAGTTCCAAATCCGCAGGGTGTAGCACCCAAGTGCTCCGTTTCAAACAACTCATTCGACAGGCGTGAGTGTGTTAGCAGAAGAAGGGACTGAGCCGCTGATGCATGCAGGGGCAACTTTCAATGTCAGTAGGACAGATGCGCTTATGAATCTGAATGAAAAAGAACTCTGACTCGACAGTAAACCAATGCAACTCCCCCTACTTAATGATTTCTGCTATTCTCGGCTATTTGTTCTATTATTCTCGCTTCTGAGAACATCTGTACTGGAAACAAGGAAACGTTTGTCAGCAGCTAGTCCTGCTTTTGCTCCCACGGCAGCAAAGTTAAGGTCATCTCCCGAGTCTCATTGTCATCTCTGCTGTGAAATAAGTCTATGAACTTCCACCATTAAGTAAATTCGAGCCCTTCAGTAGTGATGACACGGTCTCATTATCGAGGCTTCAGTGTGTAGCGCCAGATGCACTGACCCTTGGGGGTGTTCGGTGACAAGGTTGGGGAGATGATGTATATCTCACTGTGTGATCTGCTCTCATTTTCCCGCCTTATTACAGGCTAGAGTCGTTCAACTTCGTAAAGTATTTCTTGCAGAAAGGAGGACTGTGAACAATGTAGCCAAACCGTTCTCTGGAGAATATATTATTTTCTTATGAGTCATATCTATGTTCAATGACCCTTTCATTTGTTGTTTCACCTGCTTGTAACACGTACTGTTGAGTTTGTTCATTGTTTATGTATAATGCTATCATTATGTACAGCTTGGTC
The DNA here is from genome assembly GCA_032275025.1 of Enteromius treurensis. Taxonomy (NCBI): domain Eukaryota; kingdom Metazoa; phylum Chordata; class Actinopteri; order Cypriniformes; family Cyprinidae; genus Enteromius; species Enteromius treurensis. Next base: position 13,363,235 of record JAUCMU010000047.1, on the reverse strand, counting down.
ACATCAGAAGCAAGCAAAATGCTAGAATGTAAAAAATGTTACTTAAACAAGACTTCTCTCACCAAGTTCAATGTCACATTTTTGTCACGCTTGGAACGTTGCTAAGTTGTGACGCACACGCACACACATGTTTGTTTTGCTGTCTTAGTGAGGACATTCCATAGACTTCCATTGATTTTCTATCAGGTGAACAATATTTTCTAGCCCCAACCCAACCCCTATCCCTAAACCTGCCCTTCATAGAAACATGTACATGACACTAGATCTACATCAAATCTACTTTTGACTGATTTACAAGCCTTTTTATCTAGTGACAACCAGCAAAATGTGCTCACTAGTGGGTTGTCCTGATCTTTTACTACATAAGTGAGGACATTTGGTCCCTCACACAAACTAGATTTCATTGTTCATGGGGACATTCAAAAGATGAAATAGTTGTTATACAATTATACTTAACTACATTTTCCATCCCCTTACCCCTAAACCTACCCCTCACACAAAATGTGCTGGATTTTTAGATTTTTAAAAAACTCATTCTGCATGATTTATAAGCTGCTTCCTCATGAGAACCAAAAAAACAAGGAGAAGGATATTGCTACTTTCAAGGGTATTTTTTTCTCCATACTCTAGGGTAGGGGAGACTGGGGACATTAGTAACATGTTTTAGGTTTTCCTTCATAACTCACAAACTACTTGAAATACACTTGTCCGCTTCTGAAAAAAGAAATAACCATAGGTGCACTAAATATGAATACTACACAAGACTATAATTTTAAATTAAATGCAATAAGTCATAGTGTTAGAGTTGCCCCCCATCTCCCTTAAACAACATTTTTGAATGATTTTGAGCGCCAACACCTTTTAAAAAGTCATTTAGTCCGACCACTTGTAAGAGGGAGAAGACACTGGAAATATTTTTGGTGGAAACATCAGTAGATACTTTGTTCATTATTGCAAGCTCTGTGAATTCCATACACTGTAATAAACGGCTGAGGAGAATATACTTCCACAAACACCTCACAAAAAGAAAAGGTGGACAGTTGTGAGCTGTTTTGTTTGACGTTTATGGCTATGAACACTAGGAAATACAATGTTACGCCAATGCATTTTATCTGTGCTGTTTTTCAAGCTTGCTGACAGCCATGTGGACATCAAGAGCAATATCTGTTTTCCAGAACGTGAATCTGTTGTTTCAAAGAACACTTTTGCTTTTGTCTTTTCATACGGGGTTATATCTTCCTCCATGATGTCAATATGTTGGGGAGTTTCTCTGAGCACGCTTTGAGCTCATTGAACTTTGTATCTCTGGGTTTGCATTCCCTATATGATGCAATTGATTTCAGGTTCAGCGAGCGAAATAAAATAAATAAACACAATGTCTGGTGGAACTTTAATGGGCTCCAAGCCAAATCATACAAGACCTAACAAGTGATTTTCATTTAAGTTATGAAATTTCTATAGAAAAAGAAAGAAAGAAAAGGTTGTCAAGTGAAAGTAAGGAAACCAAACCCTAAATCTTAATCTACTGTACACAAGCATGAACATGTCCCTTTCACCTGAGCTTTCTGAAAGCGAGAAATCGAAAAATATGTTTTGATAATACTGAGGTATAGGTGGGCCATTTCAGGAATGCATGGCTGAGATTCAGCTTACCTCACAGGTGATTTCAGGTTAAGCCCCGCTGAGACCACCGCAGCAATCTTCATGAAATAACTATAAACCGCCTACTGCTTGATAAGAAGCCCTGTAACACGAATGAGTCCCAAAGCTTTCATGTTTATTTCAGTCGTGAAAATCTAAAAATCCCAAAAAACATGGAATTATTCATTCTCCCAGATTTTAATCTGCCCAAAGCGGTGCAAGTAGTCGAGAAACAGGTTTGAGGTTGTATAATTTCCTGCATCTCTTTGATTGGTTTCACAAGATTTTTAGTCACTAAGGCTATGTCCACATTGATCTGGATATATTTAAAAAGGGCATTTTGTTTTCTAAACATCAATATAAAGTATAATTTTTATAGAATAATTTAAAAATATTTAAGCATTTTCCAAAGGTTTTTTTTTGGGGGGGGGGGGGGGGGGATATTGTTTTATAAAAAAAAAAAAAAAAAAAAAAAAAAAAAA
>JAUCMU010000047.1:13324669-13344062 GCA_032275025.1 Enteromius treurensis | reverse complement strand
ATATATATATATATATACACACACACACACACACACTATATATATATATATATATATATATATATATATATATATATATATAAATAATTGTTTAATATTATTTAAAATAAATGTGATAAAATAGTAATTTTATAATTGCATCAAAATACATAAAAAATATTGCATATTTCAGTCTAGCAGTTCTTAAATTTTAATTAATAAATAAAAGTAGTTATTGCTTAATAAATGTGAAATTTGTTAATATTTTTGTTCTGTAATTAACTTGCTCTGCCAATAAAGGAGAAAGAATATATATATATATATATATATAACTAAAGTAATAAACATAAAAGTATAATTAAACAGTCAAACATAAGAAATATGGCATTTAATAAATAATCTAGCAGTTATTACATTTTAATTGCTAAATAATAATAATAATAAACAATAATACTTTAACATTTAAAAATAAATAGTTATTTTTATTTAATAAATGGGCTATTTGTTTATATTTTTGTTATGTTAATTAATAAATAAGAATAAAATAAATGTATGTATGTGGATTAATAAATGTTTTTGTTTACATCATATATGTGTGTGTATATATATATATATATATATTTATATATGATCACAATTAATCGTTAAAAGCACTAATATATAAGTAACTGTTATAAATAAAATAAATAAATAAGCCTTTTTTTTTTTACTATTCATGTATAGTAGGTCCAGTGACAAAGTTGCCAGTGCGTACAAATAAATACATGAATGTGCCCTGTTTATGTCTAATTTCACTAGTACTCTCTGTCACACATATGTTCAAAAGTTACTGTCTAAGTTGCTAAGTTTGTAGCTTTTTTACTACAATAAGCTGCGATGTGTACCAGATTTTACACTCACAGAACACCAGAAAGTCTCCAGTGAAGCGAGCTGAGATCTAAGGAGGAGCGAACCATACAGGCGCCGCCGCCCTAAGAAGGGAATTACACTCGATGACGGTCATGTGGACATATAACTAAAAGAGAAAGACCCATCACAACAGTGCAGGTGAAATATGCAGCCCTAACTAATGTTTAGCGACAATGTTTGCCTTTCCTGACCACTCTGACAAGCCATGATGATGACCCTGTGTTGAGCGAGGGCCTGTACACATCACAGCCAATCTGTCAGAAGGGTAACTAGGCTGTATTCATATTTCATGGCCATCTCTTCAACCTGTCCAAGTCCACAGTGATTAATCAAAAAGTCCTTTCATCGGGTTATAAAAAATGCATAAAGACTCGCAGAGCAACTCAGTTCAACTTGAGGCAAATGTTGCGAGTTCTCTCGCAAGCTTTTTAGATCCGCTCATTTACTTCCGATATATTTTTGATTGAGTAAACAATCAAAGCATCCATGTTTCTGTTTCATCAAGATCTACGAGGGTCCTTTTGCTTATTCTATGGTGAATCTGATCCAGTTTAAGCTGGGTTTTTGGAAAGTGGCAGCTGCTGTCATTTACTGGTCCAATCTGGCTATTGTCTAGAGCAAGCTGGTAGACCCTCTTACAAGCAAGAAGCCATCTAACAGCTGATCACAGCAGGGTTTGTGGAGCATCAACCAGCTAATGATCAGTTTGGAACAAGTCCCATAACAATTTGTTAGTATTTTATGCTTTGACGTAGTTAATTGGTTTGTATACAGTAACCTCATTTGTGCATTTTCTTGCAACTGTTATGTTTATGGGTTTAGACTTTCAAAACTAACATTTCTTCTTGAAAATATTTAATCACAGTACAAATTGCATAAATGCCACACTGTATTATATGGTCGAATTTTTCTCATAAAATAGGGTTGACTAGAATCTACCATTAAAAACATAGCCTTTACATCACAATCAGTATTTTGAAACTTAATCGTTACGCTGTATTTGCATTGCACTGAATTGTAAAAGCAGAAATGTAAAAAAAGTTGGTTTTCGCACGAAATTGGGTTGAATGAACACAGTCTCATAACCAATTCAAATTCGCAAATTCGTGCTAATTCGCACAGATTCGTACAACCTCGCTTGCACGATTTCCTTGTACGATTTGTCTAAACCCCAGTGACGGGTAGGTTTAGGGGTGGGGTTAGGTGTAGGTCATACGTACGAATTCATACAAATTGTCAACTCATAAAATTCGTACGATTCAGCAAAAATCTTTTGAATTTGAGTGAGGTCGTACGAATTTGTATGCATTAACAACCTTGTAAAATATGTATAAACTGCGTGAGACTGGGCTGGTTGAATAGAAATCATTCCAACATAAATAAAGTGACTATTAAATGAGAATCAGTATTTTGAAACTGAATTGTTACGTTGCATTTGCATTGAACATTTAAACTTTTGGACAAAAATTTGGCTAATTTGCATAGTTTTTTTTTTTTTTTTTTTTTTTTCTAAAAATAATACACTTCCATACAAATCACATATACAGTAAAATACAGTAAAATAGTTGTATTCTCTATGACATTAGAAACCATGCTAGAAACCATGATACTGTGAATAATGTGATCTTTAAATGAGAATCAGTATTTTAAACCAAATCGTTTCCGCAAATTTGTGTCTAATTGATATACTTTTATACTGATCGTCATGTTTTTCTTAAATCTAATTTCAATAGGAATCACATATAGTTCGTAAAATAACTACATTTTCACATTAGATAGGCTAACAATGGGGTTGGCCATATAAGCATTATCCAAAACACAGCTACTGACTTTTTTTACGTACTAATTCGCAATTTGTATGACATTTGTACAAATAATTTGAATTTGTTAAGAAAAACAAAAATGTTTTTGTAAACATTTGGTTATTAGTTGGTTAGGTTTGCGGTGGACGTTCAAGCTGACTTACTTATTTTCATTCAAATCACATTTCACGATTTCAAACAGAATCGCCACCTTATACAAATACAAAATATTGACGTTTTCTCTTGAGATCGGGTTGGCTGGAAAACACGCTATCATGTTCCAAAACACAATTCCCAGCTTAACTCCGACTTTCCAGGCAACAACAGACTAAAAACAAAGTTTGAATGAAGTGACCTTTAAATGAGAAATAGTATTCACAGACTGAGGCTCTGCGTTGTATTTGCGTTGCACAGAATGAAACCACACGCGACTCCTGGGAAAAATGTCAGTGCCTTTTGGATTTAAATAAATAGTGCAGGTTTCAGGCCCCTTCTATTTTGAGCCGTTCAGTATAAGAGGAGTTTTCCGTTATTGGATCCAAGTTTCTAACAAACCAGCATGCCATGAGTCCCGATGGAAATGAAGGATATCTTTGGTTGAGAGCCTGCCTAAGCTGCTAGTGTCTGGAGTGCTTTCCTCTCAAAAAAATAGCTTCTGAGCAATGAAATAGAGGAAATGGATTTCTCATTGGGGAATATAAGTGCTGGAACTTCTTCTACTAAACAATAAACGTAGTTCTTTCCGTCTCTTGTGCGCGCTAAGATTTGGGAGGGTAAAGCTGTTATCCTGCAGCTGTGGCATCCTTCAAAGAACTGAACCAAATCCCAAGAAATAACCGTGGATTCCCGCTTACTTCGATTCAGTTGGACTAAGCGCCTGTTGGCATTTTCTCCTACTCTTTATCTCAATGTAGTCCCATTTGGATCATGTCTAACCAATAGCACTGAAGTGATAAACATTGGATGACACTTAACCGGGAAACTGCGGTTTTCCAAAAGAATACAATGGCCTTCTTTAGCAAGAAATGACTTGCCAACTTTGCTATTCAAACTAGCCAGGCACCGGAGTGTATAATTAACTCTAATTCTCCTCACAGTTGATCCCTTTGGTGCGTTATTTATCCGACCTGAATATTTTAGGATGGTGCGTCATGTCTTAAAGTAAAGTAACATGTTGAGAGAACCTTTTCTGATGCATTAGTCCAGATCCCGCTGTTGCCATCCACAGAGAAAAGGCTAAATTTAATAACTCTTAAAATGTCATGTTGTGCAATTTATTTACACCTTGAGTGTACATCTTAATTATTTCTTTATTTTTAAAAACACATATAAAATCAAATGTTTACAAATACCATAGATTGATAAATAAATAATAAATAAATAAAATCACTTTTTGGGGGAGTTGCACCACATGACAATGAGCAACCAACAACCTGAATTACCCTTGCCTTGTCTTATAAATAAAAATATGTCAAAATATTCTAATTCTAAATTCATATATTTTGGCAAACAACCAATGAGGGTCAGGGTCTCTCCATGTTTATGCATCTTGGTTGTACCACATGCCTGTACAACACATATTAATATTTAAACTATTTTTACTAAGTAGTGAAGCAGTTTTGCCATGTTTTTCCCAAGAAATAGTGGTAATAATAAAAGATTATGCTAAATTAATGTTTTCTTGAAATAAATGAGTAAATAAATGTCTACACACAGACAAAAAACTGTGGGGATGATATCAGGACAGAAATCATCAATATATAAGCAGCTTCTGTTTATGCAAAAAAAATATATTCAGCCGGACTGAAAATGCTTCCTTGTATTTGGATGGCAAAAGGATGAGCCATAATGTAGTCTAAAACACCTGTAGCGGTGCCCCGAGCCAGAAGGACATTAAGAGAGACAGACAGAACACATTAATAAGCATACAGGCTGTCACATTATTCGGGGCTCTGCCTGCCAATGTCCTCAGTGCTGGTATGTGGTGGTCAATGTTATGTTCCAGAATAGCGGCGCAATCTCACTTAAAGCTGTGTTGACTCAGCTAACATGGCTCTTGATATAAAAGTTACCCTAACAGCACTATTTAGGGTAACACTGTGTTTTAATGTGTCATAATACAGAGTAATTACCTACTGTAAGTAGGCACTTAGTGGTAGCCATTGTACATTTTAGCCATCAAAGTAAAATGTACTTATATAACTTATAAGTTATGAAACAGTTTGTCCTTAGGGTTTGTAATTATGTAGATGTACTAAGCCGCTGCTGTTACACATATGTTACAGACAAAAGCGGGTACACAGCTACTTACACTTAAGTACTATCTCGATACTCTTTATTTTAAATATTGTCTGATATGTAATTGTAATGTAATAAGAAAGGTATTGCATGTATTTAAGCTGTGTACTAATGGGTTCAATCAAAGGTTGGTGCAGCTAGATAAGGTTTACAGTATAGATACACATGAAGTACACTGCAGTACAATATTGATACACTTTATGTGTAACTCCAGCACGAAAGAAAAACCCTGATTCCATTGGATGCGTCAATTCGTGGTGGATTCACGAAAGTCGAGTAAGAATCGTTCCTGCACCACGTGACAATCTTTTGTTTACATAAGTATGTGTGTAACAGACTCGGTCTGTAACAAATGTGTAACAGTAGCAGCCTGTTACATCTGCATAATTACAAAATGTACTTACAAACTGTTCCATAACTTAGTTACACGATAAGCACATTTTGTTTTATGTAATTACAACAGCTACTACTAAGTACTTACTAGTTAATTACTGTATATCATGTACACCTTAAAATATAGTGTTGCCCAGATTGTTACACTTTATATATTATCCTCAGTTCCTGAGGAGTTACCATGTTAGTACACTGGGATTGCAGTGGTACACAAAGTCCAGATCCAACTCATCACACTTTACATATATGTAACACATTTGTAAGTATGTCACAAATGTTACACTTTTGTACCTGTACATACCATTCTGAGGCTTGTTACATGTGTGTAGTTATAAAAACATTAGAGCTGTAGATACTACAATATGTACAAATGTGTACTTACATGGCAGTTACATACTACCTGCACATAGGTTAGTACTATGGCAGTACACAGGTATTAGGGACACTTAACATAAAGTGGAACCAAATTATTTAATATTCTTGGACCAATAACTATAAAACAGGTTTAATGTAGCTAGCGTTCTGTTCAGTCAAGAAGTTCCCCCTTCAATGCAAAACCCAAACAAGAGAGAATGTAATGGAAGAAGACGCAACATTACCACAGAAAACCATTAGATAAGCGATAAACATTGACCTTTTCAGGAGGAATACAGTCCTTAGGCGAGGTTAACAGATGGGAAAAGTATTTAATTCAAATTCCATCTGCTTCAGTGTTTACGACAGTCACCCCTCCTACACCCCCGTTCTGTATTCCGCCTCAAATCAGCCGTAACATCCCCATTGTGTTTTCATTTCCTTTAGAGCCCTTAACCTGCTTTTTAATGTGTTATAAATAATTGATCTGCCCAAGGGAAACTATGCTAAGTGCACCCATGGGAGCCGGGTCAATAAATCCGGCGGTCGCGTGATTCACGACAGGGTGAGTAAAATGTGGCAAGTTGCTGACCACATGGTTATGCCACCTAAGTGACTTAGAAACGCTCCCATCTGATGAACCTTCAGGTCTCAAAAAGATGACATTTGCTCTTCGTTATGCCGCCATTTTGAAAGCGCCTCTGAATGCTGGCCTGTCCGAATATAGCTTATCCATGTATTTATTCTGTCATCTCTGTGTGTATTATTATTACCAACCATGTGAAATATGCCATGCAAATTTGCATACGCAGCCCACGACGGGCCAAAAATAGCCTGTTTGAATTGCATAATGTTGGGGCCAATCATTAAGCTGCCTCTTGGATGTGGAAGCAGGTTGGGATGCTTTAAAAAGCCACTGGAGAACAATGGAAGGCCGGCACTACTCATCAACAGCCTGAATAGCGAGAGAAGAAAATAATCACTGTTATTAACGGCACACTTTCACTTCTAGGGAGTCTTTAATGAGGTTCGTACTACACCTCCTCAATTTCATTTACGTAGAACACTTTGCGTTGATGAAGCCCAGGTAGTTTTTTTTTTTTCTTTGCCTTTTGTTTGTTGGCCAATAATTTGGGAAATAGATTTTCATAAATATTTATTGGACCATGCAGTACTTGATGTCATCCTGCTGGATGTTTTCTTGGTTTCTTGCTAAGGCGTTACTATACAGTTGCATAAAATGAGGTGCTATTGATTAGACAGGTTGTTCTAGATGGTTGCTAAGTGACATAAAATATGTTTAAGGCAGTTGCATACAATGGGTTGCTATGCAATTGCTACAGTAGGTAGTTCTGAGTTGTTGCTATGCGATTGCTAGAGTAAAAGCAAAACACTTATGCTTATTCTAACTACTATTGCTGCCATAAAGTTGTTAGGGTGCTCGATATAGTTGCTAGCATGTTGCTTTGTGGTTGCTAAGGTGTATTTTGATTTGAGTGATTTTTAATAAGCTTGTATGCATTGCTTCGGTGTTCTGAGTGGTTTACCAGCAGGGTTCTCTTTAGTTGCTAGGGTGCTGTGGGTGGTTGCTATGCACTTGTTAAGATGTTCTACGTAGCTTTTAACAAGGTGCTAGCAGCAGATAGTGTGTTTTCAGTGGTTGCTAAGGCATTCTTTTTAATTATTTCCAATTTGGTTTCTACATTGATGACAGTTTCCGCCACTGAATAAAAAATAAATAAATAAATAAAACGACTTTTTATCTCACAATACTACTTTTTATTTTTTTTCAACGTATTTTCTCGCAATTGCAAGTTCTAAAATCAGAATTGCAAGTTACTGCAAATTTGTTTTCAGCCATTTCATGTTGTCAAACATGTAAAAATTGCAAAAAAGGAAATCAAATAGCACTCCTCGCCTCAATAAAGCACATTATTTGTGTTCTAAACACAAACCGCGGACATTAATTATGAGTACTAGCAATAGTGAGGTTTGTCTAGCTGCATCAATCCTAATCTCATGACATTCTGTTTTCATTACATTTTAAATATTATTTTTTAATATAAATGTCCTCGCTGCCTCACACCTTATCTCCTTATTCTTACAGATGTTCAGCAAATCACTCTGCAGACAGTATTTTACAACATTGTGACAGCCTCAAGACACATTTACATGTCTCAGACTGCACATACATCTCAAGCAGCAGTGATGGAGTAACTCAATTCTCTTGCCCAAAATGCTTCAAAACAGGCCACACAAATCCTTCATGCTTCTCTAAATGTTTAATTTAACCTTTAAGGCAGTGCTGTATACATTAAATGCATGCCCCATGGGATCGAGGGTAATCCCTAAACAAGTCATGCTTGCAGCCAGCTGCTTCTGATTGGAAAAAATAATCATTATCAGACGAAGAACAGCACTTCCCTTATGTATAGTTTATGTGCAAAAAGTATGCATCAGCACATGCCCTTCCAGTCATAAAACTATTAATAAAATGAGCTGCATACACGTCATGTGTATCTGTGTTTAACAAGGTTGCAACATAATGCCTAATAAATGCAATTTAAATACATAAAATGGGTTTGGATAGTGAGAACAATCCTGAAAACATCAAAAGGATTTACACCTAAAAATATGTAAAAACTAGCACATTGTTTATTTTAAAGCTGTGGTGAATTCGACAGACATTTCCTTGAATGAAGGGCATTAACAATACAGTCAGGAAAACTTCATTCAGAAAATTCCTTCATACTGTATTATTACTAAACATTGTCTCCTATGTTTATGGTTGTGATTTGTACAGTGAAAATTAGAGGGGTTTTGCCTGGGGCCCCCAGAAGCGTTGGCACCGTTTTCATTCCACTTAATGGTTTTTCTGACAAAGTTAAAATAATGCTCATTAGTCAAGTAAGTATAATTACACTCAACTGGTCATTATTGGAAAATAAACCACAACTCCTGTGACAACAGTAAATTACACAGTTTAGTCATCATTACACAATAATAGTTTCATTTCGAGGAATTAGTATCAAATTTGTATGAATTCACACAATTACATTTGTATATATTTGTTTTCTCTTTTGAACCAAATGAATTCATACAAAATTGAAACTGGAAAATCGAAAAGCGTTAGCTCAGCAATGAAAATCACGTATTTCAGGAGAAAGTGTAGTATAGTGGTCTACAACTACCATTTAGTCCCGTTTAGAAAACATTTACTTAAGCAGGCAGAAAATACCAGCCTCTTTCCTCCCAGCATTCAAACAGCCCCTTAAGTCAAACACAAAATTTCATGTCAGTCTGGATTCCAGGGCTATAAATGTGTAAAATAATAACTATTCTCTTTCATAAATCCGTAAATTCCTTGTACCATGTCATGAAACTTACATAAGCCTTTAATAACCCCTCAAAGGCTTTGTGGTTTAAGCATAATTTTACATCAAGATGGCATATTAGGATTTCTTTAGTGCACTTAATGTCAGATTGTTCACTGCAACTGCTAGTTGTCTATTATTGACAGTCCCTCTGAGGCAACACAAGCTCTCGGTTATGCTTGAAGCTAGCATAACGCTTTATACATAAAGCTAGCAGGATAAGGTCATACTGGAGGTGCTGTACACGGCCAGTAGCCGCCTGGTACCGCTTTCCTCCCTGAGACGTCAATGTCTTAACAAAGCGATCATGACGAATATCAACACTCAGTGCTGAGTCTACACTGCCCTCAGAGCTGTGCACCTCTGTTGTAGGAGTATATCATGGCCTGTTTCAGACCTACGGCCCGCTTGATATTTGAGATCGGTTCTATTCCAAGCATGGAGACATGGAGACACTGCACGCAAGATGAGAAGTGCAAGGTTTTGACTGAGAACCAGAAAACACATGCCTATTTACTGGATGTTTTTACAAATAAACAGATCATTTTTATTAATAATTAATACTATTAATATGGTTTAAATGTTAAATAATTAATTATAACAAAAATAAAATATTATTAATAATTATAAAAAAATATATATAAATACATTTAAATGTAAATACTTATATACTGTGTGTGTTTTAATAAATAATCAGTAAAAAATTGCTGCAGAAAGTGTTTTCTCCACATGTCTCATAGTCAAATAAATTCCTTCTAAATTCTTGGGTTCGTGTTTTTCTCTTCACAAGGTCAAATATAAAACAGGACTGTTGCTGACAGATCTTCACTCTGATGTTTAAAATAAGACAGCGGGGAAGGTTAAACGTGTCTATCATGACACATCAGGCTTTATATGTTCTGAGAGCAAGTTTAAGACAATGTGCTGACACAGTAATGCCTTTGTCATGTTACAAAAGATGGAAATAACTTTCAAATGCCCTCGTTCTGTTCCAAAGAAGACTGACATTTACAGGAAGTATTCAGCTCATAGCATACTTTAGCTCGTGCTTGAATGCACACGCCACAAGCCAGCGTGAGTGCAAGTTAGTAATAAGCAAATCAAGTGTTTTACATTCTCACTAAAAAGTTAGGATGAACTGGCATGTGTCATCTTCTACAGCCACTTTTCACCTCCAGATCAAATATTTTCAACATTTTAAAGAAGATCCTGCTTAGCAAGGTATTGCTAGTCAGTGTGCTAACAGCTAGCAACCTAAACCCTGATACCACTACAGTTCTATTTAAAGTGTGTCTTTTCTAAACTTAGCGCCATTACTGGCATTTAACAATAATAACATCATGTTTTTTTCTTGGTAACATCGTGGTGTATTTTGTGAACGACATGATGGGAGAAAAAAGGTACACCTTGTTAGGCATATTAATGCCACTGATGTTTATGTGTGTGTCTGTTTTAATTTTGCTAGGCTACGATTGGATACACAAGAGTAGTTCTCACCTGGCATTGACTGGACGACCGACTGACTCTGTAAATTCAGATCTGGGTAATAAGCCACATAATGAGTCTGTAATTAAACCCAGCATACTCAACAAGGCAGAGGAACCTTACTGTTTTAAAAGTCCAATCATCTTTAAGTGAACTTTTAAAACATTGAGGTTTCTCAGCCTTGTTGAGTATGCTGGGTTTAAATGCCCAATTTCCAAAAAATCTGTCAAAAGGCTGCTCACTCATCAAAACCCACTGCAAAGAGTGCTTATGATTCTCTTATGATGACAATTGATGATGACTACAACCAGTAAGTTAGAAAATGCTGTAAACTAGTACTCAGAATTACCGACCGAATAGTGCTTTTGAAAACAATACAACTGTTGTCTTTGTGTGGACTTACTAAAACACAAATTTGTGAAAACAGAGGTCATGCGCATATGTATTACTGCATGTCTCTATTAGCCTAGCATGTAAATGTACCCTAAGGCCAAAGTATGTTTTGGCAATCCGCATCCGCGCACCATCCACATTTGTTAATCAGAAGGGCTCACGGACAGCCACGCACCATGTTTGCGTGCAGACAATTTCTTGAGATCCGTGTACAACAGTGCATTGCCAGGTGAATGTTGAGACAGCGCAAGTCAAGTACGTGGTACTGCGCATGTGTCGAGTTTGCCTGCACTCATCTTCCACTGAGTGAAGCATGCGTGGACGCGGTAGTGCGCGAAACCAAATGGAGCGTGGAAAGTGAAGTATGCCAAAAACTGTTGGTTTTCACATCAACTGCAGAATGTCAATTAGAATATGCACAAGTCTGAATGAGATTCCGTAGCTTAAAGGAGTTTACTATTGCTTTAAGTAGATTTTGCAAATTTAGACTTAAATTCTACAGCAAAGGTTGATGCTAGAAGCCATACAGGCATATACTATTGTCCCCCAGAGGGCTGTTTGGAAAAGACCTGCTTGAAAAATCTTCAAAATGTCTTATTTTGAAAAATAACACCAATGCCAGGTTGGAAAGGCATGGGGGTGAGTATATAATATGCGGTTTTCATGTCTATGCGAGCTATTCCCTTAAGGCTAAACCCCAAAAGAACAGAATGAAGCTTTCAAAATGACTAGAGAAAATCTGCATGTTTGTTCATTTGTAGCATTTAAAAAGCTTCAGATATCCGTTCCCGGTGTTGGGAATACCACTGGAACTGTTATTGATAACAAATCGTGATTTTGATATCTGTACCACCGCCAGCCAGGTGATCCGAGAACTGTTGGCTCTTATGCACCCTTTAATGTTGATCCAAATCACTGTGGTGGGTATAGTCAGTCTCTTTGTAGTTGTCTCTATGCTTGTTCTCCCTCCTACCATCTTTTTTCTCCTGCCAGACACCCTCTCTCCATCTCCCCTGTAATATTCTCACCTCCATTTATTTTTACGCCACAGTTTAAGCACCTGTAATTCGAGCCAGGAGACAGCTGCAAGTGCCGCCTTGTCCAAATACGTAGGGCCGAGTAAAATTAGCCAGTGCATGAGACACCAGGGATTCGTGTATTGGTACAACCGAATCCCAAAAATGAATCCTAGATCAGATTTGACGTCACAGTGTGGGGGTGAAGATTTGGCAAGAGTTGAAAGTGACTGATTTGAGACCTGTTAGATATGGCAATGGCAAACGGGGGCTCTGTGACCCAGGACCACACAGAGAGAAGAGGGTGTTATGGATGAAAGGCACCTGGTGTCATTTTCCACTGTCTGACATGCACACCACAGGGGGACGACTAGATCACATTATGGGGTGTGGTGGTCCGGTCTTATTTTTTCTTTAAAGGGGAACTTTAAAACCAAGCTTGACCTCCCAATGGAGCTCCACATATTGACGGCACAACTGCACCGCAAACCTATGACAGACGGATTCTGCCCTCCAGGCATGTCACGAAGTAACGTAATCATCTCTGTGGAGAAACTACCTTTATAATTCTACTTAATCTTACGGCATGGCGCCCCCTGCATTATTGGACAATTTGACAAGGTTTGCTTTGCCCGTGATGAGTTTCTGGATCAAATTTGAAAATTTTGTTTTCAATTTAGCAGAACAAAAGGCAGCTACAGAAACGAGTCTCTGAAACTTTTTGTTGTGTGGAAGCCCAGATATGTCCTTGTCTCGGTTGTTACAATGCACATTGATGGTTATTGCATAATGTTTATTTTTAATCATCCATGCCCATTTGGGATTTAGAAAGAATGTGAACTCCCTGAAACACTATGATCTCTTTGATATTTCAATTTTGTCCCCCAAATCAAATCAAATGAAGATATTTTGAAGAAGGTTTCACCTGTTTTTGCTCAGACAATGAAACTGACTATCCTAACTATCCTTTTAAGCCCCAAAACACACTTTACAACAGGGTTTCTCAAATCCTACCCTGGAGGTCCAATGCTCTGCGAAGTTTTGAGAAATCCTGCTCTACAGAGTACCAGACACACATATGTACTTGCTATCAATGCAAACTCAACCAATTTTACCCATTGTTGCTTTTTAAAATGGCAAGTTAAGCTCCAAATGGCATTATTGGTCATTGCAAGGCAAGCTGTGTTGTTGCAGACCAGAAATTTTGTAGGATTTGAAGGCTAGTTTGCTAACCCTCAACATTTATAGCTAGCTACCTGCCTTATTATACATCAGGTTTTATAGTTGAATCTGTTCAAATCTAAAACTTTCTTCTACCACAGTAACGTAAGAACCATGAGATATGACCATTAGCACCTAAGTTGGCATACTTGCATAGAGTCTTTTTTTGGCCTGTCTCCTGCATCTCAAGTTTGTCGCCTAACCAAAAGACCCCAATCCCACATCCAGTGTCTCCTCTAGAGTTTCAAAAGAGATCTTAATGTCTCAAACTATGTTCAGATTTGACACCAAGACCAAATGATCTCAGCCATGCTCCAAATGTTTACGGCCCTTCGGTCAAACTATATTTGTATTCTACTACTAAATTGAGAGATATCTTTCAAAAGGTTTTGTTGTCTGAACAGAACTTTTTTATTTCAGTGTCCACACTGCATAAAAGCAACTCCTCCTGAACAGACAGCTGCTGTCCTCTCTACGACGAGAGCGTGGTGCTGGGGTGCCAGCTCGAGAGTTTGTTTAATAATGTCATGTATCACGTGCCACCCATTTCACCTCATCTATGTGGGCCTGAGAGATAAAGCGGCGTAGCATCTATCATGCTGCAGCTGATGTTTTGAAGCACACTGAAATGGAAATGTGACCACAAAGTTAATGAGCTTTAAAACTCTTTTAATAGTTCCAGTAATCTCACAGCTTTTCACAGACAAGCGAGCTCAGAAAATGCCTCAGTGGGAAATATGTTGTGGAGGATTATGCCCCCCCCCCCCTCTGGCTGGATGAACTGGCCATTCGGTGACCCAGAGGAGGAACAGAAGAGGAATGTTCTAGGAAGTGCTTGATGGGGCAGGAGGGAGTGTGTTTTTATAGTTGGTGTTCTGCTGAAACTGCATACCTGCAGACTCTGTTTATGCTTCTTTGACTGATAGAGGGCACGGACAGATATGTCCAATCTTGCAGGGCAACCAGCAAACATGGTGGCAGCCACAGTCTGTAGGTTTTCGAAGTAAGAATTTCAAATTTTGCAATAGGTAAATAGGGCATGTCTGTTAAACCCAACACTACACGGCACACTGTTTAACATTCAGTCCAGGAATCCTTCACTTTCCTCGTTCCACTCCATCTAGAACATAGTTGAATGTGCAAGCCATTCACAGTACACTCCAAGTTTTCAAAAAACGTTTTAAAATTAAAATGGGTGTAGCTTAGTCTTTTTTTTTTTTTTTTTGTCCGATTCCGACAAATCCTACATAATTTTAATAACAAAAATACTAAATAACTAACTTTTGAAAATTTCCTTATTGTAACTTATTTTACCAGCACAGGTCACACTTGTTTGTGTTCCATGTGTCAGAGCCTTGGCCTAGCGGTAAACACACTTCAACACATTGAGCCTTATACTGTATGGGTTACCCTGGTTTACATTTGACTCGCAACTGCATAGTCCTAGACTAGTTTACTGAAAATATGTATATGGAGAAAAGCTAAATTGTTTTCTAGATGTAAGTCGTAGCCTAGGCTTTAGCGCACACATTGACCTCATATCGGCTACATGGGTTTGAATTTGGCATGCAACTCTGTCTAATGCCATTCCCTTTATTCTCTTAAATGTAACTGTAAATACTAACAATTTTCTAGTCACTAAATGACTAACGTATATATTTTGAGAAACAAAGCTGTGGTGCTCTTTCAGGCTTTACAGGTTTGAATTTGGCTCATAAATATTCCTATCCATGTGTGTCCAGCCAACACAGTCTCACGAGCAATTCGTACATATTCATACGAGGTGCCAAAATTGTGCCAATTCGTACTAATTCGTACGACCTTTGGGTTATGTTTAGGTAATTTGTACAAATTCATACGAATTGGCATTTCATAAAATACTTACAATTTAGAATAGAGTGTGTCATGATCAGCTGGATGGCACTCCAGCGTCCAGCAAACTGTATGTATATTTACGTCACTTTTCATGCCTGGACCTTTTATCAATGAACTCATGTCTCCGCCCAGCTTGTCAGTTGTCATGGTGTTTCATTGTTGGCTCCACCCATTGACCTAGTTTTAAGTGTATTAAGTCTCCTTATGAGTGTTTGTCACGGTCCATTGCATTGTCTTGCTGTTAGTATCTCCACCCGTGTTTCCTGTGTCTATTTGGATTTATTGTTACCGACCTCGCCTGTTTTTGACCACCGTCTCTGTTTTGCCCCTTGGATTATATGTACTGTTTACCGACCCTCGTCTGGACTTTGACTACTTTTGTTCTGCCTCTGCCATTGATGTTTACCGGTGATGACCCTGACTGCCTGTCTACGCTCTTTGCATAATAAAACAGAATTGCAGTGAGATCAGGTTGGTCCAGTTTAATTTAATAAACAGTTAAAAAAAGGCTATACCCATACTATACATTTTTGTCAATGTCAGAGCGGTGACCTAACAGTGCTTAATTTGGTACACTGAGCCTTATGTGGAAAACACTGGTTAGCAGTCAGCATCAAACAATTTGTAAACCCTTGTGTGCTTAGCACATATTTTGACACAGTTTAGTTACATTTAGTAAATGCATCGACATACTCGGCAGCGGTGCTTATGTGGGTTACATGGGCCTAAATCCAACTTGCAGCATTTCCTGACCCCGTTTCCCTGCTCATTCTTGGCACTTTCTCTTGAAATGTACCTATAAATAAAAGAGCAAGAGAAAAAAAAAAGTTTTTTTTTTTTTAATTTAATGCAGTTATTTTTCATCCCCAAATGCTTGATTGTCCTTTCTTTCACCTCAGAGTCACATGCACTCTGCTCATTAGCTCACACACAGGAGAAAAAGAAAGCAGGTAAGCTTCTCTAAGCTCTTCAGATGACTGGAACACTCCCAAGTCTGTTTTTCAGTGGCGATTTCCAGCCAAAAAGAGAAAAGCACTCAAAGCGAGTGCCAAATTGGTGGCCCATGAGAGGTCCAAAGCGTGTCAGCTTCACCCCCGCCACTGAGCAAACCCGAGTGTTTTTCCAAAGCTATAGAAAGTGCAACCTCTGCCTTTGAACTTGTGTCTTGAAGGAAGATGCTTACGATTCCTCAAGGGAACTGATCGCAGAGCCCCCTCCGCGCTGGGCTGCATGTATGGGGTTTGACTGGATTCATCTACGGCACCGGCCCTGATCTTGCCTGTGGCAGCCAAATTGCTGGCTCTGAGCTCAGTAGTGAAAATTCTGGAGAAAAGCCCACCAGAGACTGTGTGTGAGGACGCTGTGCTCTTTCTCCGGCTGCTGTTTATCTCTCATAGCATGGCATGATGTTTCCACAGCCATGATTTGCTCCCAGGTTGCCTGAGGAAGGAGAGTGGCAAGGAGGGATTGTCCTTGGCTGGATGGGGACAAGTGGTGTATTGATTTAGTTTGTTTGCATGCCTGTTTATTCATATTTTGGGGGGATATTAAGGGTTGCAGACCACAGGACGGTTGAGCTTTAGGTATATTAGGTCTTTAATAAAAGGTATTTTAAGTGTGATAAAATGAAAGTACAAATATATGTGTGTGTGTACATTATATAGTTATTATGTATATATACATAATAAACAAACAAGCAAAGAAAGTATACACACATACATCATGTAAACAAAAACTAAAATCTAACCTCAAAGAGGGTAAAGAGGAACCACGTGTCACTAGACGCATATGTGTCCCACGTCAACAGGAAATGTCCTGCTGATGCACCCCCACCCACACAGGTGGAGGTCCGGGTGGAATTCAATTAATATGCACAATGGGGCGTCCCTCACCAAACATGCCTGCCCTTCTTCCATTGCGTCAGACAAGTCACCTTGTTTGCTCTCAACGAAACAAATAAAGCCAGAACATCAGATCTATAAAGCCATTTCTGTGTTCTTGCACTGGCGTGTCAGAGGGAACCACCTTTCCTCTCTGGGTACTGAGGGTGGCACTACTCTGTCGCCCTTTCAGCAGGTCGACGAAAACATAAAGAGAGAGGACAGTAAAGTATAAAACTTGCGACTCAGCAGAGTTTGGGACAGAGAAAAAGCTAAACTGCAAACTGTGACTTTTCTGTCACTGTGGTGCCAAGAGACATTGGCACAGGGTCTAACCTTTCTCCGAGGGCACAGTGCACAAAGCCCCAGTGCATTCTGGGTTAAAGTGCAAAGCTGAGTGGATGCCAATTTGTTTATTCACATGCATGCTGTGCATATAAGGTAAATTATGAAATGCATTTAACTGCCAATAACAGTTGTGTACAAAAGTATGCTTATGTTTCTTATAATGAATATTGCATTTAATATATATGAAGAGTTCAGATGCAAAAGTCTCTAAAAGTCAAATGAGTGAATGCTCTCCATATGTTGTCTATGTTTATTAATTATTTTCACTCTAAATGTGCTAAATCCCAGCCTCATCCCATGCAAAAGTATCATTACTTGCATAGAAACCTATACATGGTAGCTAGAAATAAATGCCAATTTTAAAGAAAAACATCAGATGTACTTAAAAGCTTTTGCATCTGAACTCTTCATTTATATATTTTTATATATGTATGAATGAATATGTTTGTGTGTGTGTGTTGTTGTTTTCTTTTAATTTTGTAGTGAAATACGACCTACAGTAGACATATATTTTTGAGAAATATTTAAAGTAAACAAGTATTGAACTATTAGAAAATTTATACAACAATATGTCCTCACATCAGGTCTGTCACATACATAAAGGATGGTAAGTGTATTTATTGTTTTAGGAAAATGCAATATCAGATCCATTTAAATGTATGAAATCATTTGGCTAGCATATGTAAATTTGTCCTCCGTATACTGGGTTAATCGCCACAATAACTCAGCGCTCCACACCTCACCCCATTTTTCTGCTAAGGTACTCCATTGCCCTCTTATCCGAATTTCTTTTTTTTGTCAAGGAAGAGCGTTTTTCTGCTCAGCACTTTTTTTAACGACTCTTGCGAGGCAGGGGCAATCGCAGTGTTGCCAGACCAGGGCAGAAGAGTGATGTTCCATTATCTGCGCGCAGCTGAGAAACGGATTTCTCCGTGGGAGCACGGCTTTGGAATGGGGCAGGCGGCTAAAATACGGTGACACCCTCAAGCAGGAAGCAGCTAAGCATGACAGGGGAGGTGGAAGGGAAGAAATACAGTGAATGCCTACCGGTGGTTGAGCAGCCAGGATGGCTTCATTGTTGAAGTGGGCATGACCGCATAACAGGCTGCCCACAGTCATAGAGCTCAAAATGTGTGGCAATGAATGAAAACGTTTTTTTCAGGTGAATGCTAAAGTTGAGCCAACAACAGTACACTTTCTCAGGAGAACTCAACAGTTTTTTCTTTTTTTTAACGAGAATATCCTAAGTTGTACAAACAAATGCAACTTTGCTTAGGAGAACATAGGAGTTTTACAAATGAATGCAAAAGTTGTGCGATAAAAGCAAAGTGAATGCGAAAATTGTGCAAATTAACACAAAGATTCTCGGGAGAAAGCAAAAATTGTGTCAATGAAGGCAAACTTTCTTGGGGAATTCAAAAGTAGTGCAAATGAATGCGAACAACGGCAATCTTGGGAGAGTACAGGAACTGTGTAAACAAATGCAAATTCTCTCAAGGAATAATGGAAAATGTTGTGTGAAACAGAGATCGAATTCCATGCAATTTTCCCAATCACTGTACCTTAATGCACAAAATGTATGACAATAATATTACAACATTTTCAAAAAGGCGTGACAAAGATCTAACGTTTAGAAAAGCCTAAGCATTAAAAATGTCAAATACTGCTTCATTGTGCTAATATAAGATATAGTTCATAATAATAATATTGCATTGTATATAAGAGTTGTTTGACAGAATAGGTTAACAAAATCAAGAAGGCAGCTCAAAGGTTTTCAGCCACGGAATATTGTCTCATCTTAATTTTTGACATACTTTAAGTTGTTTGCATAGATGGATGTTACTAAATATATGTTAACAGTAGCGCAAAATTATTATGGTGTAAATTTAAAAAGAAACATGCCTCTTCTGAGTGCCCTGCCTCTAAGGTAGGGGTAGGCAAATTCAGTCCTGGAGGGCCGGTGTCCTGCAGAGTTTAGCTTGGACCCTATAATCAAACACACCTGAAGAAGCTAATCAATGTCTTCAAGATCACTAGAAAGTTACAGGCAGGTGTATTTGATAAGG
>JAUCMU010000047.1:13289239-13299397 GCA_032275025.1 Enteromius treurensis | reverse complement strand
AAGTCTTCTTCTCCGTTTATAGTGTATCTCTATGGCAGAATTACAGCGCCCCATACTGGTCTGGCATATATACTACATCGTTTTCAGTGGTTTCGTGTTTACGCGATTTTTTTTAGAACGAGGGAAAAAAAAGATCGGATAGGGAGCGCACCGGCTTCGTGTGGACGGAGCCTCAGTCACAAATTTGCACGGTACATAAGTGAATACTATTTAAATTATGTCTCGTACACTCAAATGCACTTTAAATGAAACATATAAGGAATCTTGGTGATATATCCGGTGATGTCCACTTCACAGGGCACATGTTCGAATAGAACAACCGTCTGAAGCGACAAGAGAAACGGTGGGGCGGGAGGATTGAGAATCGCTGCTTTATTAGATCAAGTTTACACTAGTGCGTTTTGGTTTTATAATGCATAACTTTTGCTCCCGCTATGTCTGTGCTCCAGAGTATTCAACCCTCCAAAATAAAAATGTTTACATAGTTTTTCATAATTAACATAGAGTTTATCTTAATCATGTATGAACTAAGATTATTTTTTTTAAATTAAGTCTAAATACTTTATGCAGCATTGCTTCTCAAGCAGGCTAAGAGTGCTATTCTGATTAGAAAAGTGAATTATATCTTCTGACAGTCATTTAAAAAGTTATGTTAACAGTTTGTAGTGCAGCTAAAGCGCAGTTTAATTACTTCAAATTATACGTAGCGTGTGGCTTGGCAAGCTCCAGTTTCAAAGTAGTTTCTGCTTTTCCTTCACAGACAGACACACGTCTCAGTGAAACGGCGGGAGCGCGGCTGGTAATTATCTCTATAGGAGTGCTGGGAGCCATCTCCTCATCATCATCTCCTGGTGCCGGGAGCGCAAGAGGATTACTCCTTCCTCTGCTTTCCATCAAGCCAATCTCTACGCGGGACGGGAGAAGGTGAGGGGCATCTATGCAGACCCGGGGGAACGAGATGGTGAAGCGTGTCTCAGTGGCTCTTTAAAGCTCCTTTCCACGGCTGAACGAGCACACGGCGTTTCATTGTCCCGGGCCCCCGATCTTCATAAATCCACTCGTATCTCTGGAGAGCAGCCAGAAATGTTGCACTCCTCACTTTAGCCGCGATTCTGCCCGGCGCCGGCCATTATATCCGATATGAATGTACGCGACCTAAAGTTGCCATGAATACAATAGACGGGGGAAAAGACAGCGTGGTGCCCAGAGGCGATGGAGCCCGAGCCGGGTCTGAGCTCAATAAACGGAGCCCACCTGCTGTCTAAAGGATATGAGTGTGTGTTTTAGTATATAGAGTTCAAGAGAAGCATGTAGAGCCAGGTGAGCCAGTCACAAATGAAACCCTAGAAATGTAGATGAACATGACATTTGCTGTGTAAATGCTAATCAGTCTTGATGCATCCAGAGCAACATGAAGGAATCGCCTGCTCACTCTGCAAAACTCATTTACTTCTGTTTAGTGATTGGTTCGATTTTTTTATTTTATTCATTTTTTGTTATGCTGCTTGAAAAGTTTGATTACTCCCCCTCGTGTTATTCCAACCCTGTAAGACCTTCGTTCATCTTCAGAACACAAATTAAAATCTTTTTAATAATATCTTTTGGAGGCATGGCTTTAGAGAGTGATTGGCAGGGAGGGTGGGATCTTATGCTTGACGTTGCTAGCCGAAATCGCGATGTCTAAAATAATATCGCATCCAATATATAAGGCAATCATGCTGCATTATAGGAATGAAGAGAGAGAAGAAAAACAGTTTAACATGAATGTAACAGGTTTCGTGCAGAAGCATGATTAATGACTGTTCTGTTCATCACATAAATGAATATACCGCACAAAACATATGGACTGCTGTGTTGTCTTCTGTATTTGACAACACCATGAAATAAGTGTCTTTTGCATGTTGTGATTTGATGAAAACCATCTTAGAATTCATTTTAAAATACACTCTTTTATGTAAAGAATAAAAGAGTTTTACCCCCAAAAAACCTCTATGTTGTTCTCATTTGGCTGATTAAAGAAAGGACCACACGGTTACTTTAAAATAACCAGTGTTGGGAAGTAAGTAGTCACAAAGCACAATAACCATCAAGATAGAGTTCTAAAACTTGTTCTCAATGTAAAAAGAATAGCAGCGTCCACACCACAACTATAACGATACAGGCAGAGAGAAACAATATCATTGGAGTCATTTTCAGAACGATTTTTTCCGATTATTTCACTGCTTATAAAACATACGATCATCATTCGTATCTAGAATATAAACACTCTACTGCACGACAAGACAAAGAGATGTAGTTGTTGTGAGAACAACACTAACAGCAGCAATGCTTACCCCCTCCACAATGTTTAAAGTTTATGGCCTGCCCAACTCTGAAAGTCAAAAGGATTTCAGAATTTCCCAATAGTAAATACGGCCATTTACGTCCAGTTTCCGATTAAGAACTCATATAATTCCAATTGCATGTAAAGTCAGCATAAATTGTTTGATTCAAAGAGAGTGGAACTGGCCAACTTTTAAAGATGGCTCCACTGAAGACTCAATGATGTCACTTCCTCTTCGTCATCATTTAAAGGGACAGTCCACTAATAATTTGTGGTTAAAAAAATGTGTGTTTTTTTTTATAATAAAATCTCACATTTAATCCAATGAGTTAATTGCAGCTTCTTTGTAATTGTAACTAAGACATCAACATTTATTTATTTATTTACAAACTTTAAATTATTTATTTTACACAGTTTATTACACACAAATCTGGGTTTAGGTTTGGGTTTAGCGAGTGTTATCAACTATTGCGAACACACATGGCACTCCGTTGGTGGCGTGACTCATCGACTTTTATTAAATGGGGAAAATATGAACACAATTCCATCTTTTCATTCATAATCAGAATAGATCTAAAGCAGAGTGCTGAAGTCAGCACAGCGATGAAGGAAAACAACTCAAGGTAAAGGAGCAGCCACCATGTGTCAAGGCGCGTGCCAGTGGACATAGATGTGAATATTTATCTCTCACAATAACATTAGTTATGCAACAATGGCGCTTCCCAGGGATTCTTGACTAAATTTTGGCAGGCAGCTTCGAGGACAGTTCTGGTTTTGTGATTTTTTTTCGAGAAGCAAGCGTCACCTGAGGGCAACTTCGACGAGAGACTACTGATGCCGTTTCTCTTTGGATAAAACGATTGAGGAATCATTCCAGGAATCATGTTTTGATGATGATGGACACATTTACGAGCCACCAGAAATGTGTCTTCAACAACTTATCCTGGCCTGGAGGCCTGGAAAAATCTAAAATATTAAACATGACAAATGTTTGGTTGACAAAACCGAGTCAAGTGCAAAAGAAACATTTTTGGCTTCAGTTTCAATTTGCATCATGCAATGCTGCTAATCTTGTAGAAATGTTAAATCCCTAATTATGTCTCTCAGTAATTTCATGATCATATTATTTTACCTTGTCAGTACTTACTTACATGACTTACCATAATTAAAGTATATTTTTATCAATATAAATGTCCATATCTCTCCCCAATTTCCATCCATGTCATGCGAGGTTAAGCTTATGAAGCCAATTATTGACCGTGATATTTCTAGCTAGGAGCTACAGCTAATTATTGCATAAAATAAAGATTTTAGGATGCTACTGTGCATATTCAAGTCAGGTATTTCATTGCACTAACTAACACCAAACAAGTGACCACTGGACAAAAATGATGCATATTTGTTTGTTTCATTACATAACACTTGAGTTATTTTGACTGATTCGTTACAAAGAACCAGCTCATAAGATTAATTCAGCTATAATTCATATTGTTTAGTGTTAGCTGGCTGAACAAATCAGACCTTCAAGAACCATTGTTAAACGTCATGAGATATTAAGTATTACATTTGAAAAGTAAAAAGTAAGAACACTGCATAGTTTATAGAAGATTTCTAATGCAGTGACATTCATGCATTTTAAATATGGCTTAAATAAATAGTTTCTGT
The DNA here is from genome assembly GCA_032275025.1 of Enteromius treurensis. Classification (NCBI taxonomy): domain Eukaryota; kingdom Metazoa; phylum Chordata; class Actinopteri; order Cypriniformes; family Cyprinidae; genus Enteromius; species Enteromius treurensis. Next base: position 13,295,409 of record JAUCMU010000047.1, on the reverse strand, counting down.
GTCCACTGTAACTAATCGGGCCGAATGGGATTCCGTAATGTTTTGCAATGCACCATATTATCCGAGAATAACTCAATTTTAATAACTGTTTATCTTAGCAAGCTTCGTGTTTATTTGACATGTATTTAAGAGATAGGCATAGTGCTGACTCACGGGGCTCATTGATATTGAGCTGTTTTTTTTTCCCCCTTTTTTTTCATTTGTTCTGTTGAATGGAATAAATAAGGTCACCGAGACGCCGTGGCCGGAGTTATTATTTTACAGCATTGGAGATCACTGCAGGCTGCTTAATAATGTTCCCAACCAATTTGCACAATGAAAACAGACGCCGTAGAGCAGTGTTTTTCTTTACTTAGATGATTGCACTTCAGAGTCAAGGGTCGCTTTTTGCAGCTGCATTATTATTCAGCCTAGTGACGGTCCTGATAGGATTAACTTGTGTATATTTTAATTCCATCTTCACTTGACTATTGCGCCGTTGCAAGGAGAAATACAGTTGAAGTACATAATTCAACATGCAGACAGGTAGGGCATATCAATGAAGAGAGGAAAGAGTATAGCTCAAACGGGTTCACAAATAGGCCAGTCATAATCTGGGAAATGGGTTTTGAGAGGCTACGCCGCATACAAAATGTAATGATTCCAGCGCGAGAAGTGAAACTAGCGTTATTCACCTGGAGGAATAGAGGAGAAATCGAGGTTACGCGGTTATAGCTGGATTCATAAGCTCTCGGTCAAGGTAAACCCTAAAGCAAAAGCCCTTCATACTCACTCGTTCATTTTTTCAAGTTCAAGTCGTTTCCTAGACTTCTTCCTTCAGTAGTAGAAGCGATAACAGGTTTTTATTACGTGCACTACGTGAAAATCAAAGTGTTTTCTGTTGCAACACTTCCAAAACATATGGAAAACGAGGACAAGCGTATAATTTAAGTCTGCAACAAACCCTCCTCTATAATGTCTCTAAATAGTAATCCTGTAACGATCTAGCTGGAAGTGCCAGTGAGATCCACTAGATGGCACTCCAGCTCCATGTGAATTTATTGTCTCCGTTATTTATACCTGGACTTATATAATGAACTTGTGTCTCCACCCACCTTGTCTGGGGCCATGAACACTCATTCATTCCTCCACCCCCTAGCCTTGTTTTTGAATTTATAAAAATCCCGTCTGCATCCTGTGTATTCGCTGGTCATTGCGTGTCTAAACCCCTTTTAAAGCCATTTGTGTATCTCCGTGTTTTTCTGTGTTTCGGATTATTGACCCTGCCTGCTCTCGGACTCTCGCTTTCGCCTCGCACTCTGGACACGTTTTGCCGTTTGCCTGACCCACACTATGTATATTGGATTATTCTGCTGTCTTTGATGTTCCTGTTCGCCATTCCTAGACACTGCTTGCTCGTACTGTGTGTCTAAATAATAAATGTCTGCATATGGATCCGCATGCCTACCTGTCTCCTTGTTACAGATCCCAGCAGGAAATCAATGTTTTCAAGATGTTGATAGTAGGTTAAATTTTGGTTGTGGTGTCAGGTGACCAATATTCAATGTCAATTTGAGTTTCAAATGTGTTAATTTGAGGTCTAGTACCATCATTCATAGTCTCTTTAAATTAATGATAACGTGACTCATTCATAAAGGCAGTCACTTTTTGAATGAAGGAATGAGTGAATGATTTGCAAGAATCACGCATAATTTGTCGCCACCTACTGGTGCAACGATGCAACCGGTAAAAAAATGTGTATGTTCTAGAAATGCAGACAAAAATGATCTTTAATAACATCACACATTCACAAATGTGCATCCTTTAATTTATTATTTTATAATAGTTGGTTATTTATGGAACTGCAACAAAAACTTCTCCTGTGACAAAGTATATCATTAACCTACAGGCCCCAATCTGAATGATATTTTTTTTCATTTTAATCATCCACACAACTTTAGACCACACAAGCTAGCCGGTCATCTCAGTGACCAAAGAGTGGGGTCAGAGAGTAATTACTAGCTTCGAGTTAAAACATCCGGGTAAACAGGTCTGACCCCATACACTTGACACTCATGATGAGGTGGGAGGATGTCAAGCAGAGCAGGCTCAGAGAGAGAGAGATGGATACAATAAAAAAATAAAAAAATAAATATCCAAAAAAGAGTATTAAAACAATATTGTAGGAAAATTCATATGCCACCTTATCTACGAATGAGGGGCGAGTCATATGGATGTGATTGATGCCAAGGTGGAATCGTGTGCAAAAAACGCTGAACAAGAGTGAAAAGGAAATGTACTGTAAAGGAGATGATTACCCACTGGCACTCAACACGCTTTGCTTCTTAAGTTTGCATCACACCGGTTGGCTTCTTAATTTTCAGTTGAATCTCCAGAGCCCTCCATTTGTTTCTGTCTGGATTGAGTGTGGAGGCAGCAGAGCTCTCCCTCACGATGGGCTGCCTACGCCCGGCCGCCCCTGTCGGGTAGATTGATGGCGCCCACCCCCTGGAGGCTGCATGATGAGCTAATGATGGCTGCTAGGATATCGGCAAGACCTACCCACCCGAACTCTTAATCGTAACTAATGCCCTCTGTGATCTTCCTCTTCACATCATATTTTACCTCAGGAAAAGCCGCCCAAACATGGGAACAAATATAGAACCGAGAAGAAATAGGGTTTATGGTGTCAAGGTTTTATTTCAGACGTATAAATTACTTTTAGTGGCTCTTGCCGCACATGGAGAAGCAATTGGATGAGGAATTGATTCGAACTTGAGTTTACTTACACATGCATGGAGTTTAAAGGAATTCACCCAAAAATGCAAATGCGCCCATCATTTACTCAGTCTCATTGTAAACCCAAATGAATTTGTAAAACAATGTCGAGAACATGTTCATGCTTTAAATAGGCGTCATAAGGGGCAATTCACAGAGTTTTGCGTTTTTTAATGTAAAAGTGTGAAACGTCTGCAAGGAAGTGGAATAAAATAAAAATGGATGGATCGAAAGATGTGGCCAAATTTCTTTTAACCTGAGCTGAGCTGTGTTATGCTTGAAATTCTGCAAAAGATGCAGGATGGGAATGCAACATCTATGTTTACATACAGAGACACTGGAGAAGCAACGAGAAAAAAAAAAAATAAATAAAAAATGCCAGACCACAAAAATGCGCTTTGTCTGAACAGTCCCTAAAAGTTGTATCCCCAGCCATCTGAAGCCATGATATAGTTCTGTATTGTAATTTAATACGATATTGCACAAATTTACGTACATTTCTTATAACAACAACAATGAATTATCAGTGGATAGCGATAATTTCTGCATTTTTTCTGCGCCACTAGTGGAACAAGAGGATATTGCAGTCTGGTAAGCCTGCCATCGCAACATATTTCAAACACTAACTTGAATTTGGGGCGAGACTACTGACAGTCTAAATATATATGTTGTGTGAAATATACAGTAATATAATTCTATACCAAATCATACCTAAAATAAATTTAAAATACGACAAAATTGTAATTAAAATGATTTATAATTAATAATTTACTTTTAATTGTTAAAGTGTGTGTGTGTGTGTGTGTGTGTTAATAATAATAATAATAATAATAATAATAATAACATAATACAAGTAAATATTTTAAATGTGTATATATACTGTGTGAATGTATTAGTGTATATATATTCTTTTATTTAAGGTTTAAGAAGAAACGTCCCTGATTTTCTTACATTTATGCATAAAACATGAGAAATGATTGTTATGCATTGTGATATTTCCAGGTTTACCATGACCGTGGGAACCTTGTTTAAACCTCAGAAGTTAACATACGGTTCACGTTTAAATAAAGCTCACAAACAGTTCAAATCATTTTGCCATCTGCTGCACAAGGATGCTGAGGGAGACCCTGCAAACCAAGTCATCACTGTGACTGTGGCAGAAGAGGACAGGAAGCTGCTATTTATAGCCCACTGTATGTGACAAATAAGGTTAGAAAAACATCCGCTCGCGAGTGAATGCAGAAACCATTGACTGATGAGCTGGAGATATAAAACAGTTTTTACTAAATGTTTTGTTAAACGCCATTGTTTTAAATATAAATGTTAATGCTCAATTATTTTATTTTGAATGTCCATCATACTGATTATTTCTAAACGGAATACTTAGACTTAAATTCAAACGACATGGCTCTTTTGGAGGTAAAAGGACTCCGGGGTACGAAATTTTGCATGAAAGGACCAATTAGCAGCATATGAGCCATTTCAATCAAACGAATCTCATTTTAACCCGCAAGTTAGCCCTCCTAATTAAGTTATTCACTGTAAATTGCCGACATGTTCAATGCTTTGCTGGAACATCGGCAAATTAAATTGATATGATGTAGGATATTAAAGCCATTTCGGTGTCATCTGCTTTTAACAATGGAAATAGCACATTTGCGCATTAATCTGGCTGTGTAATTTGACACCTGAGGTTCCCATTCGAAGGCATTTGTGTGTTTTTACACTCTAACGCCACTGTACGAACGCTCAACCTCGAATTATGATCTGATTCCGACAGCAGGGCAGCATTTCGCGCACTAACAACTTCTGTCATCTTCAATTTCAGGTAAATTCTTCAGAAATAACCTCCTTTTACCCCCTCGAAGGGTATCTTACTCACTTATGGGATGGGTAGAATGGATGACTGAAATCTCTAGTGCTTATTCGCTAGCGCATTAGCCACTCCACTCATCGTAGAGAACCATCAAAACATAAGTGAAACCCACCTCCTGTCATTACGTTCTTTATACGACAGAATAAATCCCATAAGGACCCGCATTAGGAAACAATCTCAAGGCAGTCAACCCACAGTGCAACCGGCTCAGTATACCTATGCCATTCTCTGAAAGAAAAGAGATTCTGAGTTGAACGGATGGCACAAATAGCCGTATTGATCATGAGATAATGGAATCTTGCCCTCGCTGTTTTTCTCCAACAATTTCATTTCCTCATCTCTTTCTCCACCGCAGACAGCCCCCCACCTGCACGGGAAATGGAGGGGGCTCGTATTAAACTCATCACTCGTTTCAGTCCTCCGCTAAGTGTTTAATTACATTAGCATACAAGAAACTGGGCCAGTGATGTGTTATGATTTGGATAATTTTGGTAATTCGACATCCGTTGCCTCTCGCGGAGAATCTCGGCGAAGTACAATTAAGAGCTTGGAAGTATCACCTTCGCAGACAACGACGACTGCACAGTCTTAATGGCTTTCTGGAGAAACGTAATATATCTACAGTAAAAACAGGTCTGTTGTGTGATTAGGGGTGAAAGTGTGCAGGAGGCTATTCTTTGTTACTTAACTAGCTACTCACAATTTAAAGCATAAAAGATTGCACTATTATTTTGAAGAATATAGTTACTATAAGGCACTTGGAACACGCTTATTACAGTGGAGATATGTTTTAAAGTCTTTTAAGTATCCAATAATGTCCTTAAAAACAGGTTCTGCAATAATAGTGTATGGCGCAAGCTGATGATCAGTAACACAAATTGATGCTATGATGTTCACTGCTTGCTCTCCACCTCCCCAGCTCCACCTGTATAGATTAGCTCCACATATATGCTGTTTGTGGAGCAGCAGAGTTATTAAGAACTCACAATGCACCATATCGGCGTATGCACTGGCAACAGCAAATTCTCGGCCTTGCTTCTCAGCAGTGAGAATCAACAAAAAAGGCCTGGAATTCCATTGAAAATTGCGTTTTTTACTATTTTTTTCTGAAATTAAAGATAACTAAAAAATTGTAATTCATAAAGTTTATATCTTGCACTTTATATTTTGACGCTTTGAGTTTATATCCCACAATATGGACTTTGGCTTTGTCTCTGAATTACAAGGAGAAAAAAAAAGGTTTCGCGAAAAATAATTTTACAATTACAAAATGTAATTTGCAAAAAGTTGAGACCTTTTATTTCTTTATATATATATATATATATTTTTTTTTTTCTTTTTTTTTTTTTTTTGTTTGTTTGTTTTTTTGTTTGTTTTTCAGAATTGTGAGAAGTTGTAAGATATAAATGTAAAAATGTAAGAAAAAAAGGTCACTGCAAGGTTTTCAATGGTATAGAGGTGACAGTATAGAAATAATATTATCTATACTCTATAGATCTATGCTCCCTCTATGTCTATACTCCTACCATTTATTTTT
>JAUCMU010000047.1:13270433-13287641 GCA_032275025.1 Enteromius treurensis | reverse complement strand
ACACATGAAAACGAAACCAAACTAAGCATAAAAAAACACAGACTTAAACAGAACTAAACAGACATAGAACGTGACACTAATACTTGTACTAATACTACTACTAATACTAATATTACTGCTACTACTAATAATAATACTAATATTATTACCATTACTGCTACTAATACTACTACTAATACTAATATTTCTACCACTACTACTACTACTACTAATACTATTATTATTATCACTACTAATACTAATAATATTATTATTACCACTACAACTAATACTAATATGACTACCACTACTACTACTAATATTACTACCAGTGTTGGGGGTAACGCATTACAAGTAACACGAGTTACGTAATAATGTTACTTTTTTCCAAGTAACTAGTAACGCCATTTGACTGATGGGTCTCCTGACTCCTGACATGTTGGGAGGAATCAGAAATACAGAGCATTGTGTGCTATGTGTGAATACATTGTATTTCTACACAAAATGTGAATGTGCATTAATTCGTCTCAGTCTCAAAAACAAAAATTAAACTACACAAATGTATCTAATCTCGTATTGTTAAATGTATTTGCTGCTGACCTTTGATGATCCAGTTCAACCATACTTACAAGCAAAAATGACTGTGCTTCATTGTTTTTTTTTTTTGTTTTTTTTATTATTACTGAAGAGTATTGAACTTTCTTTTACAGATGTGAATTTACTTTTTCTTCAGACTGAGGTTTCTTCGTGACACTTTTTGGTGTGAAAGGGCTTTTACATTTGCTATAAATAGAACTTCTTAAATTAAAAACAAACACCCAAGCTCTGCCCATATGCCCAAAGTAACATAACACATTACAACATCAGTTCAACCGCTAGGTGCAGATAATGTATTTCATGGCACTTACAGGTTGTTTTCCCTGCTCTACAGTTGAACACATCATGTACGTGAAGCAGAGCATCCTCCGCTCCCAAGCAGCTAAAACATGCTTTTGACGTAAGAAGCGCACGCATGATCGCTTCAGCTTTTCTCCGCAGGGATCCCACCTAAATGTCTGTTATGAAGCTACTCATTCTGCAGTCTGTGCCGGGACCGTATGCAGAGAGAGACACGTCAAAATCCATCTGCTGTGACGGATGTCAACCTCATATGAAGGCAGGCATCGATCCAGACATTTACCATTATATCTCTCAAACAGAACTGACACCAGCAGCTCAGTCAGACTTATTGCTGTTTAATGGTGACCGAGTAGATTCGAAATAACATCTAAAATATCGAAGAGCCACTATTCCAGTCTCTTGGACTGAAAATTGTTCAGTAATGATTGGAATTAGTGTAATTATGCACTCCTATTGAGTGCTGCGTTATTGCGTGAGCAATATTAGCTGACTATAGAAAGAAGGTGGACTGATAGAAAGCAGTCATGAAGCAACAAGGTAAAGAAAAGGTCACTGCGTTTGGAAGTGAATTGCACAAAAACAAAACTCAAGTCAATTCCTGTAAAGATTCCCTGATCAGCACAAACTGCTCTGAGAAACAGCAAGGGACTGAATTTGCAAATGGCTTGTTCCTGTGGAAATAACCGTGGCTTGATATAAAAGTAGTAAAATTGCATACAATGGGAGAAAATTGATCTGCTGTCAACAAAAAAGAAGTGCTTGTCTTCATTGAATAGGTCTCTCTCCTAGCAAAAATGCACTATGGTAACCAGGATTTCTGACAAAATACAATAGCTATTGTATTTCTAATTTCTTTATTTTAACAACACAATAAAATTAATTTATTTATTAAAAGAAAGTATATTTAGAGCTGTATTTGAATGTTTTTGAATTCAAATGATTATATCCCACTTGAATACATTATTATAATTATTATTAGTAGTAGTAGTCATTTATATTCATTTTTGGCCATGGTTAATTCATGGTTAATTCATTTATTTTGTTTGTTAATTTCCATTCATTTACCATCACTTTTACAAAAACATTTAAAAATGCAATTCGTACATTAACTTGAATACATTATGTCATGAGTTTGTTCCTAATTTCTAAACTAAAATTAATTTTAGTATATATCTATAATAAGGGATGTCAGAATTTTGACATTAGGAAATAATTATATATATATTGTGATAAATCCCCAGAGACAGTCGGATCGGATATATCAGAGACAGGCAGTAATCAGAATCGGTAAACAGGCAGAATAGTCAGGGCAGACGGCGAGAATCAGAATAACCAGAGGGAATAAACGTTCAGAAATGATGCAGGGCAATCAAGACTTTGGGTTGAACTGACGCAAAGCCCTCGTATTTATAGTCCGCTAGTATTCGGGTGAAGGTTCCCGCTGCTGAGTTCCGGAAAGCGCCACAGAGGCCGGCTTGTGACATGTGATAATTTTTTAGGTTTTCATATATATATATATATATAGATATATGAAAAGCTAAAAAATTATCTTAAGTTGTATGGCAATTAATACTATTTTTTTCTTGAAAAAATATATGCTAAAATATTATTTCAAAATAGCATTAATATTTTCTTTAAATAATTGCAAAATCAAATATGTCTCTTATGTCCCCGTTTGCCGCTGATTGACTTTGCCGCACGTTTCCCGTAGTCTCAATCGTCACAATGACAAACTACAGATCAAATTATGTCATATTTTATGTCATATTTATTTGTTTAAAAAGTTGATTTGGAATGTAATTTTTTAATGATTATTACTACAGTTAAAAATGAACACAACAATTTTGTTTACCATTATCATTTCTTTGACAATATGTGCACAAATATTATTTATAATCAATATAAATATTTTATTTAAAAAACTTTCAAATTAAAGTCATGTGGTGCAAGCAAATCCTCAGAAACATGTAACGTGAAAACAAAAATGTATTTACAGTAGGGCTGTCAAAAATAATGCGTTAACGACATTAATTCATTTTTTGTCGTTAATTTGCTGACAATTTTTTAACGCATTTCACTCACGCGCAGTGTGACTAATTATTTGTCAGGAAAGTGGGACAATTACAAATAATCTTGTTATATATATATATATATATATATATATATATACATATTGTTGTTCTTTTTTTTCTGTTTTTTTTTTTTTTGAGAAAAAAAAAAGTTTGAAGGTTTTCTTTTCAAGAGTTTCAGACCATGTTTTCCTTTTCTTTTTCCCCCGGCCACACTTATTTGTCCCATGCCACAAAGCATGATGGGATTGCGCGACCTCAAAGAAGGTCGTCTCCCCGATTGCTATCTGGAAAGGACTTTATCACAGCCGAGACTCCATCTACAGTAAACACGTGTTTAAATTCGCTCTCTGGACGACTCTTCTCTCCCCTCCCCTCGCGGCTGAATCTAATTTGTTGTGTCGGTGTGATGCAGTACCTGTTGGCTCTCTTCTCTCTGCCCATTTGCCATCCACTCTCCCCCTCCCCCCACCGCTGACACTACAGCAGCCAAGACAACTGGGATCTTTCTCAATCAGCGTGTATCTGGCCATGCGAAGGGGAGATAAGGGTGGGATTCAACTGCCTTTGAGAGAGTGTGTGAGAGGTGGGTTCACAGGAGGCTTGAGAGACTCTGCAGCGCTGCAGATCATTAGATGCGCTATCTGCTTTCACTCAGTAGCCCTGTGGAAAGAGATTACTAAACAAACACCATTCACAACACCCCCTCCAAATCCCCGCCTATTTATCTCGGATTCACTACTGTATTGATATTGATTTTTGGGATATGGATAGGTCGAGGACAAATCCCAAGTCAACAGACAAATGCGCATGATAACAGATGTTTAGTTAATGAGACTTCACGGCTTCAGAATGCTGAACGTGTGGAGTTAATCTTAAAAATAAAGCTGCCAATTGCAACTGAAAATTGCTTTTGAGAATTATTTAGTTGAAATGGTAATAGAGACCATAATTGCAGTTTTCCACATTGTGAAGATATTCAAAAAGAAGCATGAATGCACAATAAAAGCAGTTGTTTTTGAATAAGAAAAGGATAAACATACGAAGAAAAAAAAACTGGTGTCCAGTCCCCATTAACTTCCACTGTATGGAAAAGAAAAGTATGGACATTCTGCTAAATATCTTGTTTAATTCTCTACAGAAAAAAAAGAAGGGTAAATAAATGATTGAATAAAACATTACATTTATTTATTTATTTGTTTATTTATTATTTTGGGTGAACTATGCTTCACCTCCACAACCCCCAACCCACAAACACAAATTATTTATATCGGTTTAAAGTGACAAAAGGGTAAATGAATAAATAAATACATTTTGAGTGAACTACGCCTTTAAAATATGGAGGACCAAAAAACGACTTAAGTATAAATAAATAAATTCATAAATGCATAAATAAATAAATAAATAAATAAATGCATGTAGAAATACATAAACAAATGAATGAATGAATGAATAAATTGATTCACAGAAATACATAAGTAAATAATTTATAAAAAAATAAACATTTAATGAATAAATCAATTATTGACAATATTTTTTTATGTATTCATTCATTCATGCATATCTGCATGTATTTATTTCAGCATTTGTTTTTGTTTTTTATTTATATATTTCTACATTTATTTTTTTTTCTGCATACATGCATTTATTTATACTTAAGTATTTTTTTCCCTCCAGATTCTGCATTAATGCATGTATTTATTTATACTTAAGTAATTTATTTATTTATTTTTTTCTTTTATATTTTTTGTTATAAAATAAATGCATGAATGAATGAATAAAATGTTTGGCCACCCTATCCCATTAACTTTTTTTGTTTTTTTACTCAACACAAAAACCTCTGCATTGCTGAGAAAGTGGAGACAGTTTCTAAAATACGAGACAAAAAAAGTCCCTCCACATGAATAGGCCTGAAGCAAGACATCAGCTGTAATCTACGAACACGGTCTATTATCAGGAACATTTTCTTGAGGTACAGAAACAGCCCAACGAACTGTTCTACCCCATACTGCTCCAATTTCAAGCATTTTCACTGTAATGCAGGTTCAGCTATCCGTATCTGAGTCTGTAATGATTTGGACCTGTACTCGCCGAACAAATGTGCAAGTCTCCAGAGGAATCAGAAGTTTATGAAGAAACACGCAAACATTAGAGTGAAGGACTTTCAGTCAGGACTCTTTATGAACTGGTTCCAGCTACTGTCTCTGGCTCTTCTCCCAGAGGGACGGCTAACTTCACCCAACTGACTTCACTTCCCCGGAGGCTTGGAGTATTGACATTTTGTAACAGTGTGTGTGTGTGTGTGTGTGAGTGAGAGAGAGAGAGAGAGAGAGAGAGAGAGTGATACTCCCTGCACGGCAGACATAAAGGAAAACTGAAACCTTGCTGTCTGTGAGCAGCCCTTATCTATTTCTGAGAACCACAGACACATTCAGCCTCTATAATTTATGCTTCTATAAAGCTGAAAAAACATTGTTTTCATTATACTTCATTATATTTCTTTCTGCCATATGCGGTACATTGAATTGACCATGCTTACACACACATACACACACACACATATATATATATATATATATATATATATATTGTTTCTAAAATGTTGTTTGTTTGTTTATTTAGAACAAGGCTTTAATTTATTTCACACACACACACACACACACACACATATTTAGTTGACTACTAGTGCACAAACAAAACTGCTGTAACGTTTCTGTGGACACCATCTGTGTCATGTGACCAATTGGCTGTGGTGTTTAATATAAGGTGAGAGGTCAGAGGTCAGATCCAGTGAATCTCTGGGGTCAGTGTTTGACAGTCTAATAGAGCCTTCAACATGATTTATTACAGATTACACTGAAAAAAAGCTCAAACACGGAGCCCAATCTATACTCACAATCAATGAATCAATCAAGAAACACATTACAGTCAGTTTTATGTTTACTGAGATAATTAAAACTGTGCATAATGCAAGCATATTTACATATTCACGTTCTAGAGATCTAATGGATATCGTATAAAATAGCCTTCGCCTTAGCAGAACCGATATTTAGCAAGATTTATATTAGCTTCCTGAAAAGAAACAATTAAATTGGAAGCAAATGGGTTTAACATTATTAGTGGATGAATTAAATAAATCAATGAGAGTGTAAAAGTCTGTGTATTTTCTAAAGGTCCACGGGGCTAGAATTTCTCACAGTTAAACAAACAACCAAAAAGGAAGAGCTTCAGAGCAAGTGCTATCAAAAAGCCTCTTTAATGTTTGCACAGCATAAGTCTGCTTTTATTTATGAACACAGATGTTATCTATCATTTTACATAATAATGAATAACAACAACAGTGACGATTAATCTTTTATTAAAATGAGCTAATTGAGCTTCAGTGCCTGGAGAGAAAAAAGCAAAGGAAAATGCAGAACAGTTGATGTTTACAGCCAAGCTGAACTTTTGTTCGACTTCAGTAAATTCACGTCCTCGGCTTTTGTTTTGACCAAAGTAATTATTCTGCTCCTTCAAGGGTACCACAGCTTTACTCCATGAAAAAAGCCTTTACTTTTATTTTCCCAGAGAAAAGTAGATTTTTTTCCCCTTTTCCCTCTGTCTCTATTGTATCTAGTGAATCTCTACAAAAGTGTGCACTTGCTTATTTGTTTTTGATCCATGTGTGAGGCTTCAAAACACTGTCAAAAATAATGAGTTTTTGATACGTTCAGATTTTGCTTTAGGTTTTTTTTTTGTTTTTTTCAAATAAACCTTTTATATACAAAGAGATCTCCTTCCCATTCACCTCAATGCCCTCAACAAACTCTCCTGGCAATTCATTAACTATTCTACTTTTTTATTCTTAGCTTTTTTCAGAATCGTATGCAAACTCATACATTTTGGTACAAATCCAATAATTACAAATTTATAAAAATATGCCACAAATTAGCCAAAAAGCAAAACAGTTTAGTTTTCTGCTTGCACACTTTTAGTACTAAACATCTAGTTACCCTTTCAATCGAATCACTTTGACGTTACATATAGGAACTCGCAGGAGAGACCAATCGCTTTTGAGCTTCAAAGAAAAGGCCAGTGAACATTGGCGTGCACAGATTGTATTCAGGTGCACCTCATCACTACGTGATTATAAGAGGGCACGAATGCAGTGCACCTGCATTATTTCGCTTTGGAGCCTTCGCCGCTTAAGAGCTGGAGAAACCCTCTGCTTTCGTTTTTTGAGAGTGGAAGGAGATCTGCATTTAAAAGAGTTCCTGCAAGTTTTTGCTCTCTCTCATCTGACAGCGTTCACTGGATGGCTGTCAGCGGATCCTGTGGGCTGGTGGCCTTTTTCAAGGCCGGCTGTACCAGCTTTTTGCATTCCAGCAAGCAAAGACCTCCTGAGTGCACAGAGTTGCCGCGAGAGGTCTTCCCAGGGCAATCCATGAGAAAAGGAGCAATTTTCTCACGGTTGGACAAGTGTTCTCCGGAATGTCGATCTGATTGTGCGCTTCTGGGTGTGGGAGATTCCTCACCTCTTTGGATGGACACGATCGCTGCCTCACATGTCTGGGCCGAGAACACGCTGAGACAGCCTTCGTGTATATGTTCATTGTGAATGAATGACCATGGCTACATTGAGGTCCCGCCTCTCGTTCGCGAGACAGCGGCTTTTTGGCTGCTATGGCGAGGCGCCTGGGGGACCTCACGGTGACGGTCCAGAATGTTCTGTTGGTAGTAAAATCCCCACTGACATCTGCTCCACCGCGTAGTTCCATGGTACTCCCGGAAGAGACTGCTCCCCCGCTAGCCGGGCCCGGCGTCTCTTTTGGGGCACCCCGAGAGGCTAAGATGTCTTCTGCAGCGTCAGAGGGAGAGTCGGCTAGTGAGGCGCAACTCACGCCGGGACAGCACCCCACCATGGTCACAGCCCCGTCGAACTGTCCGCTATGTTCCTCCGACCAATCTGGACGATTGGCTTAGGACGGCGGCCAATGCAGACATTACACCTCCTTGCCACAGCCCTGGGGTCGCGCTGACGCCGCCTCGTTCCTCAGCGAAAACATACAGGTGCACTGCATTTATGCCCTCTTATACTCATGTAGTGATGAGGTGCACCTGAATGCAATCTGTGCATGTCAATGTTCATTGGCCTTTTCTTTGAATCTCAAAGGCGATTGGTCTCTCATGCGAGTTTCTATATGTAACGTCAAAGTGATTTGACTGAAAGGGTAATTAAACATTTAGCCAGCAGTTTGGCCAGCATTTTTATCATGATTAATCACATTTATATATAAAAGGTAGTTGTTAAAGGGGTCATATGCTACGATTGTACAGATGAATAAATAAAACAATCTCCATTCGCACAAATCTAAATGACTAAAACATTGCATTATTCATCCCAGACCCGTAGATGGTGATGTTTCTTTGTAAAAAAAAATACTATGCTCCCATTTCCAGCAATATTGCACAGATACTATTAAACCTGATCTGAGCAGGACCATGACATCACTGAATTCAATAATCAAATGCATTTAACTGAAAATTGAGTGTTTAAACTTGTAATTTTTAATTTTGACGCCATTTCCATATTTGATACTTTAAAGTTGCTTTGACACAATCTGTATTGTTAAAGGCAGAGTCTACGATTTCTGGTTATCAATTTTGACATTTGAAATCACCAAACAGACACGCCCCTACATCAAAAGGTTCTCTCCCCTTTTTTAATAGCTCCGCCCCTCACATACATCCGTAACCCAGGCAATGATTATGGTGGATTCTGCTGTGCCAACCGACCGAGGGTATCATCAGTAAGTAAAAGCAATGTGTATTAGTTTGGTAATACAGAATGTGGAATGTCGAATGTGCTTTGGTAGTACTGTGTGTTGTACCATAAATTGTTTAGCTCCATTTCACGTGGAAGACGACGACACGAGCTTTTATAGGGTGTTGAAATAAATGTGCCTTTAAAATAGCTGAAGGGAATAACAATGCGATTGCAGATAAGTAAACATGACAAACAAGCATATTCATGCAAAATTCAGCCTATATTTGTTCTGTGAAACATTTCATTACGTCTCGGTTACATATTGTAACCCTCGTTCCCTGAAGAAGGGAATGGAGACGTCACGTCGGTGACCAACAAATAGGAATCTCGCTTCGAGATGCCAAACAAACTAAGGCGATGGGACGTGACGTCTCCGTTCCCTTCTTCAGGAAACAAGGGTTACAATACGTAACCGAGACGTTCCCTTTCAGTTGGCCACTATGACGTCACATGGTGACCGACGAATAGGGATCCCTTACAAAGCGCCATAGAGACTGTCCCTTCCAGCCCCATGTGAGAGTCACCAACCCCCTGTGTTTGGTCTGTAGGAAGGCAGACTCTGCACATGGACCAGTACCGCACTATAAGTAATTGGACACTGGGACGTCCGATAGCGCGTACACTGAGGGGACAGGGCACACCCTGAGCCTGGTAAGCCAGGGTGATGGCATCGACTATCCAGTGGGCCATCCTCATACCACAGTATGCCTGGAGACCTGTTCCGGGGGCACTCCTGCCCGAAGAAACTTTAGATCTGACCACGGGGAAAAGGCAAGGCGACAGGCCGGAGTCATTTGGACCCGCAGCGAGCCGCTCTTCAACGCCCACCTCGGGACTCGATCAAGAAGCCAATGCTGAAGCGGCCTCATATGGAGCAGTCCCGGGATTACCGCAGAAGCTGCTGCCATATCCCCCAGGAGCCTCTGAAATTGCTTCAGTGCGACCACGTTCCTGTTTTTGAACGTATTCAAGCAGGTCAGCAGAGACTGAGCGAGTCCAGTTCCATCCCGAGAAAAGAGATCCTCTGCACTGGACAAAGTTTGCCCTTTTCTCGGTTGACCCGAAGTCCCAACAGGCTGAGGTGTTGTAAGACCAAGTCCCTGTGTTCGCACAGCTGAGCTCTGGACTGAACTATTATTAGCCAGTCGTCGAGGAAGTTCAGGATATGAACCCCTTTCTCCATGAGTGGAGTCAGGGCAGCCTGAGGCCGAAGGGAAGGACACGATACTGATACGCCTGACCTTCGAACGCGAACCTCAAGAATGACCTGTGACGCGGAAGGATTGAGACATGGAAGTATGCGTCCTTCAGGTTGATTGCTGCAAACCAATCCTGGGGACGGATGCATTCGAAAATGCGTTTCGGCGTCAACATCTTGAACGGAAGCCGATGAAGAGCTTTGTTCAAGACTCGCAGATCCAGGATCGGTCGTAACCCACCACCTTTCTTGGGCACTATGAAGTACGGGCTGTAAAACCCTGTCCTCATATCGGTTGCAGGGACCGGCTCTATTGCTTTCTTTATCAGAAGGGTAGCAATTTCTGCTCCTTGACGCAACCGTTGGGACTGCGCTGCTGGTGCTGCGGAGGAGCTGGGGCGGCCACAGGGGGGTGCCCTCGGCGATGAGCAGTCTGAGGCTGTGCCTGCGGTGTCCAGGTGGAGGGAGCAGCTGGACGCCGTGGCAAGATGTGACGGATGTTCTCAGTCTGCTTCTGGGCGGCGGGGAACTGCTGAGCAAACGTCTCCACCGCATCGCCGAAGAGGCCGGTCTGTGACATGGGAGCATTCAAGAATTTAATCTTGTCTGCATCACGCATGTCAGCAAGACACAGCCACAGATGGCACTGCTGAACCACCATAGTGGACATCGCACGACCCAGGGCACGCACCGTAACCTTTGTCGCACGCAGCGCGAGGTCCGTTGCGGCATGAAGCTCTGAGAGAACTTCTGAGTTGTGGCCACCCTCGTGCAGAGCCTTCAGTGCCTTGGCCTGATGGACCTGCAACAACGCCATAGTGTGTACGGAGGACGCAGCATCACCACAAGCCTTATAAGCATCATCAACCAAGGCTGACGAGTGCCTACAGGCCCGGGAGGGGAGCGCCAGGTTACCCTGCCAGAAAGTAGAAGCCTGCGGACACAGTTGCATCGCAACAGACTTCTCAACCTGGGGGACCCCTGTGTACCCCTTAGCTGTGCCTCCATCAAGGGTGGTGAAGGAGGACGAGCCGCTCGATCGCTTCCTGGCAGTGAAAGATGCCTTCCACGACTGAGTCAACTCATCATGGACATGCAGGTCGAATGGCACCGGAGTGGGTCCCTTTGCGCCAGCACGAGCCACACCCAAGTACCAATCATCCAACCTCGACGGTTCAGGACGTTGTGGAGGGTTCCACTCAATCCCGACCCCCCTGGGCGGCCCGGGCAAGCATAGCAACCAGTTCTGGACCAGTATCCGGAATGGTTGAGCGTCGTAACACCAGCCTTTCTCCGTCGCTCGTAGAAATGGCTTCAAGAAAGTTTGCATGAACTGCTCGGCTCTGAAGTAAAAATCGAATGAACTTTAGATCGGCTGACCTACTTATACTCGCAAGGCGATTGGGTTCAGCTGATCCTAATCAGCATATGCCAATAAAAATCATTGGTGTGTTTGCATCCACGCAGAGTTGTTTTGGCATCTCAAAGCGAGATTCCTATTCGTCGGTCACCGATGTGACGTCAGAGTGACCGACTGAAAGGGAACTGTAATTCAAAGAGGTTTGCTGTCTTCAACTGCCATTTTACACTTTGCCACATTTAAGTAAAAAAAATGCATGAATAACCCAATACATATTAAATGATCTGTAAGAAGAGACAAAGCAATAGTGACCATGTAATAAAAACAGTTACTCACACATGTGTTGCAACATTACTGTCAGATCCAATATAGTTGGCACAGTATTGCCTTTTAGTTTTAATCTTTTATAAATCTGATTTTTAATTGTGCCTTGTTTTTTAACCAATCCAAAGTAAAATGAAGTGTACAAAGGTCCAAGTTCTTATTGATGCAGTCTGGATCTTTATTATCAAAAATAAAGTTTACTCATTCTTTCCTAATGTTGGGATCAGAAGTAAGGCAATGCAAACACAGTTTTTCAACAACTTGGAACTGCAAAGAATCTTGTCTATAGAGCATCTTTATGGTTTGGTTTTTAGATAGACCTGCATGTTCGCCTCTCTCATAAACACTACATGCTTGAATCGGTGGGCGGGGTTAAACAGACAGTCATGCAGGCGTTGATCATCTTCTTATATCACCCAGTCAGAATTGTGTGATATAAAGTCACAGTTGTGAGATCTAGTCAGAATTGTGTGATATAAACTCGCAATTGCAAGATATAAACTCAAAATTATGAAAAAAAGAGTCCTATTGTGTGATATAAAGTCAGAATTGCAAGATATAAAGTCACAGTTGCGTGATAAAAACTCGCAATTGCGAGATATAAAGTCACATTTGCGTGATATAAAGTCACAGTTGTGAGATATAGTCAGAATTGCTTGATATAAACTCGCAATTGCAAGATATAAACTCACAATTATGAAAAAAAAGTCCAATTGTGTGATATAAACTCACAATTGCAAGATATAAAGTTACCATTGCGTGATATAAAGTCACAGTTGCGAGAAATGAAGTCACAATTGCATGATATAAAGTCAGTTGCGAGAAATAAAGTCAGAATTGCGTGAAATAAAGTCACAGTTGCGAGAAATAAAGTCAGAATTGCGTGATATAAAGTCACAGGTGCGAGATATAAAGTCACAGTTGCGAGATATAAAGTCACAGTGGCGAGATATAAAGTCACAATTGCAAGATATAAAGTCACAATTGTGAGATATAAAGTCACAATTGCGTGATATAAAATCACAATTATGAAAAAAAAGTCCAATTGTGTCATACAAACTCGCAATTGCAAGATATAAAGTCACAGTTGCGTGATAAAAACTCGCAATTGCGAGATATGAAGTCACAGTTGTGAGATATAGTCAGAAATGCGAGATATAAAGTCACAATTATGGGAAAAAAAGTCCAATTGTGTGATATAAACTCGCAATTGCAAGATAGAAAGTTACAGTTGCGAGATATAAAATCAGAGTTGCATGATATAAAAATGTGCAATTTTTTTTAAATTCAGAATTGCGACTTTATATCTGAATTCTAATTTTATTACTCACAATTGTATGATATAAACTTGCAGTTGTGAGTTTTAAAGTCCAGTTTTAGGTGGAAAATTTTTTTTAATATGTTCTCAGAATTGCGAGTTTATACCTCGTAATTCTGACTTTATAGCTCCCAATTGTGAGTTTGTATCATGCAATTCTGAGAAAAAAAAAGTTGCAATAGCCTTTTTTTTTTTTGTATTCAGTGGCGGAAACGGGCTTCCATAGAGTGCTTATATGATGCAAGATTAATATAAATACACCCCTACTGTGAACACCCTTGTAATTCGCTTTAACCTTTTGAATTTTATGAGTGATTATTTTAGGTTCAAGTGTGTAAAAGGATCTGGAAACAAGTGGAGTATGGCTGTTTCTAAAACATGCAGTGCTGTCTGCTGTTAAAATCTTATCTCAAAATCGATTCAAGAGGAATCGTGTTGAAATCAGTCTTATCACTTATGTCACAGCATTAAGGGAATTTTTGATTTCTCAGTATACAGATGTAAATGTAGATTAAAGGGACTAAGTGTTGTACTACATTGAATGAAAAAAAACTAGTTAACACAATGTTCCTAATAAAATGGTTGAGGGAGTGAAAACAAATACAACATTTTTCTAACATAATCTTTCAATATTTTTCCCTCATAGAAAAAGTCACAGAAAAACTATAATGAAGGAAATGGGAGATCAAAAAGATTTTTGTTTAGTTCCCATTCAGCACTATGGAAAAAGATTACCCAACTATGAAAATGCCTCTTCTACAAAACCCCTAAAATGCGTAAAGGATCCATTGAAAAATTATCAAAAACATCCTCCAGTCATAAACCGCTACTTTAAAAAAAAAAAGACTATTTTTGGATGCAAATTATGTAGTTGCAACATCTAGCAGCAGGGGGCTAAATGTGCAATACCAAGCCACTAAATTTGGACCCTAAGTAGTTAAAAAAGCAGTATTGTATTGTGTATTAAATGTATAAAACTTTAACATTCTTGTTGCACGTAAAACAGTAACTGCATTCTGGTATGGAACAACATTGCTTTTTTATTTTGAGCAATCTGTATCCTGAGCTGCAAGAACTATGCTGTTGAGACAGTTCATTGCTAAAAACATTTTCTCATAATTCAAAATCCATTCAGCATTCACCACCTCAAGGTACATTTCAGGACAAAAATGCCTATAAAGCGGTTTGACTTTGCTATGGTTTGTAAAGATGAAGAGACCGTAGGCATTTCTGCTGTAACATGCTATGACAGATGTACGTTTTTCTCTCAGTGTGTGGGCTAATCGCAAAGATAGGAAATCTGTGTAGGTACCAAATTCATACTGTGGGCACTAGATGTTCCTAATGACTCACCAAGTCCATGTGTAATGTGGGACACCCCCATATTTTCTCAGTTTTGTGTATTTGTGTGTCTCATGTTCGTAGGATCTGTATTAACTGACAAGCTGTGCTGGTGTGTTCCAGATACATGGCAATAACCCAAAGCTCCTCGTTTCAAACTCTGGAAGGGGTGATCTATCAAGTATCAGCGACGAGTTCTGCAAGTTTTAGGTTTTGCAGGTTAGCATCATCCATCACATCTCAGGAGTTTATGTTCTCAGCATTACCACAACCATTTTGTTTTTACGTACCAAGTGATTAGTCACATGACATTTGCAATGCAGATAATTGATTCAAAAATTGATTTCTGTGGCCTCTGTCATGGAGCTCAAGGGTTAGCTGTTTGTCAATCAGAAAAACATCCATGCATTTTCCAAACAACTTGTCCTTTGTGAGGTAACTGGACAGAAAAACTGTGCATATAAAATTGTGCGGAGTATAGGCTAAGCTAGCAGGCTAATCAACTGTATGCTAATCTAATACACTGTTAAATTGCAAAAACAAAATTACACAAATTAAAATGTATACAAATAAAGAAAACACAAATAACAAGAAATATTTCATTACTATTGCTTTGGTTATCATATTTAACAACTTATTCAGTAGTACTCTTGCTATGATTACCCTTGCTGACCTTCATGTAGGCCTACATGAGCCTTAAATATCAATACCACACACAAAAACTTTTTCCTTTCCTGTCCAACAAAACAGACGCAATTTGGGCATCACTAGAATTTTCTTAGATAAAAAAACAGCATATGCTGGTTTTGAAGCATGACTGCTGGTCATGAGCTGGTCCTAAGAAACTTAAGACCAGTTTATGACCAGCTAAGAACCAGCTTAAACCATCTCAAAGTAACTCTGAAATGTTAGAATGTTAGTTTTTCTTCAATGTTTCGTGAAACACCACAGATCACGTCATTAAACAGGCAAAATACACTGAAGGTGGCAGTCCACACCATTTACAATTTAAAAATTACTATGGTTATAGTCTTCATCTCATGTGAGTGTGCACCATTCATAAACATTTTTCTTAATGTATAAAACTTTTTAAATTGGCACCAAACTTCTGAATACTGCTTTAAAATTTAAACGACCCTGTGACCCTTACTCACCCTCAAGGCGTCCTTGGTGCATATGACTTTCTTCTTTCAGATGAATACAATCGGTGTTAAATTAAAAAATGTCCTTTATAATTATATCCTTTATAATGGCAGCGGATGTTCGAGATTTGAAGCCAAAAAAATGGCTCCACACGGCTGTGGGAAGTTATTAAAGACCGCTTTGTTAACTGTTGTAGGATTTCTAATCAGGCACTGAATAGTTCAGCTAATGGCGACAGAAGAATGTCGAAACAAGCAACTACCATAACAGTGGACAAAATTGTTAGCTAGTAAATACTAGTAGATATCTACAGTAAAATATAGTATGCTTAAACATGTAATAAGTCATTTGAGAGGCTTTGAATGCCTTTAAAATGTCTAAATCACAATCACACATTCCTCGAAAAGGTCACAGGTGTGACTAATAGAGCTGATCACTGACCATTTGTGTGTTTAGTCTGAATGACAATAGCTGCTTAAGAGTGGTGTCATGTGTTGAATAGTTTTTGACAATGTGTTTGCTCTGCAGGTGCGGCAGCTCAGGGAAGGGAGTGAAAACACTCAGGTAGAGGAAGAAAATTTGATTGTTTGTGTGAGAATGTTCTCTGAAACACTAACTGTCAGATGATTTCCTCAAGCCCACACTGTCTGCATTTGTTTGGCTTGTAATCATTGTTGCAGGATTCTGTGACAAAGATAGAGTGTTATGGTTGATAATCTAACATAAACAAAAGAGCATATGCTCCAGCCCCATGTTTGTGGAATTTACAGTGCTCCTGTTACACACCTGAAATGCCACCGTCATCTGTTCCGTCTTGGAGCGCTGTTACACACTCACGCAAACACACACCTGTGCTGCTGAAGCGACAGATTGACCGCCTGTCTCTGTGAGTGGGCGGGTACAGTCTGACTGAGGCAGATTGTGAGTGGGAGCAGAGATGACTGACGCATCCTGTGACCAATCTGTAAACACCTCACAGCTTCTGCATGCTGAAAGCACATTTGCTTTGCGCGGGACTTAGGTGGTAAATGATACCTGGACAAGCTTCACTGTTAGCATTCTCAGTGGAAATCCACAATTGGAGATAATCAAGATAATTAAAGGGCTTTTTGCTTCCAAAACCTGTTAATTGCACTCCATTTCATGCATTAAAGTGCCCCCAAGAAATCAGTTGTTATTAACAACAAAAACAAAACACATACGTCTTTGAAGAAACATACACCTTCTGCTGAGCTTAACATGATGTAAGAGGGACCATCAAACAAAATCCTCCCTGTCAGTAATGTCATTGTGAACAGACAATTTTTGCTTTTAGCCTTCCCACAACTTGACATCCAACCCACTCAACTCAGGACAAATTTACAGAAAAGTTTCTGTGACGCTGACATGTTGTATACCTCCCAGCATTCGGTGATGCACAGTTTCCACAACTCAACTGCTTGTAGATAAAACAAATGTAAATTCACATGGTAAAAAAAATAGGTAGAGCTGTAAGTAAAATTATATGCATGCAGCAAGTCTTACTAAAAGATTAGTTCACCCAAAAATGAAAATTGCCCCATAATTTACTCGCCTCCATGCCAGGTGTATGTAAGTATATGACTTTCTTCATTCAGACAAACACAGCCTGAGTTTTTTAAACATTTATCCTGGCTCTTCCAAACTTGGTAATGCTGTTATGCTATATATGCAGAATTTACTTTTTTTTATCATTAAATAAACAGGCTACTCTTTTAAAACTATTACTTATTTTAAAAAGTGCTCTTTGAG
>JAUCMU010000047.1:13252187-13265344 GCA_032275025.1 Enteromius treurensis | reverse complement strand
GCTCAGAGATGTCACAAGGAACAAAACTTCGCAACAATGGTTTGTCCGTGCTTGCCTTAAGTAGCTGGTGAAATGAAGGACACCTGGAGCGGAAAAGTACTGGGAGTGTTCTGGTGAAAACGGTCCGGGTGGAACTTAAAACTCAGGTGATGGTTCCCGCTGATGGCGGTCGGACAGCGCCACAGAGGACCGCCCGTTAACAATAGCATAAAATATTATTTAATGAAATAATTTCATATTTTTTAGATTTTGTACTTATGTATAACATAAAAAAGCAATCATGCAATGTAATGATTTATTGACATTATTTTCAAATCTGTTTTACTTAAAGGCTAAATCATGACTACATATAAAATTAATATAAAATTTATACAAAATGTAAAAATAAATAAATATTATAAAATTATTTTTAAATGAATATAATATAAAATAACAATATATATACTGTATATATATATATATATATATATATACGTGCTTGGGAAAATGTTTAACCTATTTCTATGAAAATGTAATATATTTACTCGCATACAGTATATCATTTTAATTATTGTTGCAGTGTGTGAAAATGCATTTCTTCCTTGTTGATTGTTGGTGAGCATTTTACAGGCACTCTCTAAACGTTGTTTACTGTGGTAAAGCACACTCTCCGCTCACCTTTACTTACCCTCTCCATGCACTCTCTTTTCTCTCACTGAAAAGAAAAATGCCAACGTTTTCCAGCGTTTCTTGGCTTGACCTTCCAAACAGGCTCCATGTGAATGGAATCCTAAACTTGCCCGAACACCACGGAAACACTCAGGAGGGGGCGACGGGACAAAGAGAGCCTTGTTTCATCAGCCCCCCCGTCCCAGAGACTGATTGCCCGCCCCTCTTTAGCAGGCCTACCCAAATATTTGTCAACCAGACACTGAAAAACGCTAAACAAGAGGGCAGAGGAGTCTAGAGCTCCACTAAGCAGCTTGGGCTCATGTTTGTAGCTGTGTAGGTATGCAGGAGGTTCGGCTGAGGAATGCTTTTAAACACAAAACAACTAAACAATCACAACAGCCCTGCATTCCTTCACCTGCACTTAAACAAGTTAATATCTTTATTAAAGGGACAGTTTTCACAGTCATCATTTACTCACTCGTAAGATTAGCTGAGCAAGTTTGTCTGTGTTGAGATTATTCTCAAAACATTTTTTTTATTTATTTAAATTAATTTTAACATAACAGTACAAATAAACAGAAAACACTATAGGGAAAACTAATACATAATAATAATAATAAAAATAATAATTAATAAAAAAATTAAATAAATGCATAAAAAATGCATTATATATATATATATATATATATATCTACACACACAATTAGTAAAAATAGTGCTGTAAAAAGTGCATGTACTATATCTTTATCATATGTAAATATAATATAAAACAAATTCAGGAATTGAAAAGGGTAATGGAAATATTAACATAGAAATTTCAATTTGACATTAAAGATTGATGCTTATATTTAATATATATATATTATATATAAATTATATATAAAAGGTTATTATATTTTTTTATGCATGTAGACTGATCTATCTATCATTTGTAAATTTTTTATTTATTTTTTTTATATAAGGATGGTATAATGACTGCATTTACTGAACAAACTGAGTTGGCAGTTAGCAGGTTTTTTAATTAATAAATTTATTTAATGTTTTCATCTTTACAGGAAACACGCTACTCACCGGAAGACATACTGTGTTTACTGATTGTTGAAACACACAGCCCTGAGACAGTGCAGCGGAGAGGAGATTTCTGAGCATAATTGCATGCTGATAGCCAGAGGATTCAGAGGCATGTAGTTATCTGAGTGAAATATTCAAAACGCTATAGCCAGCAGGTCTCGAGAGAGACACTCTATAACAACCGCAGTTCATGTGCAGATCAATAGGAGAGAGAGTTTACATTAGCACACCTGCTTAACTGTGAGTTCACACGCACTTGCTGGAATCAAACCACACTGAGATCAGAAAACTGACTGCAGAGAGCCTCCGCTTTCAAAGAGCTTTCAAAGTCTGTTAAAGGAAAAGAGAATGTTTGATAGGAGTCAACATCAGCATACTGCTCAACACAGTCCCCATAACACCATCATGCACTTGAAATCTGTTGTTTTTATTATTATATTTTCTTTTAAAATGACACATAATGATTGCATTAGCATTTAGGCATCAATGGGATATGTGCAATGTGTGCTTTTCAACTTAGCTCTGTACAATGCATATTAAAATAGTTTCCTTGCACAGCGCTGCTTTGCTTACAGGGGTAACCAAGGAAACGCAGTTTTGCTTTTGTTCTGTAAGCACCACCTACTGTCATTTTCATGCAACTTGTTTTTGTATTGTGCAGATGTCTTATATTGCATAATTTCAGAACTGAAAGTTGCTTTTTCTTTTTGTACAAAACACATATCAAACCGTGACCCCAAAACCAAGATATTTACATTTATTCATTTAGCAGATGCTTTTATCCAAAGCGACTTACAATACTATATAAGTATAGTATTGTGACCTCTGTGTAAAGTTACACACCCACACACCTTTGTATTAAACACTGCCACCTTGAAGAAAAAAAAAATGCATTGTATGTATTGATACATAAATATAGTCGTGCAGAAATACCTCAGGTCTGTAGCAACCCTATAAACTTTTTTTCCAAAAAAAAAAAAAAATAATAATAATAATAATGCAATAATAATAATAATAGCAGTAAATAATAACAATAATAATCAAAATTTTTTTTCTTGCTATATTGTTTATAATGAGAGCTACTAAGAAAAAAATTTTTTTTTAAATTTAAAAAAAGATGAAAGAGGGAGAGAGTAGAGAATGATGTCCCAGGTCACTAAAGACCCGAGGTATGAATTTGTTAAAAATTTTTGAGCAGCATTTAGCCAGAACTGACCGATCCTAGATCAGACCGCCAAGCGATTTCCAAACCCCACTCTTCCCCAAACCAGCGGCGGCTCTCCAAAGCTTTATATGGGGAACATGCCGCTACCTGCCTGGTCTGCCGGAGTGTGAGTTCCTGAAGAGAGACATTCATCAGCAGTACAGGGGGTCTCTTTTTGATGGAGTGGCCCTGCCACGCTTCCATGCAGATCACTCCAGCTCCAGGCAAAACAGCAGTTGCGTGTCAGTACGGGAGCCATGCGTCATCCTTATTGATGGGCCTCCCTCTGCCGGTCCCCGCCGCTCTGGTCATGCGCTGGCTTCGCCGTTTGCTCCACTGGCACGTGCCGAGCCGCTGAAAAGTCGAAGCGAGAGTAAACAGCCACATACTGTATTTACTCCGCATTCGGCTGATGTATTGTGTGCCGTAGAGAATGAGGGGAACATTGAGCACAAGTCACAGAAAGTAAATAAATCCATACACGAGGGGTTGAATGGTGAAGCTGCAGCAGGGTCTGGTGATGTAATTTATCACAAGCATCAAACAGCATGGCAGATGCTTAAACATGCCGTTTGTCATAACACAGGTAAAAGCTCTTGTGGCGGCTTCTTTCTTGAGAAAAGTCTGATATATATATATTAAGAAATAAATCTATTGAAATAAAAAAAATATCATTATTTAGACATTTTATGCATTCCATTCATTTATATTGAAATTATTTATTTTTAAATAAATTAATATACTAACTTTTTTATTATTTATATGTAATTCATTTAAATTTAAATTACATTTTCAATTAATTAAAATTAGTATATTTTTTTTTATTATTTAATTTTTATAATTTGAAATGTACTTATCTTTAGATCAAACAGCAGAGATCGCTTATAAACAGCACAATTAAGATTTTTTTCTGCATATTTAAATATTTTATATTTTAAATAAAATCATTTAGAAATCTACAATTATTATTTCCTTTTTTTAATGTGTTTATTTGCATTGTAGATGTTTTGTTTATTTTTTATTTTTTTTCCCACTTGTAATATATTTACTTTTGATAAATAATTTTGTAATTATTTTGTATTTTGCTTTTAAGGAAAGGAAAGGACGTGACATGTGGCCAGGTATGGTTTCCCATACCAGGAATTTGTGCTCTGCATTTAACCCATCCAAGTGCACACACACACACACACACAGCAGTGAGAAGTGAACAACCACGCACACACACACACACTGTGAACACACACCTGGAGCAGTGAGAAGTGAACAACCACGCACACACACACACTGTGAACACACACCTGGAGCAGTGGGCAGCCAATGCTGGGGCGCAGCAGTTGGGGGGACGTGCCTTGCTCAAGGGTCTCACCTCAGTCATGTTATTAAAGGCTGGTTATTCACTAACCCCACCCACAATCCCTGCTGTACCTGGGATTTGCCATGTGGAACTCCCTATCGATTAGGCCACACGCGCACACACACACACAGTATAAGTATATATTTAAGAAAAATATGTTGTTTATATATTAAATGTATTTATAAATAATACAAATTAGATGAATATACATATATGCATTTCAAATACTTCAAAATATATACATATGTGTGAATGTATTTATATATTTGCATATGCATAATAAATATCAAATATGGATGCATACATATATTAAACAAACAAACATAAACAAACAAAAAAATATTTATATTTTGGATGCAATTTGTTTTACCAGCTGACATATACACATATGAAAATACCACTAAGCTCAAAAAATAGCTTTGCCAAAAATTAACAAATAAATAAAATACAAATAATAAAAATTGCTCACAACTGGATTGTTTAAATGTTTACAAATGGCAGTGTGTAAAATAATGCAAGATTATAAATAATGATATCCTTAAATTAACTATTTTCTTATAAATATATTTGACATGCTGTCAATCATGAATATGACATTTCCATCAGTTACTGGCTGTTTGTTGCAAAGTCCTGCTTATTAGGAGCTTGTCTAATCATCAAACAGAGATGCCAGGCTTCCAGGCATTACACATTGATTTCCTGGTTGACCTTTAACTCCTATTGATATATATATATTATGATATTGAATGATATTGATATTGAATGAAATACAGATAGCTCACCAGTTCCCAATGACTGAATTGATTCATTTGAGCCACTTTCTTGGTGAATCATTTAATAAATGAATGAAATCCAGTACAAACCTCCACCGTCTGAAGTTCAGCAGGGTTTTTCAGAAGGGTGGTTATGTGACCATTTTTCTAGAATTCGTAGATCACTACTAGTTAGTCGGCGGAAATTCTGGAGAATCGCATTCATTTGCAATCTTCATTCCTCCACAAAAGCGTCCAGGCTGTTTTAGGGACTGTTTGTCGTGGTAATATCTCATTATAATGTCTCTACTCAGCGCGAGGGGACAGGACACTCTCCATCAAAAACGATTATAAATCAAAAAGCCAGGACTGTCTAGACATTCCAATGAGTAATTTGAAAGATAATATTTTAATTGCTTCCTACAAGTGTATTTTAGGCCAGATGATGCACTGCCTTGTCAGGAGGTGGCTTTCTGAAAGTCTGCTTGCACTTAAAGATATCCACCTAAAGAAAAAAAAGGAAAAAAATCAGCTACGCCACGTCATTTCAAACTTCGACAACATTGTTTCGGCCAAAGCTTTGACAGAGGATGATGAATTCTCAAAGGCTCAATAAAGATTGTAATATTGTGAAACATAATTTTTTTCTGTTTGGATACATTGTAAAATGCTATATATTTCATTGAAGCAAAGCTATATAAATAACATTGTGTAAGTAAATAAAGTACAGTAAGTACTGTACATAAATAGAAAATTGTAAGTCTTCAGTGGTAATATTTTGAGAATAAATATAAAGCATCATCAGACTAAAGTCAAAATGTTCTCAGAAAAAAAAAAAAAAAAATCTCTAAAATTAAGGCTAAATTATAATAATAGATTTAGGCCCGGTTTCACAAACAGGTCGTAGCTTAAGCCAGGACTAGGCATTAGTTAAATTAAGATATTTAAGCAACTTTTACAAAAATGCCCTATGTCAGAGGTCACCAGCCCTGCTCCTGGAGAGCTACCGTCCTGCAGATTTCAGCTCCAACCCCAATCAAAGACACCTGAAGCAGCTAATCAATGTGTTCTGGGTTACTTGATAATTACAGACAGGTGTGTTGGAGCATGGTTGGAGACCCCTGCCCTATATGAAAATATTACAGGTCTGCATCTCAACACAAAACAATGACACAGACATGTTTTAAGATGTGTCAGAGCAAGCTATTTTCATCTGAGACAGCTCTAATATGCAATTTAGTCTGGGACTAGCTTAAACCTTGTCTGTGAAACTGGGGGTTAGAGTATTATTTCAAAGAATTAAAATGAGATGGAAGTGATACTATTTTATTGTAATAGTATGTAATAATAATGTTTCGATTTTATACATGTGAAAATAAAGTAACATTATTTTAAAAATATTACTTTAATTGGGTAATGTTACAATTTTATTCTATAAAAACATATTACAACTTTAATCTGAAGTAATAATATAATAACATGATTCACAAGTGCGCGCTTCCTTATTGTAACGTAGCAGCGGCTGAACAGACTCGCGCTTCCTCGCGAGCAGAGAGAACACGAAGGCAGGACTTCAAGTAAAACTTGAACATTTATTGAGCAAAACACGAAAAAACAGACCAAAGACTATACATGGGGCGTAGACAACTGGAACACAACACGGCTGGCAGAGGGTAAAACATTAATGAGAGGGCGGAGTTACAAACAAGGGCAGAGACACGAGGGAGCAGGTAAACAATGAATGAACAGATAAGTAATGAATGAAACAAAGACATAAACGAGACATGGAGCGCCCGGGGTGATGACACTTATGATATCTAGAGTGTGTTTGGCGTGCTGTCCAGAGGGCGAGACGGACAGGCCAGCGAACTCCGAGCCCTAGTGGTTTGAACCCTAGCGAGGGCTGAGCTCGGCGTCTAGCTTGAACTCCGCTAGCCCACTGGAGAAGGAAGGTGCGAAGGCGGAGAAGGGGTGGAGGCGGGATGCGTAACAAGATAAGGAAGACATGGGAAAGCTTTAAGTGGGAAATGGAAAGCTTGTGACCACGATTGGATTAGACCTGGTTAGATTGATTAGGAAAATGCGAAGTCAGCCGGCTATTTAAGTCATTGTTCTAAATCAAGCGGTCATGGCAGATCAGGAGTCTCTGGCTGTGACAGTAGTGGGTCTACAGGGGTCCAGCTCCAAACCCCTTTCCCGCCCACCCTTTTCGGGAGCCTATCCATGCTGCACCCCGCCAAAATTTCCTTGTGGAGGCTCACCGACTTCGAAGACCCCGGTCCGTGGGGTGGCTCCAATGTGGTGGTGTCAAGCTCGGGAGGCGCGGCAGGCTCAGGGACTGGAGTCAGATCTCCCTGCCATAGATCCAGCACGTGGCAGGTAAAGGAATCAGCAGGGGTTCGAGCTGCCACTTCTGGCCGTAAGCTGACTGTAGGGGTGAGACACGGTTCTCCTGACCGTAAAGGCGGAGTGGAATCCGCTGGGAACAAGGTTAATACAATCAGCATGGGCTCTGCGAAGTGCTCGGGCATCTTGGGCTTGGTGCAGCGCTCGGTGCAGAGCTTGGGCAGCACATGGGTAAAGATGGATGGGTGGACAAAAATAATGGAGCTCGGAAGGTTGGAACTAGCGGGTATAGGGGGGAGAGCAAGCACATTGGGCTAGTATATGGAAGAGTCCGGCTCATGGCGAGTTGGAGTGTCTTTTTTTGGATGGGACTTGAACGGGAATTCCCTGGATCAACAAAAAACTCAGAATTTTGAAACTCTAGGACTAAATTTAGAAATTCGACTACGGGTTTGGTTTACGACAGTCGTCTGGGAAAATTAATCAAAATGCATCATCATTAAGACCCATCCAAAAGTAGAAATTAATAAGGGAATCACTCAAACTCACCAGGTGGAAAAAGCTCAGGAGATCCTCCATATACTGTTCCAATGACCGATCTCCCTGCAGAATTCCCTTACATGAAAATGAAACCAAAACAGACAATGAGCATAAAGACAACTTTATTCTAGAAAAACATTACAACTTTAATACGATAATTTAATACTCAAAGTTAAGACAATTAAGTCATTGAATCATAAAATAAAAGTTATATTGTTACAATAATGTCAGTTAAAGTCAGCATTAGGAACAGTTTTGTGGGTTGCATTAAAGTCCCATTAAAGACAACCATCAAGATTTGCAACCCAAGCACAAAAACCTCAAAGTCTAAAATCAGAGCAGCGTCTTATTTATCAAGCTGATGTACATATTTCACCCTGAACACTGAACATTCACCTTCGTCCAAGTTCGTTTGACATTAGTGTACTAACTGGCACCGAGATTGTGTTTATTTAACATTAAGGTCTACAAATGAGGCCATCTGGAAGACATGAACATACTGATCTGTAATGACTTGGTAGTTTCTTCCCCTCTTCTGCGCGGGGGCAGCGAGGACTCATGAATATTTATGACGTGTAGAGTTAAACGAGGTGAGCATAAACTAGGAGGTAACTAGCTGAATGCTAAAAACAGAGAGCTCTTAATGGGCTCTTTTAACAAACACAATATGGTTGTGAAGTTGATTCAGGAAAAACACGTTTTTAAAGGTTAAGTGTGTAGTTTGGGCTGTATTAGCAATATACATATGCAGTCTAGTAAAATACTTTTTTAATGATTCCTGCTTTACCTGCTTTAGCACCAAAATAACTCAATTAACATTATAAGAGTGTATTTAGATTACCAGATCAATCAGGGATTGCCAAAGGGACACCAGTGTGCAACTGAGGCGATCAAGACTCCGCTTTCTCCGCAGGACACTCCAGCCTTCGGTAAGTTTTTTTTTTTTCTTCCCTTTGCTTGTTCACGAGTGATCGGCTCTGAAGCAAGAAACTATATGGTGAAGTGCGCCGCCATCTTAAATACACGTTTGCGCTGGGAGCGGCTGGCGCCCTCTCACCGGCCAATCCCGATTGGCTTGTATTCTAAGATCAGAGCGGATTGGTCTCTCAGGCAAGACCCCATGATGTCAGTCATTGACGTAACGTCAAAGTGACTGATGTCAGCATTTGACACCAATTTGACTTTGAATGGATTTTGTTTACACAACCTGAAAAAAACAAATATCAATGTTTGTATTGGACATCAAATTAATATAAATTGGTTGTGTCCGAACTCCAGGCACTTGCTGCCTTGCTACATTATGAGGCAATTTGAAGGCAGCATTTTGGCAAAAAGGCTCCTTATGAAACTGATTTAGGACATAAAAAGCACAAACATTTATCAGAAATGTACATTTACACACAACCTGACCACCAAACACAACATTCAGGTGCCATCTTTACATTTTAGCTCAACTGTCATGGAACGAAACACACAAAATTGTGGGATGTCAAAGAAAGCGAAGGATACATCTATGCTGTCTTCAAAATTCGATCAGAAGAAGGAAGTAAAGCAGAATTTTTAAATTCGGATGTGTCTTGATGCCTTTCTTCTTTGGAATGTTGCCTCCAAAGTCAGAGTTTAAGAGCTTTCAGACACAGCCAGTGAATTTTAGTCACCTGACAAAGCGATAGTGATTTAACCAAATATCAACGTCTTAGTTGTGTTTCTGCTGGGATGATAGAAAAAGAATCCTCACTAGCCTTCACTATCTCGGATTCACCAACAGTCTCACAACAGATCTGTATGTATTTTACGAGGTGGCTAAATCGTACGACCTCACTCATTTGACCTCAGTGACGTGTAGGTTTAGGGGCGGGGTTAGGTGTAGCTCATTCGTAGAAATTCATACGAACTGGTAAAGTGCGGTATGTAAGATTTAGCAAATAACATATGAATTTGTATGAGTAGGGTAGTGAGAATTCATATGAATTAGTCGCCTCGTAAAATATCTATGAATTGCTGTGAGATCAAGCTAAATCCACAGCGTCTAGACCCCCGCAAATGAATGAATTTGTACGAATGACGTACACCTGCAAATTCATGCAAATTGTTAACTTGCTAAAATCGTACGATTTAGCAAAAATCTTATTAATTTGTACAGGTGAGGTAACCCCGCCCCTAAACCTTTTCGCTAAATCGCACGTATTTTATGATTTGGCAATTTGTATGAATTTGTACGAATGACCTACAACGACAATGACAACTCGCAAAAAACATATACATTTTGTATGAGTGAGGTAGTACGAATTTGTACGAATTAGTCACCTGGCAAAATATGTATGAATTGCTATGACAAAATTAATTGCCGGCAAATGGCAAAAAATTACGAGGTGGCTAATTCATACGCTAAAATGTACGTATTTCGCGAGTTTGCCAATTCATATGAATTTGTACAAAAGACCTACATCTAGAAATTCATACAAATTGGCATCTAACAAAAATTAGGTATGATTTAGTAAACATTGTACGAATTTGTACGAGTGAGGTAGTGCCTCATACAAATTATTCACCATGTAAAATATGTATAAATTGAGATCAGGCTGAATCCACATCGTCTTAGATCCTGCAAATCCATCATCAACCATTCCGCGTCAAAAACCAGGCCAATTTCTTTTATTTAAAAAAATTAAAAAATTAAAAAATTAATTTACAAGGTGGCTAATTTGTATGAGTTTGTACGAATTACATATAGCTACAAATTCATAAAATTTGGCAACTCGCAAAATATGTACGATCCAGCAAAACTCTTCACAACACACATACACCCATATACGAGTGAGGTCATACCAGTTCGTATGAATTAGCCACCTCGTAAAAATACGGAATATACGGGTTGTCAAAAACACCAGTGATATTCTTGATCTTCCACCTCAAAAATGGGAAAAGAGGAACTCTCTCCTACAATTAATAGCTATATCCCATTGCGCAATGGAGCAGAACCAGTCACAGCCCACCCAATTTACATCCCAGATGGACTGTGAAGAAGGGAATTTGTTGAAAGCAACAGAATGCGTGACCACAGCTTACATATTAAGGCCGTGGATGTACAGTGTGCGCGTTTCATTTCCGTCTGTTTAGCCAGTAATGACTTTTTCTGTTCCAGCAAACTCAGAGACGACGCATATTGTGTGCCTAATAAAGCCCGGACAAAACTGCATATGGATCGGCTGTTATTCCCACACCAAATAAACTGGGAATTTTCTGCTGGACGTGGTCTGTTACACGACTGCTACTGGCCAAACTGCGATAGCCGTGGTGCAGCAAATTAAAGGCAATGAAATAGTTTGGATTAAATTAAAAAACGGATACAAACTGCTTTCTGTCCCAGTGACTCTAAAGGTACAATCTCGTTTGATTTAAGTGGGTTTTAATAAGGAGCATCAGAGAAGAGAGATAACAGGGAAACCGTGTGGAGGGGAAAGCCATTATGTATGGAATAAGCATCCTCGGGAGCCTAAGGAGTTGATAAAAGCATAAGTAATTTTTCACATTTATTTACACGCGCAGGGACACACACATAAAGCAGAAGGGAGCAGGGGCCTTTGCATAACATCTGTCATTAGTCACAAAGGTTTATTTCTTTCATGCCCACTGTCTGGATCTTTAACGTAACCCCGCAGGTCGTAAAGAGCTTTTAAAAGGCATTGGTAATCCTATAATAAACACCTGGATCATCTTAGAGCAGAGCTAAGACTGGAATTACATCAGCTACACGGACAGGAGAAAATAGAGCCCTCATGACCAAACAAATATTGTTTATATGTGTGTATATATATATATATGTGTGTATATATATATATATAAAGCCTATATTATTTTTCAAAAATTAATTTATTTGTAAATTTATTTAAATTTATTTTTAAAAATTAATCTAATTGTTTATATAATCATTATTTTTAAAAGTATAAATTGTATTTATTTCAGTTGTGTTTGTTACTCCATCATATACAGTATATAAATCAATATATGAAAATAATTTATTTTCAAATTTAATCCACCACATAAATGTAACTTCATACTTTATTTTCAAGATTAAAATGAAAAACAATAGTATGCATGCATCCTCTGATTATGTATACGTACTTTTCTATTCATAGATATTATAATATACTTAATATCTAAATATGAATGTTAATTTGAAAAATAAATGTGATATGAGTTATGAGTTGTATGTCTATAAAAGCTTGTTACGTGAAAAGCAAAAAAAATGAAAATCTAGATTAAAATGGGGGAAAAAAGACATTCAGCAATTTTGCAAAGGTCTCTAATTATATATAATTACATTTAATTGCATTATTACATTTCTAATTATAAATGTTAATTTGGTGGAGAACCTTCATAATAATCTATAAAAGTTGCAAAAGTTGCAGGGAAAAAAACTATTTGTTGTGAAATATATAGTCTACATATTATTTTAGTGTATATTTTTTATAATTAAATTCATACATGCATAAAAAGAAAAGAAAAGAAACAGGGATAAATAAAGTGAAATATATTAATTTGCATGCATTCTTTTTTTTAATATAGAAATGAAATCGTCCAACATGTTCAATCTAAACGCAGAAAGCATCAGTCGTTTCGTCCAGATGTCTTTGCCCCGCTGTATGTGGATTTTCTTCAGGCACAGATGGGTTTGACATAAAAGGTTTATAGACGCTGCTTTATAAAGTTTACTGACACTGTTACTGCCAACTGAGCTTGTCAGTTACACAGAGATGCAGCTAAACATTCACCATGGAGTCTTTCAACAGAAAGAGCGAAAGAAGCCACATCGGCATGAAAGTGAATCTGGCTGATCTGAGTGTCACAGCATGTGTGTGTGTGTGTGTGTCCAACAGCAGCCCAGATCAGATTCACTCAGAAATCGATCAGCTAAGTCCAACGAGAACAAAAGAACTCAAACCCACAGTTTATGGAAATGGATCATCTTCTGCTTATTGTATCTGCTTTATAAAATCCTGTTTTTGTTGTTTTTGTTTTTTTTTTGTTGTTGTTTTTTTGTAGATTACATGCATTTTGCGCAAGTATATATATATATATATATATATATATATATATATATATATATATACAGTATATATATATTTGTTTTACTTTATTTTTTTTAATACATTTTTATTATATACATATATATATATATATATTTTTTACTTAATTTTTATTAATTAATTTTTATTTTTTATTTTATCATTGTTTT
>JAUCMU010000047.1:13233672-13243672 GCA_032275025.1 Enteromius treurensis | reverse complement strand
GGTGATGGTAACAGATAATGGAAGGATCATTGCAGCCTTGGCCTGCCACATGTGCTATAAAAGGCTCACCAGTGATGCTCATATGGGAAATACAGGTTTGAGGCTGGCTTGCAACTTTTACAAACCCATTCCTTTGGTGGGTTTTTTTGGTACCATTTCCTCTGTTCTGTGCATAAAAAAATAACATTATATAATAATAAAAAAAAATTTACAAATATATATAATAAAAATAGATCTATAATGTATTATAAATAACAATCTGCAAATACAAATTAAGGTGGCAAGAACAATGTTATAATGAACATTAAACACATTTTAATAATGAAAGATTATAAGAAACGACGCCGTTTTTTTATTATTATTTTACAGCAATAAATGTAGCACTTACTGTAAAAGTTATTCATTTATAGTTTTTTAGTCATATTACCGGTTCGAAGACCTGGAGGGCAAAACATAGAAATATACAGATCACCTCTCAAAACAATAAAACAAAGGTATGTGAACAAAATTCAAGTTTTGCCAATTTGCAATCTACTGTATATTAACAACTTTTTTAATTAAACAGTATTACGTAGAAACACTTAAAGTGCCTCAATATATTTAAAACAGTAATATTACTGTTGCAAAATTCACCTACTAGTTCAGTGTTTTCCTTACAACAGTTTTCCATGAGAAACCACTTTACGTGAAACTTTGCACGTTGTTTATATTCTGGCTTCATCTGCTTTCCTGTACAAAGTATATACTGTATTCAATAAGCTGAATTTCACCTTTTAATATATTTGTTTTAAAATACGTCTTACAACAGTACTACCTCATGCAAACTGCGTAAAAAAAAATGACTGAAGAATAAGTTATCTGCTCAAATGTTTACTTGAAACATCACTAACATGTTATGCTTGTCATTACGTCTGTCAAAATTTATCGCATATTGCGACACAAAGATGGCCATTTTCTAAACTATATTAAAAGTCCTTCGGCTTCTTAAAAAGCATGAATAATCCAGTACAGATATACGATAATATGTGTGCATACGATTCTATATGTACAATAGATGCCTTAGAAAGCCATATTATGCTACGTACAGCATTGTAGGGTTAAACTCGCGTAGGCGAAGGATTTTTAGCGCCAATAAAATTATTACACACGCAAAAGTAAATGAACTCCGACACCTTAACTTTCTCCACAATCCATAACACATGCAAAGTGTTAGCAGTACTAGGCCTGACTAAAGTGAACCTCAAGAGAGTGTCTGGTGTGACACGTTGACGTCGTCGCTTTAGGCTGAGCCTTAATTGACGTGCATTGATCAGCTGCGACCCTCCGTAGTTTCCCTCCGCAGTTTCACTATTTTCTAGTGCTCTCATTCCCCCAATGGCAATTTATGGTCTCCTAACATGAATTTATACACCACGAAATGTAAATGTGTACACACACAAAAAGGTCACTAGTTACATCAGTGTCTCGGGAGCGTGGAAGTCTACATTTACATCCGAGAGGAGGCTGAGAGGCGTATATTCCATAATCTTTTGCCACAGACATTGGAAGGGCATGACGTAGGAGGCTCAGCGCCGGGGGATTCATTACGGACCATCCTCAGCCAGCAAATGTAAGGGAAAAAAGAAGAGGTTGACCACAAAAGACAATTATCTGAAAATGGTGGAATATGAGGCGTTAACTCACCATTGTGAGTCGAATCCAATCCTCAGGTGTTTAATTTGAGTGCTGGAAGTGCCTTCGTTGCTTTGAATGCCAGCCCTCTTCCACAGAAAACACAAAAGGAGGAATCGTTACAGCCTTGAAATGACGTGTTTGAGTTTGCGTTTATGGAAAAAGTCTTTATTCCACGCCTCATATTTTTCTTTTTCTCCCGTTCTTGATGAGTTCTGCTGTACCGCGAGCTTTGTTAGAGATAATGATGTCTTATTAAAGGGTACTTCTATTTTCCACGCTAGGTTAAGTATCTCTTTTCTCATAAGTACTGAGATGTGCACTTCACGATTTCAGAGTTGCTGAGTAAATCAGCCATTGTACAATTGAATTAGTAAAACTAATGAACATGCTGAGAATTTGCCCACTTCAACACTGTGAGATACCATTGTGTTTTTATATGTAGAGAGTAGAAATGTAGTGAATTCACTCTTTCTTGGGTCAACTGAGATGTTGATGAGTTTGTTTCTTCATCAGAAAAGCTTTGGAGAATAGTGTGCTCACCAATAGGTCTTCTGCAGCGAATGGGTGCAGTAAAAATGAGAGTCCAAACAGCTGATGAAAACATAACAGCAAAAAATCCACTTTCCTGAGTGATCCACAGATGTTTTGTTTGTTTGTTTAGTGATAGTTGAACATGAGTCTTGCCTTGTCCCGAACAGCTAAACTTCCTGCTGCTCTTCAGAAAAACCCTTCAGGTCCAACTTGGTTTTGCAACATTTGTGTGTGTGTTTAAACTGTATGATTTTGAGATCCATCTTTTCACCCTGATGACAACTCAGGGACTCATATGCAACTATTACAGAAGGTTCAAATGCTCATTCATGCTCCACAAGGAAAAAGCATGCATTAAGTGCCGGGGGGGGGGGGGGTGAAAACTTTTGAACAGAATGGATCTTCAGTAATATTGCCTTTTCTATTTTTTTTTTTTTTTCATTTCGTACTGCCCTTTAGATGCTACAGAAGACAGTTACATGTTTCCCTGAACATGCATAATAATTAAATTCTGCCTGATATTCTAAAAGAAAAATAATAATAATTGTATGCATCCCCAACAACCCTGGTTTCAGCTAAAACTCTTAGTCAAAATATTAGTTTTTCATTTTTCTTTTCATGCTTGGCCTCATACGGCTGGATTCAAAACTAAACATTACCATGCCTACCATTGCAAGCATCTTTTCAAAAGCATCAGTCTTAACATGATGCAGCGTGCCAGTGATTCTGCTTTGATCTGCCATGGCAGAGCAGAAAATCTGGGCCGACATGAACACAGACGGCCATATCAAACGAATAAACAAAATAAAGAGTTTCAGTTTCTTATGACGGCCAAACGGCGGCTCTAAACCACTGGGCAATATTGCTGTCGGTTGTGTGTCTTATACACATCCAATGAGATGGAGAATTGCCAGGCAGGGAGAAACTGCAAAGAGAGGGAAGCAATTCACCCCACCTGTCTTGTCCCATTTGAGGAAGTGTCGTCGGGTTTGGCTCGGGAGAGGTGATTTGGTCTTCTGCTATGAGCTGCAGAGTGGCACAGACTCCTCTGTCTGTAATAGTCTTCAGACACACTGATATTGCTCGTTCATCTGGATCCTGCAGCACTGTTCCTCATAAGCAGGCCTGCATTGAAGCCACATGAATCGCCTGGAAAGTTATGCAAATTCCTTTGCATCCCTTGCACTGTTCATTTATTAAACATATTTATATCCATTAGCGCATTTTTAGCCATTCAGCAGATTTTCAAATACAATCAGTGGGGGAAAAAAAGAAATATGTGAAGTGTGCAGATTTAGTTTGGGCCTATTTATATGCTTGGAAAGTGGAGCAAAATGTGTCAGTGGGTGAAGCGTGTCTTATTAATCTAGCAAACTGGGCACCGTTTTTGTCATGTGACCCTATATTTAGAAAAATACCACAGAGGAATGCAATGGAAAGATGCACACACAAAAAAAGCAATTTTCAGCAAAATATAAATTAAATCTATGCACGTCAAGTGAAGAACTGGCATGGATTTTATGTCAAGCGTATAAATGCAGGAAATGCTATTAACATTGGTCTCAGCGGAAAAGGTAGGCAACTGATTTCTTCTAAGAAATTCCAAGCAAGCGCTGGCAAAGAAAATGATCAAGTTGAGTAATTATGTATTGAGGACGCTAGCCTCGCAAGGTCTGGGAAACTGTTAGAGAAAAAGAAGAAACATTTTGTATTTCCCTCAATCCTTGATAGTTGTAATGTGAAATAATAATGTCAGTTTGCCCAGTTTTGTGTGTGTGTGTGTGTGTGTGTGTTTTCTGGTGGTTCAAAATAGTCATTTTGGTAAAACTGGTTCAGATTTATTTGCAGTATCACGGCAGTGTTTGTTCCTAGACGTGAAAAAACAAGTATATATTCACTGATTCGTTTAGCGCATCATCTCTTTATTCATTTAATCTAAAAACTCCATCTGTACATGCAGTTCAGATTAGTTTGCTGACTCCAGTCCACATACTCCAGCAGAAAAGGAGCATAGCTGCTCAGCAGAATTCTTCAGTCATTGATATTCTTTTGCTCTGCCTGAAGTATAATGTGCTATACTCTTTGAAGGCAAAAACTCAAAGAAATCACGAAAGAAAATTTGCTGAACAAAAAAAAAGAAAGAAAGACAACTAACACAGCAGGTAACAAAACAATCATTATTTCAGGAAATGCATTTGGTGACGCTAGTCAGAAATGACACAAGCCACCTTTAACACATGCTTTGTTCGGTTTATAGGAAACAAACAAGCTGTACAGGAAAATGCAGGATGGTGCAAGTCTTGTACATGGGAATTCAACCAGGTAAACAAAGAGGCGGGGAGAGAGGATATGTGTATTTATAAATGTCTCTGCATAATGTACAGTGCTAAGCAAGTGTCTTAATAATAGTGCTAATCACGAGAAGCAGCTGCTTGACTGCACTGTGGGTGAAATGAGTCACAAAATGGAGGCTGTTGAATGTGACACACACACACACACACACACACTCAAGGCTACAGTGCATCTACTCTCAGAAGACCCCCTATTCATATGTGAAGCATAGTTCAACTAGGACGGCATTGCATTAATTTAGTAAACTGCTACGCTCTAGTACCTTCAAATGAAGCATGCTAACCACACAAATGACTGGTTTGAAACACTCTGCATAGACAACAACTCAATAACTGCAAGACGACTCTCTTGGCAATTGATTAATTTGGCAATACAACCACAGCTCATTCCAACAGAGTGTTTACCTGGTCTTCTTTTGTGCACTGGACAGCTGGTTAGGCTGGGAGACCAACCAGATTTTGCCAGCAGGATAACTTTGGACTTAGGCCCGATGAGGGAGAGGGGGCCCGGAACATGATTTTTCTATTGTGGAATATTTTATTAGTATATTATTTTATTAGTAGCACATAAATTCAATTACCATATCTGGGTGGTTGTTCCAAGTGACATTTACGACCTATAAATAATCTTGCCAAGTCAAAAGAAAATCTAAATAAACATATTTTAGGGTCTGTTAGTTTCTTCTTTTTTTCTGTTAATGCATGATTTGACATAATGGTTGCACCACATGACTTTTATTTCAGATATATAAGTGGCATGTAAATAACATTTAAACATATGGGTGGTTGTGCCACATGACATTTTACAAAACTGAAAATAACCTTAAAAATAAACTAATCTAATATTTTGAGAGACGTTTTAAGGGTCTGTAGAGATCCTCTCTATTTGTTTTGCATGGTTCTGCATGTTGGTTGCTCGACATGACTATAAAATTTGAATATCTGGATGTTTGTACCGAATAACATTTTACAACCTGAAAATAACCTTCACAAAGTAAAATAACATGACTTTTTACGGGTCTGTTAGGAGCCTCTGTCTTTCTTTCAATGAATATTTCTGCATGTTGGATGCACCACATGACATATTTCTAAGAAAAACAAAAAAGTTTTAAATTATTTTAACAAAACAGATTTTTTTCCTCCCTTAAGAAATAATTTAGTTTATAGAAACCTACCACCCTGGCAAAAGTTAATTTGGATTTTGATCTTTAAAGTTTGTTTTAATTCCCAGTCAAAACATCCAGGCATCGCCAGGTTTTGAAGCCAACACCAGTGGTAGCATCATACGGTACTGAGGAGCGTCTAGCTGGAGAGAAGAAAATGAGAGGAGAGTTGCTCTACAGGCGCTCTATTCCCTTCTTTCATTAAACCGGCTAATGAAGCCTCTAGTGACCATGTGCGCTCTCTGGAGAAGCAAATTTATCTTCATGCACTCCTGACGCGCCGGGGGATCCGCATGAAGAGTACTTTATTTTGGTAATGCAAAATACTGTACGATAAACTTCACTTCCGCCTGGCCTTGAGCAACCGATATTAATTCAATTTGCCGTTTTCACGTGTCTTGATTACATCTACGTATGTTAAAACATCGCTGGCTCGCCATACGTCCTCGTCGTCCCAGGATGAACCCCTACAGCCAAATTGCGCTCAGGTTACCCACCACCACAACACCAGCTAAAGTTCCCCGTTCCCTTAATGTGTTTCCTGACAATAGCATGAAAGACAGAAAAAGGGAGTGAAAAAGTGTGGAGGTGACAAACGAGCAACCTTAGGAGCGATGATTTCATGAATTTTAAAAGCAGGTGTGCTGCCCGGAGGGGAAGTGAAGGGTTGGGGCTTTGTGACATACATCAGAGGTGGTGCCTGACCTTCCCCGGCCTGAGTGATGGATGTTACGGCCTAAGAGCTGCTGGCGGCTTCAGATTGTGGTTGCACATCCGTTTGAGTCGCGTTCCTGGAAGTGTCGTCAAGCCAAACGCACCTTTGCCCCAAGAATTCTGGATCTTTCTAATGGAGAAGGGCTCCTGAGGGAAGATGTGGTAATCTCAAGGTGTGGTAATGTGTTAAGATGATAAACGACGGAACACGTCAAGAAGACAAATACCTCAGAAATGAGAAACTGGAGCTGAACGGTGCTTTATTTCTAGTCTCACCGAATGGAAATATGACATTACATTTATCTAATAAACCCTTAACCCTAAGAATTAAACGAGGTGTGGAACTCGTCCCGTTGTGCTACGAACATGAATGATGGCTCTTTATGGCGTGCTATTACTTTTCCAAACAAATAAAAGTACGGTTTTTGCCTTTTGAAAAATAAACTGGCGAAAACAGAGGCCCGTAGACTTCAGGCGTGCACATGTATCCATGTTCAGTGAGGGTTGTGACTGAAATCCAGTCGTTTCCAAAGGGATCCAAACAAATTAGAGAAAACTTCCTATGCAGATTTCACAATGGGTCCAAGCTGGTTGCACAGATTTGAAAGTGATTTGCTTGTGTG
Organism: Enteromius treurensis; assembly: GCA_032275025.1. NCBI lineage: Eukaryota > Metazoa > Chordata > Actinopteri > Cypriniformes > Cyprinidae > Enteromius > Enteromius treurensis. Next base: position 13,236,616 of record JAUCMU010000047.1, on the reverse strand, counting down.
CTGTGCTTCATACATTGCTACACTTCAAATGCTATTTCGACACACTATTTCCCTGTTAATACTGTAAAGCTGTTTTGAGAAAATCTGCATTGGATCAAGTGCTATACAAATAATGGTGACCTTTTTTTGACTGACTGCAAAATTTTTCTAATGTAACGCACACTAAAGAAAGACACTTTCTAGACAGCATATAGGGAACACAATGCCATAAAGGAAACGGGTTCTTTTTGTTTGAACTTGTAAACCACCCAGATCACCTTAGCAACCATCTAGATTACCCTAGCAACCACACCACTTTTAAACCTGATGTAAATTTGTAAACAATTTAAAATGTTGTTAAAACAAAGATTAGCGAAAAAGGTAAATAAATTGTAAACTGTTGAGGTAGTATGAAAAAAGCTAGAAAATGAAGCAAATCGGGACTAATTTTGAATATAATTTACTAAAATTAAATAAAATGTAAATATTTAACTGAGCTCATATTAAATAAAGGATTATAACAATAATAATAAAGTAAAAAAGAAAATAAATTCATAATACATGCATTACTATTTAAAATGAAGTAGTGTCTGGGAAATTATGTGAAATGAAAAATAAAAAGTAAAAAAAAATATATATATTACTAAAAATGTGATAAACAAATGGACAATCTTTTTTTATTATTATTATATATTGTGTAATAAGAAATGCATTACATTTATCAAAATTGACTGTACGTTGCTGCACTGCACAACTTTATTTAATAATCAGACATTTATTAATTAACAAATCATCATACTGTAATGATTTGTGAAGGAGCATGTGACACTGAAGACTGAAGTAATGATCCTGAAAAGTCAGCTTTGATCACAGGAATAAAGGAATAAATACTTACTTTTTTAATATTAATATTTTAAATTTATTTTCTATATTTTGATTAAATAAAAGCCGTTTTGTTGCACATAAAAGACTTTTAAAATTATGATAAATAAATAAATAAATAAATAGCAAATCTCACACTTTGAACAGTCTTAACATTATATTGATTATAAATAATTAATATAATTATGATCCACAATTACTGACCAACCATTGAACCAATCATCATTGTAGAGTCTACACTACACTACTGTCGTAGCCAGGTTTATTAGATCTATGTCACACAGTGTGACATGCAGTGATCTTATAAGATTGCTAAAAGCATGCAGCGTGTCTCTGGCTTTATAAGATACAACAACCATTTCATTCTAATATTCTGGTGGAAAACAGCCGAAGTAAACCTTAATTAGATTTTACTGATGCGCAATGCACTTGTAATGAAAAATAAAACCAGAAGTGTTACCAAAAGGCACAATATTGCACTTTAAATCACTGCTAAAAAGCCAGTTTGCTGCGTTAAGCACCACTCTGCACAGTATCTGCTAGTTTTACTGTGGACTTGTGTTAATGGCAGCGCGTGATGTGTTGTGTGAGTCTCAGGCCAACGCCACAGCCTCGGGCTAATGGCCCCATCTCAGAGCGGCGCTCAGGGTTATTCGTTATTTTCACATCAGAGCTCTATTAATGCCTCCGCATGCTTCCGCATTAACAGCCTCGGAGATCCACTATCACTCACACACACGCTAGTCAGCTAGCATAGCGTCACAGTGACACTAATCTCTCCAGCTCTCTCTTCTCGTTCTCTCTCCACCATCACTTTCTATTATTGTAACAGTCGTGGGTGAAAACAAGGGTCGACGATGTGAGATTGGGCCCTAAACAACAATCTCAGACCGGCCATTGCCGCCATCGCTGCATTATCGCAAACTGTTTTGGGATCCGATCGCGTCCAGGTTTTTGGAAAGATAAGACTAAAGGAGGTGCAGGATGACAAGATCAAGGGTTCCTGCATCAGTGGTGACGTCCCACAGCCTGGAAATCTCAGGATTGAATCTGTGTTTGAAAAGGAAAGCTAGCCTACCACATACTGAACACTGCACGGTTTAATGTCTTTCAACTGACCATTACTGTGGTTTTATTCTAATAATTATTCTATGATATAACAGTTAGGGTGTTATTTATTAAATCTAGTTACATTTTTGTACGTATAATGATTAAAAAAAAATAATAATAAAAATTTATTTAGATTATTTAAAAAAGAAAGAGAGAGAGACAGACAGTTATATATTGATATTGAATTTACATCTCAAAAATCAGTTTTTCATCATGAAATATAAAGTAAAAAAGGTAAATGTGACTTTTTATCCAATTACAGCCTCGGCTTTCGTGCAGAAGTTGGAGAGGCGATTGATTAAAAAGAGTTCCTGTTCATGCTCTCTCGTCTGACAGCATTGACTGGGCGGCTGTCAGTGGATCCTGCGGGCTGGTGGCCTTTTTCAAGGCCGGCTGTACCAGCTTTATGCATTCCAGCAAGCAAAGACCGACTGAGAGCACAGAGTCGTCGCAAAATGTCTTCCCTGGGCAATCCAGGAGAAAAAAAAAGCAATTTTCTCACGGTTGGAAAGGTGTTCTCCGGATTGTCGATCCGACCGTGCGCTTCTGGGTGTGGAAGTTTCCTCACCTGATCGGATGGACACGATCCCTCCCTCACATGGCTGGGAAACACGCTGAGAACATGCTTTCGTGGATGGCTCATGTGTTCATTGTGAACGGATGGACATGACTGTTAGCTACACTGAGGTCCCACCTCTCGTTCGTGAGACGGCTCGCCGACTTACCGCGGGTAGCTAAGAGCCCACTCAACACTGAGTGTTGCTTCCTCCTATGCGTTGGCTCACGGCCTCACTAGAAGACAGTGATGCGTGGGTTGTCAACTAACCCGCCCGCAACTCGGCCCGCAAAAAAAAAAAGAGAAAATATTCTACCGGACCCGCTTCCTGACCTGCATTTTTTTTTTTTCAAATGGTGCGCTCGCTGACGTGCTGCGCTCAGAGCTCGTGGTGCGCGCGGCGAGAGCAGGCGGTTC
>JAUCMU010000047.1:13222464-13233572 GCA_032275025.1 Enteromius treurensis | reverse complement strand
AAACAGACTGTTTCATTCTAGGGTCAAATTCTAGGGTTGTAAATGGACCTGTAAAACCGTTTCTGGGCATTTTTTCAAGTTACCTAAGCTACATACCTTCTATGTACATATCAGAGAACAATTTAAAATATTCTCTCAAATCCTTCTATGGCACCTTTAATTCTCGTCATTATACATCACCATCACTCTGTTCTTCTATTTGATAATGTTCAGTGCTTTGCTACAATCTGCATTGTTAAAAGCGCTGTGGAAATAAAAGTGATTGATTGATCAAAACCTACTGATTAATTGGTGAAATAGTTTCGACGACGATTAATCACATAATCATTCTTTTAAGATACATGAAAAACTCCTTGAAGGTGCTTCACCTGTCCGAAGACCTCCTCGTTGACTGTAAATGTCAGATCCAGAATATCTGTGATATTGTTGTCCTTCATCCACTGTAAGCTCTGATGGAACTCTTCATCCAGGTATTCTAAATCACTCAGATCCGTCACTCTGTGGAGACATCCAATCAAAATAAACCGTTCATCATTTCAAAATTCACCTTGTCATCTTAACTCCAAAAAAGTTCTGATACTCACAGTCTGAGCAGGGCCTTGTAGAACGGTCGAGTGAAGAAAGCATCCAACAGATACTGGTGGATTAGAGCCAGACCCAAGATACGGCCGCTGAAACGGAACCTGTGAGAGTCCAGCAAAATATTCCTTCATGTCACAATGTTCTGCTTTAATATAATACACATTCAGTCTTTCAACCAATTATACGCTTTTAAAAGCGTCCTTCTAAAGTCAGACATTTTGATTTAATAAATTCAATTAAAAGTTGTGAATCTTAACACTGACATTCACCAGACGTGTCCTCTTCTTGGATGAAGTTGAAGGCAAACGCTGAGAATTTGTCTTTGTATTTAGTTTCTTAACACTATAATTTACTCAACAAGAGGGCTATTTTCCCTGTCAGTCAAAATCCCAAAATAAGAGACAAAAACAAAGACGTAGCGTGACCTCTTCTGACCAGAAACATGCGATTCCTCAACCACATGCCACATCAACCAGAGAACTACAAAGCTGAACTTCAAAAACATTCCAAGCCCTAGCAGCAGTAATTGGGGATAAAGAAAGACAGCAAGGTAGAAAATGGAAGATCTCTCACCATTCCAAATGGTTCTCTACAAATGCAGACATGGGGCTGATCTGCACTGTGTACGTGTCATTGGCTGAGTACTCAAACAGACCGTAGTATGGGTTAAACAGCTCCTGAGATAACAGGAAGAAGAACTCCCGCGATGGGCCGCTGTAATCCAAACTATAGGGAACACGAACACAATATTTTAGATCAGTAAAGATCCCCGTTCTGTTTTGTATGTCTGTCAGTAACGTGTGTGTGAATCACAGTTGACTGACCCTTCTTCTCCTACAAAGGTGATGTAGAGCTTGTTTTTCTGGAGCTCTTTGCGTGAGTAGGCCATCACTTGATTAAAGGTGCCCTCCAGTAGATGTTCCCTTCTGATGATGAACCTCCATAGCAACACAAGATAAAAGCAAATCAAAATCAGAGCAATATCTACATACATTACATTACATACATACATTATGCGCATCTAGCCGACACACTTACTTGATTTTTCCTGGCCCCTGGCCGTAGCCTTTAGCCTCCAGCTTTCTGTAAAAATTGCGAAGTTTTGCCTCAAAGTCTCTGCGGTATGGAGCAGGCGCTCTGGCCCTCTGCAAGCCTGTCAAAATATATAATACCACTGCATAAAATTACACACTGGTCTATTTCTTGAACATTTCCTTATTTAACAGTATCATACACTGGATTCAAATGAAGTAAAAGTGAGCAAGAAGCCAAAGACAAGATACATTTCATACATCTGAAATTTCTAGGGGCCTCGGTGTGAATCAACAAAGCAAATGGAGCAGGGATGTCAGCACCATGCTGGGAAACAATTTTACTCGTTTCTCATCAAACACTTCTATCACAAGTGTACCGAACAGGCTCATTAAACTGTGCTGGCACAGCGGGACGCCCGTTATGAAATTAAGCCACCGGGGGGGTGGGTGTACGTATGTGATCAAGCTCAGTTCAGAAAGATCTGTCCTGACGTGAGGAATGACCTGTAATGTGTTTAAACATGAGGGAAGTGGTAGACTGGCCAGACTGAAACCACAAACACACAGAAGAGCTGATGCGGGGAATGATTGCTCTCGTTGTTAGGGAAAAGCCTGGGGTTTGGCAAGAGTTGCTCCACACAAGAGACCGGCTCATGTTTCCACAGACGCTCAAATGGGCTTTTAAAAGAAAAGCCTTAGAAGACAGCATGTGGATGGTTGTTACTGAGCTATTTGAGAAAAAAAAAACTGTTAGATTGTGTCTTTGGCATTACAAATAGTCCATTTGTAGCTTTTCATCCATGTCTTTTAGCTTTGATGCATTCTGTTTGCTTGTGTTATTCTAGACATTAACAAAAATAACCGTTAGTACTGTTAAAGTCTTACCTTTTAGGGAAAACAGACCAAAAATACCAATTACTCATTAGGATAGAGACTTGGACTTGTAACCAGAAGGTCGCGGGTTCAAGTCCCAGGTTCGGCAGGGATTGCGGGTGGTGGGAGTAAATAACCAGTGCACTCTCCACCTTCAATACCACGACTGAGATGAGACCCTTGAGAAAGACACCGTTCCCCCAACTGCTCCCCACTGCTCCGGGTGTGTGTGTGTGTGTGTGTGGTTGTTCACTTCTCACTGCTGTATGTGTGCACTTGGATGGGTTAAACGCAGAGCACAAATTCCTAGTATGTGAAATCGACCTGGCCTCATGTCACTTCCTTTCCTTCACTTGAATACACAGTCCGTTTCTGTTGGCTACAGATTTAGATCTGCCAGAGGTTTGAATCAAGCTGGTATCATTTTTGTGCAACTAAATTAGCCTAAACAAACCCAGTGATGAAAGTCTTGCTTTTAAATAGTAATACAATCATACCCGGTGAACTCTGAGGTGAGGATCCAGGAGAACAGCGTGGAGAGAAACTAAGGCCGGGGTGGAACGAGTGAGATGGAATATACGACATGATCTCCTCATCAAACAGACTGAATGACAGACAGACGGGAGAAAATATATTAGAATGTATGCAGAGAATTTACTTTTATTTATTTATAAATATTGTACATTTAATAAAAGTTAAACATCCGTCTATCTATCTAACCATCCATCCATCATAACTAGCCTTGCATGCTGGTCCATGTGAGTGTGTTAAATATGTCTGGCATCGAATCAAACACTGAGGACTGTGTTCAAATCCTCTACCACCTGCCAGGTCTTGTGGGTTTGGTTTGCAACAAAAACACTGAAGTCAAGCAGCATTTCCCGTCCCTAACACTGCAGTCACTGTACCTTAACAGCATGACCAGGTCGGCGTCACAGGACAGCTTTTCAACGCCCTGAGGACCTTCGGTTCTGATGTAATGGATTTTCTCCCTGAGAGAAAGCATGCACGGAGCACGTAAACATTCACACAATCTCACATTTCCACCAGCTACCTTCTGTCCACACTGAGCAGCGTCTGAAAGGCCTGAACTAATGGAATGTTAAGCGCTTCAGTGGCTGAATGGGGTTATAGTGTGCATTCTGGAATGCTTTTAAGATAATGATGATCTCGCTGCTTTAGAGTTACTGTTAATGCACTGTAAAATGCTGATTCACCACCACAAACTTTCTTCTACAGTGTGTCAAACCGTACTGGCATTGCTATATGAGCTCAACACGCCAATGTTTGTCATTATGTAGTGGTTTTTTGGTGTTATTTATATACCTTTATAGTATTCATTCTTTTTTTGATATGTCTTTTATTTTATATTTTATTCAGTTTTGTTTGTTTTAGTATTTTTTTCAGTTGTATTATTATTATTTATTTAAGTTTTGTAGTTTTATTTTTAGTAACTATATTCCTTAATTGAACTTGTTTTATTTTAGTTTGTTTCAAAATAAATATAAGTTTTGTTTACTTTGTTTATATTTATCTTTTTTTGTTTATGTTTTTAATTTGGTTTAAGCAATTTTGTTGTTTTGCCATTTTATTAGTTTATATATACACATGGCTTTGATGTATTTAAATGAATATTTATTATAAATTAATAAAATTAAATATGAATTCATATAATTATGTTTTATTAATATTTTTATTTAAAATGTATTTTACATTTTCGTAATGTTCTGTAGTTTAGTGCCTATTTAGTTTTAATGCATTTTTTGTTTGTTTTTTTAGTTTTAGCCATTTCAGTACTTTATATTAATTATATTATTATATAATTTATTTTAGTTTTTGCTAGTAGCAATTTCACATTTTTGACTGGATTTTGACAGAGTTTTTGCTGGCATGTTAAAATGATTTTATTTTCTTTGGCATAAAATGACCGTCAGGTTTTACTCACTGTCACAGAGCACGAACTATTTAACAAAAACAAGTGTGCATGAAGAATTCTTAATACTCAAACGCTGTGCTGGTGTGAGCTCACCTGAGCGTGTGATTCCTGGCGAGACTCGGCTGGCGTTCCTGCAGCAGCTCCAGTATGTTCGGTTGACGCAGGAAAGCTACAATCTTATCATTGTAAGCTGAAACAAAACAGAAAGAAGCATAATAAACAATGATTAATATAATAAAGACTTCATGTCATATTGAATGCAAAAGACTGTATCATGAAGACTAGCAAAACATAAAAAAAGTGTGTTCTGTGTGAATGTGTGTTCAAGTGTATTTCTGTGATGTTCAGCATCATTCCTCCAGTCTTCAGTGTCACATGATCTTCAGAAATCATCATCATATACTGATTTACTGCTCCACACACACTTCTGATCATTATCAGTGTTGAACACAGCTGTGCTGCTCAATATTTTTGTGCAAACTGGGATGAATTTTATTTTTTTAGGATATTTTGGTGCACAGAAAGCTCAAAAGAACATTTATTTAAAACAGAAATCTTTTGTAACTCAATAAATGTCCTTCCTGTCACTTTTGATCAATTTAAGGCATCCTTACTGAATAAAAGTATTAATTTCTTAGGCTTTATTGTGAATAGTTCTTCAGTGCATCTTTTGTCTTCAATATTTCAATGCGTTTTTATAAATTAAATATTTGAACTAAAAGTAATTCCACTCACCAGCCTGCTTTCCATCATCTTCCTCCAGGGTATCAACTAAATCTTAAAACCTGCGTTAAGAATGCATTTCTCCTATTAACTATTAACCATGTTCAGTCACTCTGAAAGCAGCTAACGCAATAAAACGCTCTGCAACAGCCGAATGACTGCGCTGACATTTCACACACATCACAGACTTCAGTGAGATGGAATATAAAGGCAGTTTAAAGCCAAGGATACATCTGAACCTGTGTGTGTCCACCGGGACGCTGTCGGGCGGCAGGACGCGACTGACCGGCACCTGCAGAAAAAAAGTGCATCCTTAAAGGTCACTTTATTTGCAAACTTAAGAAGAGAAACTGAAGAGAATATCGGAAGGCTTTCTCTAGGAAAACACGTTATATAATTGGCTGAAAGAGGCCGGTTAAAAGGGAAGGATGGAGAAATTAAACGTGTGAAGGCGGTTAAAGCAATATTGCATTTCTATCAGCGTCCGGCAGACTCGTTTACAGACTCACCGCTTTGATGCCTCGGGTTTGATCGCCTCTTCCCTTGACTCCTCTGACACCTTTGGCCTCCTTTTTATTGTCACTTTCAACTGTCAGCAACAAAAAAGTTTATTAAAACGGGAAATGAGTGTCTGACCGGAAACAAGTGGCATGCCAAACTCTGGTTAAAAAGGCCGGTGACATTTAATATCGACGCAGTGTTGGTCTGTGCTTCAGTGGTGTGAATTTAACCACCTCCAGCAGGTATTATTGCAAAAACTGACCATAAGCAGTGGGGGGAAAAAAGCATAATAATGGAATAAATGAGGCTTTCTTTAATGATACAACCAAGTGATACATTGCACATACATAATGTGCGTAGTTGTATCTGCCGGTTTATCTTGTGTTTTATTAACGGATTACGTACTCATAAATGTATAAATAAAGTAACTGTTGTGACGGCTTACAGTGAACACTCATTACCCAATACATGAATCCAGATATCTGTGCGTGGATCACAGCTGATGCCTGTCACTGACTTACATTGTAATCTTTTCCGTGAGCCTATCACAGAATTTTCAAGGATTCCGTGACACTTAACACAGAATTACGAGTTAAGAGTCTGTGGTCATTACACGCAATTCTGTGAGATCCTCCAGTGAAGAAGTGTTCTGGTCTGAATCAGGAGAGAAATCTGCACAGATCAAGCCAAAACAGTTCGAAACTTCTCCAGATTGGAGTGCTGTGAATTGTTGTGATGTTTTTATCAGACTCTCATTCTGACGAGACACTGATGCAGAAACACATTTCTACAATCTGATGAAGACACACACTCCTCCTGATCTTGGAAGTGTAACGAACACTTTTTTCAACACCTTCAAAGACTCAAATGACAGATTAACAGAGAAACTCACAAACAATAACTGGTGAAGACGGAAAATATAACAAAACCTCATAAAAGACAAGAGACTGCTGGGGCCAGTTATAAATAACAAGGAAAATCTGCTTTGCTAACAGCATGAATAAGATTAGTATAATATTGAATTTCCTCAATGTACCCTCAATGTTTTATGCAAAATATGTCTCAAAATAACAAATAGCTTCTTTAGTGTGGCTCTATATCTTCCTGACATAATATGAATGTTCAGATTATGCTAATGACCGTATGATAATGTGTCTTTTGGTTTTCATATGAGCACGAGCGTGCTAAAGTGTGAGCGGACTGATATTATACAGCCTGAAAAACTGAAAAATAAGTGCGGTTATTTGCATATGGCATTTCAGTGCTGAGGTCTGGAGAAGTGGGACGTAATTATTCAAAGAAAAAGATAAATGTTAAAGGCTGAAGTGAACATTCGCGTGAAATATTCATGTCCTTTTCACAGACCTGTAATGATCAACATCAGAGACACAGAAACAGCTTGTGAGCATGTTTCAGACAGGTGCGTCGTGGAGTATTTCATGCTAATGATATTTGCAAAAGCTCTTATTAGTCACTGTATTGATATTCAACATCTTGAATGTACAGTAAATCAATGCAAAACATGAATTGTTGAACATGAACATTAAATGTTATGTAAATGTAAATTATAATGTGTGTAGGAACAAAAACACTTGCTGGTAAAGATATAATAATTGACATAAATTCTCATCTTATCATATTTAGAAAAATTATATTAACCATACCATATGACAAATATATTACATATATTAAATATATATATATAAATATATTAATACATTAAATTATTAAGGGATATTTGTCAAAGCTTTGAGAGTCTTCACTTTTTTAAATATATTTAGTATTTTTAAAAAATCTGTAAATTGAACAATATTTGTACAATAACTTCATCTGCTCTTGGAGTAAAAATAATATTTTATAAATATTTATTTTATTTATTATATATTTATTAGTATGAAGGTCATCCAGGGTGGTTGCTAGGGTGTTACTATGCGGTTATTAGTGTACTTGGGGTGGTTGCTAGGGCAGTTGCTAAGGCACCCAGGGTGGTTGCTATGTGGTTGCTATGCGGTTGCTAGGGTGTTGCTATGTGGTTGCTATGGTGTTGCAATGTGGTTGCTAAGGTACTTGGAGTGGTTGGTAGGGCGGTTGGTAAAGTACCCAGGGTGGTTGCAAAGGTGTTGCTATGCGGTTGCTAGGGTATTCAGGGTGGTTGATAGCGTGTTACGATGCGGCTGCTAAAGTACCCAGGGTGGTTGCTAAAGTGTTGCTATGCGGTTGCTAGGGTAACCAGGGTGGTTGCTAAGGTGTTGCAATGCGGTTGCTTTGGTACCCAAGGTGGTTGCTAGGGTGTTGCTATGCGGTTGCTAGGGTACTTGGGGTGGTTGCTAGAGTTTTGTTAGGCAGTTACTACTTGTCACAGATCTTTACTTGTAGTAGTCTTTTAGAGTTTTTATTACACGTCTCTCTGGAATGCTTGATTCTGATTGGTCAGTTCAGACATTTGCAGGTTCGTTTTTTTTTCGAATAATAATCGCTCAAAAATAATAACGCATAGCCGGCACTACTTGTCTCTTTAAAATCCCTCCGCGCAAACAAAGATTACCGTTTGGCACCATCTTGTGACAAACACTGGACAACATAAGGTGCAATAAATAACTAAAATACATCCGTTGTTATATATTCACATTTAGATGTTATAAATTGTCTTACGGTTGAATGTTAGTCACATGTTATGGCGAAATAAGTTATCACGAAATTAGTTATCGCGAAATAAGCCCCTTCAGCATGATACAACACCCTCCGCTTCGCGTCGGGTCCTGATCACACTGTCGGGGCTTATTTCTGCGATAACTACCAGCTGCCTGTACATTATCCCTTACTTGTGATGAGCTGTAGTTCATCATGTGACTTTCTCATAACCACCTGCATTTGATAGTTATCAGTGTGTTTCAAAGGAACAAAATGGATTTCACTATTTTAACAGTTCGGTATATTAACATTATTTCAGATATTACAGTGTTTAATAAGAAAATACGGTATTTAACTGTAAATTTAAAATAAACACGTAAAACTATTGACAAAACAAACATTTTTATATTATATTTTTCAATTTTTTGCCGCAAAAGAAATTAAGGTTTTACCGTTAGTTAACGGTAGAATATTGGCAACCCCAGCTGCCGGTATATTACCGTAAAAATACATTTTTTTTGAGTGTTGCATGAGTGCTCACTACTGGAAGAACCCTTAGAATCGACTGAACCGGAAGTTTGTATTCATATATTGGTATTTTACGAGTTGCCAATTCCTATAAATTTGTATGAATGACCTACACCTAACCCCAGCCCTAAAAAAAACCAAAAAAAAAACCCGGGGGGTTAGACAAAACTGAGTCAGTGAGGTCATACGAATGTGTAAAAATTAGCTACTTTGTAAAATACTATTAATAAATTAATGCAAATATTTGATTTGATTTAGTCAAAATAAATAAAATAATAATATTACTAGGAACATATTTAAATATGAAAACAACATGTAAATATATTGTGACAAATATAATAGCTCATTTTAGCCGAGATTTGGCTGAGGAATATATATATATATATATATATAATAGAGAGAGAGAAAGAGAGAGAGAGATTTCTGACTTAACTTTAAAGAACCATACACAGTCACGACCTTTTGGATTAACTTATTTATTTTATTAAATTACTGCAAGAACGGATTACTTTAGAAAGGCCGAATCACCTTTAACAGTAGTCAAAAACCTTGACTCAACAGCAAACATTCTTGCTCAGGCAGTCTAGTAAGCCATTACAAGTTATTACATTTTGATCAAATATAATGAAGACAAGCAGTTTTTTTGGGGACGATGAATCGTTCACAATAACACCAGAAACATTTTTTAAGAAAGTACGTAAGAGGCAATTTTTCACACGCTTCATTGCTTTAATCGAAATCAAAAGTATTTGATCTAAAGTTATTTCAGTCGGCAGTGCTTTGTTTTTGCTATTCTACCGAGAACGATACTGTTTTCATCTGCACTTATTACCTTCTTTGATATTTCTTTCTTCGTAGCTTGTTGTTTTGGCATCCCCATTCGATGGCTAACCCATTTGTGTTAACATGGCAAACCAAGGAGCGTTTTACAAGATCTTCAAGTATTGATCTGATTCGCGGGGTGAAATGGGAAAACAAAGGGAAGGTGTGAAATTAATGAGAAATTGTAAAAACACATGGCAGTGTATGCAACATGTGCCTCTTCTATATCTGTCTGTCGTTCTCTGTTCTGCCATTCTTTCCACCCGCCTGTCTGTCGTTATTGCTTTCTGTTATTTTATTTATCATTCTGTCTGGCTATCTATTGCTTTGTCTTCATGTTGTTATCCATCCACCTGTCTTTCCATCACTCTCATCACTATATATCAGTCTGTTTGTATGTTGACCATTGTCTGTCTGTCTATCGGCCTGTTTCTGTCATTCTACTGTATCTATCTGTCAGATTTTCTATCTCTCTGTTGTCTGTCTTGCGTTCTAACTAACTGCCTGTCTATACACTATTTGAGTTGAAGTAGAAACATGACCCTTCATGGCAGAATGCAAGGAATCACTCATTGCCTAACGGCTGGCAGCTTTGGGAAATAATCCAAACCAATTTTACAGCATTTGATTTGTGAATTGATGTCGATAAAGTGAAGTCATTTCATACGCCTGAGCCACGTGATCTCTGTGTGGTCCTGAGGGACTTATCACATAAAGGTGGGACTCTGCTTTGAAGCATTTGTAATTTTATGTTAGTGTTGTCTTCGTATATTTATGCATCTGTGGTGAGAGGGAATCGAAAAGGATGATGCATCTTTGGATAACCATGAATTAACCGCGCAACGAGCACTTAAGTTGAAAAGCTTCGATCGAAATGATCAAATGTTTAATATGAGATCAGAGAATCCTGACCTGAAGATGATTCCCATCATGTATTTAGCTAAAAGCACACTTCAAAGAGTATTTTTCATTTCAGCCAAACACGATCTACAGATGCTAGTTTTGTTGTGATTCTCTGCAAATGGACTTCTAGAAGCAGCGAACATAATATGAATCAATCTGATTTTTCAGACGGTTCTGGAGAGCGCCTGTGAACTTCACTTGGGTTTCTTCCCATGGGCACTTGGGCTCAAAGTTTTGCTAATGACTTGTTTTGAGAAGGATTCAATGGCTCTCTCTTTCCTCTGGTGTTCATATCAAGCCTGAGAGGCTGAACATCTGCTAGTATAGTCCAGGAAGTAGACACAAGTGAGCAAATCATGTTTTTCCAGTGCTGGAAACCAAATCTCCCGAATTATTCCAAACATGCATTTCAATGCTTCAAGCTTAAAGTGGGATTTCAACCTAATTATGCTTAAATAACAGAGATTAAGGACTTCAAGTCGTTTAGGAAGTTAAACCCACCTTGAATCGCATATAGTTCAGTGCATGAAATTATTGTAAATATGTTTATTTTAATGAAAATATTATAAAATAAT
>JAUCMU010000047.1:13190312-13203778 GCA_032275025.1 Enteromius treurensis | reverse complement strand
TATATAAGAAGTAGGAAACGATGGTGTTTGAGACTCACCAGTATGTTATGTCCATGTACTGAACTGTTATTATTCAAGCATGCCAAGTTCAATTCAGTTTTCCATTTTATGGCACCTTTAAGTGAAAGTAGCTGTGTAGCTGTCTGTTACAGTACATCTACATCATTACAAATATATTGCATTTTATTTATGTACAACAGCTACTACTAAGAACATAATTAGCTAATTACTGTGTTATGGCACCTTCAAATAAAGTGTTACCTAAAGTGGCAACTACAAGCAATATTTGCAGCTGAGGGAGATTAAATCACATTTACGGCTGTAACGAAGAATGGCAGAAAAAAACTAAATCACGATTGAGATATAAATTCACAGTTATTAGCAACAGCTGCAGTTGTGAGATCACATGTACAAAACTGCATACTTGTGAGGAATATTTGCTGTTGAGAGAAATGCAGTTACATTTGTGAGAAACTAAATGGCTATTTCGAGGAATGAAGTCACAACTGTAAGATAAATACTCCAAAGCGGCAATTATGAGCACCAGTCAGAATTCGTAGTTGTAAGAAAGTTGTAATAAAAGAGGCTACAATTGCGAGAAATTAAGGGAATTTGTGACAATTTCTCACAATAGCTACTTTACATCTTGCAAATGCAAAAGGGTTTTTTTGTTGTTGTTGTTGTTGTTTTTCCAAATGCAAAATTTTTTTGTAATGGTACCTTTACATAGCTTTGTTCCTCAATGTTTTTGCCTTTTTCTTGTAACTGCGACTTTATAGCTATAGGACATAATGTTGCAATTGTGAGAGTCAGAAATGCAACTTCTAGGACATAATTGCGAAACAAAAAGTCACTACTGAATTCATTTCTGCAACTATGGTTCATAATTGCGACAATACTGTAACTCCGAACTGCCATCTCACAAATGTGGCTATTTCCCAGAAACGCTACATTCCTTATTTGTTAAACGTATTTGCAAATGTTTATATGTAACCATCTCTTATTTTCATTCTGGTGAAAGCTAGCTTTTAAGCAATTCAGTGAAAAGCTTCAACAGTTTGAGACTTAAATTCACCAAGCTTTCGTTTGACTTTAGAAGACTTCGAATAGAAGGTAGAGTGAGTAAACAATAACAGTTTCTGGTGAACTATTGCATTAGAATGAAACAATTCCACCGCTTCTTAGCGCAGATAAACGACCTTCACCAAATATGTATTCTGACATGCAAATAAAACTGCAAGTCAAAGGACAGTTCGACGCTTTCAGTAGAATCCATTACGAGTGTTTAAAAGTAGCTTGGTCTCTTTCTTGAGATCATTTTCCACAGTCAAACTCACTTAGACGGGCTAAGCTGCGTTCCTTCAGCGTGCCATATTGCGACGAGGCTATATTTAGAACAGCTGATGTATTTCCTCTATTATTTTAAGCAAAGAGACAACCATCACGGATTATATAAACACCCTCCCACTGCTTTTCAAACGCTACAGTATCTTCCTCCAAACAAATCCATCAATGTGTTAAAGGATTTCACCCCCCCCAAAAAAGGGAAACTCACTCTTATGTTTTTGAAAACAAATATGGACTTTATTTCTCATTTTGAAGAATGCCCTGATCACTGTTTTACATGAAAGCTTTAAAAAAAAAAAAAAAAAATTCAAAAGCATCATAAAAATGGTGCATATGGTGTTTTTAGGGTTAGATTACAATTTGAACACCAGATAAAGAGTATACGCATGTCATGTCCTTATGACACCATAAAAAAGACCAAATAAAGAACAAATACGTTGTGTGGGTGTTTGGTCGTTTTTTATCAATGCTGCATTTGCTGTTTTAGAGGACGACAGTGAGATTTAAATGGCAATGTGTTCACAGTCAGAAAAAAACTGAACGGGATATTTGGTTTAGTTCAGACTGAACATCTGCGCACTCAATTCAAATAAGCTTCATCCAAGATACCGGTACATCTGTTGACTTGATCTTATGTGAGAATTATTTAGTTTTATTTGAAAAACAGAAGCATGTTGAATGGACTCCAGCACAAGATTACGGCTTTAACGTACCGTTGCTCTAAATAATAAAAAAGTGAGATGCAGCCAAAGTTAAGGTCATTTTAAGGGACACAAATGCACAAAACATTGTGGATTATTGATGTTTTTATCAGCTGTTTAGACTCTCTGACTGCACCCATACACATCCACTGGTGAGCACGTGATGTACAGTAAATGCTCCATTTCTCCAAATCCTTTCCCACAAAGAAACGGCCTGAGGCCTGAGTGAATCCAGCTAATTTTTTTGGCACGAACTATTCCTTTAAGAACCTGCCATTCCACAATGATAGATTTATTCCTCAAGTCTGGAGGCGATCTAATTATAGTTCGGTAGACGGCGAGGGTGAGAGGACAGGGAGAGGTAAAGAGATAGAAAGAGGGATGTTTTTCCTCCTCGCGACAGTAATGTCATCTCCCGGCGGACTTTGAGCAAGTTGCCTCCCAGCTGAGGCGAGTCAGACAGACAGACGCAGGTCGATAATAACGGCACTAGCAACTCTCTTCTGCAACGCCGAGAAGCGCCTCTGAGAACCGCTGGAGGAAAGACGCAAAAGAATGAAGGGAAGATGTGAGAAGACTGTGGCGAAGCGCATCTGTGAAGAGCTCTGACAACCTCAAACCCCATCTGTGAGTGTTAGCCTACAAACACGCTGCATCTGCCGAAAAAACACTCCTGTGTTTACATCCAACGACTCTGGAGTACCATAGTAAGAGCATAGTAAATCCGCTCGGCCCAGTCTGATCGGAAAAAAACGAAACTGTTCCCTCACGACACCTGCTCGAACTCTGGCAGCTACTTGAGATAGTCAGCAAAAGACAGAATGAAAGGAGAAAATGAGGGCGACTTTGGATCCATTATGAAGCGATGCTCGGTCCCTGCTGGGAAAGATTTGGCTTGACATTTTTACATAGCAATTACAGCGTGTTTTCTTCTCTTTGGTTCTTTCTCCGCGGTGCCGTCATGTGATATTGATGGCTCTGCCTCTATGCAGGGTTTAAATCAGACTGAACTTGGGGAAAACACACGCTGATGGTTTTGATTCCACTCTAATAGAAACTTAATGCATTCATGAATGACAAACAAGACGCCACCTGATCTCTGGCAGCTGGAAAAGAAGGGGAAAAAAGCCACATCCAGTGGAGCATAAAAACACTGAGAGCTGATATTAAAATCATTTTGAGGGATATGCCCTTCGACTTACAGTTTGGCCAGTTTTGTGGTACATTTGCAGATTTGGCATGTACAGGGTGATGGTGACGCATCATCTATTATTTTATTATAGGAAATCATTTGCTAACTGTGTTACAGATCAGATTTTCAGAGGCACATCTCAGTAAAAAAAAAGAAGCCCATGTGCAGTTTTACATATGTGTATTTGTCTGAAAGGAGAAAGACATTACACCTAAGATAGCAATTTGTATTTTTGTGTGAACTACCCCTTTATCTCAGCTGTCCTCTGATTTTAATTTCTTGTAAGATTAATGATTTATTTATTATGACTTTGAAAGTGATATGCAATGCAATAATGTAAGAGACCAAATCAAATTTATTATGCAAATGTATGCATTGACAATTAATTTGAATAACAGAATGAGACAACTAAGGTGAAGTAATCATAATGTTACAAGGAGGTAAGCTAATTTATTTATTTATTTAAAAAAGCTAAATAAATAAATGCAGGAGATGGGGTAATACTAGCAAATAAACACGTGCAAGATGTGAGGTCATATTATCATTTTTGAAAAGCAAATAAAATGCAAAGTAAATGATAATATGCATATATATATTTTTTTTAATATTCAAATATGTCAAATGAACAAAATCAGAAAAGTATGGTAATTATATAAATAAATAAATAAGCAAGAAGTGAGGTAATATTTGTTACTTTTAAACAAGTAAATAAAATGTAAGATATGATGAAATTATAATAAAATATAATAAAAATATATTTTTTTTTATTTAAATATATATATATATATATATTTCAAACAAAGAAAAAGGTGTGGAAATAATATTCTTTTTCAGATCAATCAGTCAGTCAGTCAATCAATCAATGCATAATATACCTGTAATGATTACTAGTTAACAAAGTAAATAAGTAAACAAACAAACAAATAAATACATAAAAGAAGTGTGGTACCAGCCCAGTCTCATGGCAATTCGTACATATTTTACGAAGAGGCTAATTCATACAAATTACGAATGACCTACACCTACACCTACAACCCCGCCCCTAAACCTACCGGTCACTGGGGTTTAGATAAATCGTACAAAATCGAATTTGCCACCTCGTACGAATTGGTCATGAGACTGTGTTGGTGGTACTGTTATTATTTCGTTTTGTAAAGAAAAGATCTGGGGAAATGTTTCATTTTTAAATATCACAATATTTCAAATAAACAAAAACGTGCGGTAGCTGTATATTTTAAACAAACAAATTAATAATTGCTTGAGATCTGATAATTGTCGCGCCCAGCTGGAGCTGCCAGCTAAAGACTGTGTTTGGCACTCCGGCTTTCTGGGAACTCGTGTGTTTGTGTCTGTATTTCTTACCTGGACTCCATTCCCCAGAATGCACCTCTCTTCCAGCTGTTGCTAGTTAGGTTCTTTATTCAATCAATACCACCTGTATAAATACCGGCCTGTTTGTCTGTCTACTCACGGATCATTGTTTATGTGTATTTCCGTCATCTCTGTGTAATTTCATTCGTGTTCTCATTCCTAGTGCTCTCTGTTGGATTAATCGTTGCCGAAGTTTTGCCGGTACCAGGATATTCTGTCTGTCTCGCCTTATGGACTGATTTACGGTATTTGACCGTTGCTGTGTCTATGTCTCCACGGATTCGGTGCTCGACTGTGTCTGCCTGATTCTGAGTATGAATAAACCTTGTTTGCATTTGAACCCGAACGCTTCACGTCCTCATTCGAGACAGTAATTATATAATTTTTATACAAACAAACAAATGAGGTAATATGTATTATAATAATTATTATAAATAAGATACATTATAAATATTATATAAAAAAAAAAAACTCATCTCCTGCAAACCCTCTTTGACAGTATGTTTAACGTGCAACGTTTTAGCTAACACTTGATCAACTCAGAACGAAGCCTCTGTAACACTGTTCGCTTTACTATTGTAGTACACACTAAAATGTTAAGCTAGCCTAAGGCTTTGCAGCCATCACTAGCTTCACTAGCTGTGTTGTTGTTTGGCATATGCTCTGTCTGCCGCCCGAGTGGAAATTGAGTTCAGTTTAACGACTGCGTTTAACGATTGTTTTTATGTTATATAACCACCGCTTTTTATCGTCGCTTGGAAGAGACCGATACTCATGGCGAATCCGCTGAAATATAACTTTTAGCTGAATATTTTATGTTGCATATGTTGCAGGCACCAGAATGCCAAGCGGTCCACTGGCACTAAGCAAGCGATTTAATTGGCCGTCTCCAAGTTTTCCTCCGTGCGGGACCAGTCAGCTGCGATTTAGTGGAAGCCTTCAAAAGGAAGTTTTGGCTGTGCTGAAAAAGGTTTGCAGAACTGATGAATACTGAAAAGGCCGCTTTTGTGAAACGCTGATGAACCAATTTCATCCCCCTCCTTGTGCAGAATATTCTTTGGCTTTCAATCCATATGATTCATAATTATTTGCATGTAGCGTTTCTGGTTACAGTGAATAAAGTGCGGAGTCGTTCCAAATTTCCTCCAGTTTTTTGCCTGTTAAATGGAACCCCAAGGATTCAAAGCAGGAACATGATCCCTGACATATCTCAGATGTGTTTTTTTTAACATCATTTATTTATTTATTTATTTTTTAATTATCCAAACTTGTCAAGCTACTTGCCAGAATTAGCCGTGATTAAAATCCCCTGCAATTTCATACTTTGTTCTACCACGATTGTCACATTATAACACTGTTTGGGCAATTACTGCTTCTTTCACTGGGGAATTATGCTTGCATTTCATTAAAATAAGAGCTGCAGGAATAATTGTGTCTCTTTTTTTTTTTTTTTTTTCCATCTTCTACTTTATTTCATCTACTCGTTGCTTCGTGTGCTTCTTTCTGTATCTGAGAAACGCTGGAGCAGAGGAACAAACGTTCTGATGAAAAATGATATTTGTTTGAAATGACAAAGAAACAGGCACATCAAGCATCATCGAGGGGATCCCGCATCAGCCACAGGATTTCACTATCAAGTCGGTGTTTTGGGGAAGAGCGTGATTCACTGTAGTGCTGCTGCTGCTGCTGTAGTGCATAGGTTTGATTATGGTCCGAATGTCTGATATGTGTTGGAAATTGGGTATGCTACAGGGTCCTCAGTCGACTCTACATCACTTATCACATGATTGTGTCATTGACATTACTAAATGGGCCCAGGAATACTTCCAGAAACCACTGTCAGTAGGTACAATCCTCCAAGGATCTGCAGATGACAGCTAAAGGTCTATCATGATAAAAGGAAGAAAGCCATATGTGAAGATGGTCCAGAAGGGGTGTTGTGGGTCAAGACTGTTTCAAAGTGTCAAACGAGTCCGACTTTGACATGCTTTTTGGAACTCCTGGATGCCTCCAGGCTAAAGAGGAGGAGATCTTCCAATGTTATCAACATTCAGTTCATAAAACAGCATCTCTGATGGTATGGAGGTGCATAAGTGCATACAGTATGAGCAGCTTCATGTTTTGGAAGGCACTATGAATGCTGAAAGGTATATAACGGTTTTAGAGCAACACATGCTCCCCTCCGGATCAAGTCTATTTCAGGGAGGGTCTTATTGCAGGACAATACTAAACCACAAACCGCAGCCATTACAACAACATGGCTTCATAGTGGAAGAGTCCGGAGCTGAATTGACCTGCTGCAGTCCAGATCTTTCACCAGTAGAGGACCGTTTTATGCCAAAGATGGCCTCGAACTCTTCAGCAGCTGGACACTTATAAACCACACCATGGTAAACATGCTTCATCCCAACTATTTTGAGACCTTTAGCAGGCATCAAATCTAAAATGAGCTCATGAAATTGTAGCATCTCTCAGATTAAATATGTGTTATGTATGTTCTTATGTGAATAAAGTATTTTAGATTTCTTTTCATTCAAATTGAAAAAAACAATGCCATGGTATATTGGTGAAATAACATTATGGTTACTACCTCTCTCTCTCTCTCTCTCTCTCTCTCTCTCTCTCTCTCTCTCTCTCTCTCGCACACACACACACACACACTTATACACAGCATCTGTGCTGCCAGAGACAGTTCAGGCTGCTTTGACATGGAAGCAAAACATGGCATCAGAGAGACAGTGTGATTTAGCCCTTAACGTGCTGTGCTTTTCTAGACATTAAATAGAAAGTGGGCTCGCGGCGTGTATTCATGTTCTCCCAGAAATCAGAGTGACACGTGCCTCACAGAGTCAACACAAACACACCAAACACACCAGAAGAGGAACACTTTAATATCATTACATTATATCCATATATATATATAATTACAATATTTACTGTATATAGTTCTTTATATATATATAAGAAAAAAAATACTCTGCATAGAAAAGAGAAGCTATGGTGTTATCTGTAGATAAGTATATGACCACAGGTAAAATGATTATAATAAAAGGCTGTATTTAATATATATATATATTGTTTATAATTGTTAAATGTACTGTATTTATTAATTAAATCAATAAACGTATTATTAAATATATCTGTATAGAAAAGCAGGTTAGGTAATTATAATATCTTGTAGTTTTATGAATGCTGATTTTTTTATTTATTGATTGATTTTTAAATAAGCAACCATGACGTCTGTATATATGTATAAGTGCAGGTGAGGTAATAAATAAATGACAAATTTTTTGTGTTGTTGTTGTTGTTTTGCTTGCACTGCGCTTTTAACTAATCAGTTACTTTCTGAAGCAGGACATCGATCTTACATCTAAACTAATTCCGGTTACTCTCATTTCACAAATTACTCTGGATGTGGGGCTAAAATCTGCCTGCACAGATGCCAAAAACACTGTAAACACGGCCGGCAGAAATAAGAGAGAGAAATCTCTGTTTGCAGCTCGCCTCGTTCGCTGTTAAACACTTCAGGGCCGTTTCCAATACAAAAAAAAACAACAAGACATTTTGATATAACAAAACACAAGCAAACGAAGGAAGTGAAAAAAAAATCCCCAAGAAGAATTTCATGTAATGTTTTTTTTCAGAGGTTAAGCGTTGTGTTTTTTTGATTGTGTAGCTCCCCCTGGAGGAGCGGACGGCAATAACAGAAATACATGCATCCCTCGCCCCCTCATTCTCTCTCGGTGCTATAGAAAAGCTCTAAGCAGTCTTGTCAGTGCATAATCACAATCTCGCTAAGCAGCCTTCCTCGCTGTTTTATTACAAAATGGAAGGCAGACATTCATTTGGCTACAAAAGCTAAACGCGAAAGCCGGAGCTCAGACTTTGGCTGATTACTGAGCGTCGAGCTGACAGATAGACTTGAGGACCGGCTATAAACCCAGCAGGCCTCCTGGAACAAGAGGGACGAGCAAACAATCCTTCGCTCATTTGAGGATCAATATATACAGACGCCCCCAAATCCTCCATCACTAATGAGCAACGTGCTACGAAAACCTGCTTCCTGACTTGTGTGCTCACATAAAAGTGTCTTAAGAATGACCTGATGACAATAGTAATTGGGATATGTGCTGAAATATTCATCTTACTCTCATACTGCTTAAGAAAGATTCATACTGAACATATGTATAATTTAATAGTTATTATTTTTTTATTTATTTTTGTCATTTTGTCCTAAAATAAAATTTTAAAAAATGCTAACACATAAAATATCATAAATAAGTATTTATATAAAATAATAATAATAAGAATAATAATAAGAATAAGAATAAGAATAATAAATAAAGTCATTAAATTAATGAATGAATAAATACATATTATATATATATATATATATATATATATAATAAGGAATATATCTTTGTGCATCAGCCAAATATATATATATATATATATATATATATGGTTCAGTTTGTTAATAAATAATAATAGTTACGCATGATTTATGTAATTATTCTTGTGGTTGTTGTTTGAAAATCAAAATGACTTTAAATCCTGATACTAAAAGAGTAAGTCAGAGAAGAACTCATGTTACTTTACTTTATCTTTTATGTATTAAATAAACATTACATCAGCAGTCAGCTGCTCTTGAGAACTCATATCAAGAGGATTTTTACTGCAATATTTATTGGTTTTAGCCACTTTGAGGTGCTAGCACATGTAAAATATTCATCTCAGTTCTCTTAATTGTTATTTATTATTCACGAGTGGTAATTGTAGCACAATGTAATTGTAGCACAACGCAGAAAGGCGGTGAACGTTGAATGCTGAAATGATCTCAACTCAGCGGCTGGCCATCAACGCTGACACTAAGCGCTTCAATAAAGCGCAACCTTGATTCACCGATGCCCAGGACACGTTAAAGTTTTCTCAGGTTGAATCTGGCTCGTAAACATCCGTGACAAGCTTGCCGCTGAAGTGATGCTCTCATGAGGTCAATGGCATCTTTTTATTGCTTTGTTAAGTTTAATGTTTGCATTGTAAAGCTGGAAATATCTAATAAAATCTAGGAGCAGACAGAGAGATACCCCTCTCAACCTTGTACGTGGCGTGGAAACCGGCGGCCTGTTACACTGCTTTGTATCATCCGTGATTGGTTTTCTATGAATATGTATATTTTCTATGTATAGATATGTGTAATATATATATATATATATATATATATATATATAAGAACTAAAAATACAATGTAAAAAATATAAAAAACAAGAACTGAAACAAGAAAAAGAAAAAAACTTGAACTATATAAAAAACCAAAACAAAATGTAACATTACATTAAACATTAAATTCAAAATGAAACAAAAACTGAAACAAAACAAAAACAAGAAACACCAAATGAAGAAATGAAAATAAATTAAATTAATAAAAATAAAAATAAAAATATACAGACAAAGACAAAAAAGATATTAAAAATACATTTAAAAAAACTGAAACGGAACAAAAACAATAAAGAAACAACTGAAAAAATTAAAGGAAAAAATAAAATGAATATATATACAAATTCAAAAATAACTGAAACAAAACAAAATGTAAAACAAACAAACAAAGAAAAAGGTGTAAAATACAAAAGAAAACAAACTAAAACAAAACAAGAAAATAAAAAAAATTCTAAAACAAAACATGAGCAAAAACAAAAGCATGCAAATAAGAACAAAAAAAGCACAACATATAAAAAAAACAAGAACTGAAACGAAAAAATATATAAAAACCAACTGAAACAAAGAAAAAACAAAAATGAAAAAAAAAACTTTAAACATAAAAAAACAAAAACAATAAAAACCAATGAAAAAAATGAAAAAAATGTATTAATTAATTAAATGAATAAAAACAAAAATATACAAACAAGAACAAAAAAAGAAATAACAACATAAAATAAAATAAAAACTGAAACAGAACAACAACGACAACTGAAAAAAGAAAAAAAAAACATATACACAAAAAGAACTGAAACAGAGTAAAAACAAGAAAGAAGAAGAAGAAAATGAACAAGAGCTGAAACAAAACAAAATGTAAAACAAACAAAGAAAAAAGTGTAAAATACAAAAGAAAACAAACTAAAACAAAACAAGAAAATAAAAAAATTCTAACAAAACATGAGCAAAAACAAAAACATGCAAATAAGAACAAAAAAAAGTACAAAATATAAAAAACAAGAACTGAAACAGAAAAAAACTATAAAGACCAACTGAAACAAAGAAAATAAAAAAAAAATGAAAAAAACTTAAAACATAAAAAACTGAAACAAAACAAAAACAATAAAAAATTGAAAAAAAAAAACATTTGTATACACAAAAAGAAAAAAACAACTGAAGAAGAAAACAAAACAAAATGTAAAACAAACAAACAAAAGAAAAAAATTGAACTGAAATCAAACAAAAACAATCAAAGACGAAAAGGAAAACAATCAAAAGTTAGTAGATGGACAAATACAATTCACATAAAGTAAAGAAGTGACCTTCAGGAGCTTTTTTCTGTTTCTCTCTACCTACCTGTGTATTTAATATCTGTCTGTGTTTTTATCAGTCATCCTCAACTGTCTCTACTCAAGTTCTCAACTCAGTTCTGGTCTTTGTCAGGTATCGTGCATGTTTCGTGCCTGATTGTCATTAAAAGCATTGCACGTGACTGCTAAGGACACTTAAGTGATTATTTCAAAATGGAAACGTCGAAGACGTCGGTTTCTACAATCCTGTCACATTGCGTTCTCCTCTAAGAGACGGTTTAGTAATGCACATCCTTTTGCATCGCTCTCTCTCTGTCTGTCTGGATTTAGCATCAGCTTCTGAAGAGCCAGTGTCTTTGACTCGGATATAAAGCAGGTCATTGGGCAGGCAGCAACATGGTTAGTTCTGCAGAAGGGTTTCGCTTCAAATGCTGGGGGTGGAAAATGTCATGACGGCGAACGGATGGTTTTCAGAGCTGCCAACGAGGCTTTAGGAGCAGTGGACCAAGAGGAGACACAGAGGACCCCGGCCCTCCTCCTAATTAACTATTTAACACCTTAGATTAAGAAAACAGTGAATTATTGAAAGGGCACAGCTGAAAGCCACACTGTACTGTAAAAGAGCTGAATGTGTCGCAGCATGTTAAACGCCTTGAGAAATGAGGCAGCGCTGCGCCAGGATGGAATATGTAATATGCAATAAATTAAATACAACCAGCTATCAAAAAGACAAGAAATCACTTACAAAGAATTACAAAGAATGATTTTTTATATAAAACCTCACGGCATGGACATGCAGAGCAGCCGTTCTTATTCGCTTTTACGAATGAATGTCATGTGGTGTGACCCAACAAAAGACCAAAATGGCTATTAAGCAGTAAAGAAAATTGTATATAATTAAATTAACAAATAAATGATGTAAAAATAAAATAAGTAAAATTAAAATAAAAAAAATTGTTAATTAAATTTGTACAAATAAAATGTGAAAAGTAAAATATAAAATAAACAAAAAATAAAACGTAAAAAATATTAAAATTATTTAAAGAATAAAATAAGTAAAAAATGAAATAAAAATAAAAAGTAAAAAACTAAATATGTGAAAATACAATAAAAAAGAACAAAGAAGTAAAAAAAAAAAAAGCAGTAACAAATAAATTAATGTTGCAAAAGAACACAGCTGATTGAATAAAGAAGTGATATGGTTAGCTTCGTTTTATTATTTGTATTCAAATAATATAATTACATACTAATGTACCCCTGTTATGTGCTTCTATCAGAACAGATCTGTCACCCATTATTTAAATAGCACTGACTTAAATAAAGTCTGTGACTTTCCCATCATGCCCACACCAGATGAAAAAAGAGGCTACACAGAGGTTGTTGATTCGATATGAAATATTATTGTGTTGCCTAAAATGTATTTTGCAGCAGAGATGAAGCTGATTTTGCACATCAATGCTTTTGTATCATGAGGCAGACAGAAATCATACCTGAGCTGTATCTATTTGTGACAGGAGAATGGCCAGAATGTGCTGATCTATTTGTAACATGGGAACGACTAGCATTGCATCTTCCCACAAATGATATACATGTAAAAGCAAAACAAAGGCACAAAAATAAAAAATATATATATATTTTTCACAATTCATTTTTTAGACAGAATATTGACACAGCTATTGCATTTTTTTAATGCATTCATTAGAGGTCACTGAATGAATCTGTCTTTTTAAACAAAATTGTTAAGGAAATGATTCAATGACACTTAATGGGTGGAGTTTGATTATTTGAGGATCCACTGGCATTACAAGCTCTTTTGAATGCTTTTCATTGGTTACATATTTGTAAAACCCTCGAACAGACATAACGATGAACAATAGCACTGATTTAAAATGATATAAAAACTTAATAAAGACAATAAATGTTCTTTACAGAACAAACTGGCGTCAAAAGCATAATTTTATAAAAGCGCGGATGGGAGAGGAAAAATCTGTAAGTGATTTACTGACGAGGTGAGCAAGCTGCTAAAAACAAATATATGGAAAATATGTTATTAAATCACCTGCTGTCATCTACTGGCATTACTGTTTAACCCACAAAAACCTTCAAGAAGTCAAGAAGATTGATACAACCAGAAAAGGTTTTGAAAGCTCTCAAGTACGTAATAAGGTACTCGAGGCAGTGCTGTATCGTGAACACAAAGAAAGCATTCATGATTTATTCAAGATACAGCACTTCCTCGAGTACCTTAGTGCTTTTAGAAAACAGTAACCACAAAATATTAAAGTGCCCCTATTATGCCATTTTAAAGGTGGCTAATATTGTTTTATGAGTCTCTTAAAACAGGTTTATGTG
>JAUCMU010000047.1:13139411-13169764 GCA_032275025.1 Enteromius treurensis | reverse complement strand
CTATCTATCTATCTATCTATCTATCTATCTATCTATCTATCTATCGTTCTATCTATCGTTCTATCTATCTATCTATCGTTCTATCTATCTATCTATCTATCTATCTATCTATCTATCTATCTTTCGTTCTAATTATCGCTCTATCGTTCTATATCTATCTATCTATTGCTCTATCTATCTATCTATCGTTCTATCTATCGTTCTATCTATCGTTCTCTCTATCTATCTTTTGCTCTATCTATCTATCTATCTATCTATCTATCTATGTATCGTTCTATCTATCGTTCTATCGTTCTATCTATCGCTCTATCTATCTATCTATCTATCTATCTATCTATCATTCTATTTATTGTTTTATTGTTCTATCGTTCTATCTATCTATTGTTCTATCCATCTATCTGTCTATCTATCTATCTATGTATTCTATCTATCATTCTATTTATTGTTTTATTGTTCTATCGTTCTGTCTATCAATTGATTAATTGATCGTTCTATGTATCCTTCTATCGTTATATTTATCTGATTATCTATCTATATCTATTTAACGTTCTATCTATTGTTATGTTTATTGTTCTGTCGTTGTTCTATCTTTCATTCTATCTATCTATATGGAAAAGAGCTGCATGAAGATTCTTCAAAACTTCTAATTTTTTGTTTCACAGCACACAGGTTTGGAATGAAGTGAGGGTGAATTAATCATGACAGAAATGTTTTTTTGGTAGCCTTCCCCTTTAAGTAAAAAGAAGCCAACATATTGACAGATTGATAGTATAATAATGGCTTAGCGTCTGTCGTGTGAGGTAAACAAATTAGATCCATTGAGTCTTGTGGGAAGAGACAAAACTTGCTGTCACTGTGTGTTTGAAGCAGACTCTCCTCCTATAGCACTTCCTCCAGCTGCATTTGTCAGCTAACATGAGTACATTTTTCCAGTCTGCTACATTTATAGGTAATGCTATGAATTTTATGTTTGACAGACAGCGTTTTCCAGCCTTGTCCACTGATATCTCTTTTACAAAGCTTTTTTTGACATTTTAGATTGCGCTGTTTGCACTATATAACTACATTTTATTTAGTTGCAAATAAAACAAATAATTAAATAATTTGTAAAATTCAACTACTGGAGAATGTGTATGAATGTAAAATAATTGACTAGCAATATCTCTGTTTTTAATCATGTAATATATTTTTAGTCAAAATATTTTGAATGTGAGTTTTATTTTATTTTGTTTTAATACAGTCACAGTAAACTGCAATTCTTCCAAAAAATATATATATATATCCTTTGCATTATACAGAAAATAAATAAATAATAACAGCATTAACAAAAAATGCTACTTAAGTGTTACAATTTTTATCATTTAATTCAATGTGTTACTTCAATATGTTCAATTTGTTTCTTTGTATTTTGTGTATTTTAGACAAATGAGATTTTCATTTGATCAATTTATGCATTTAATAAATTATTTAGTTTGTTAAAAGACTATGGACTGCAATGTGGAAAGAAGCTGCATGAAGATTTTTCAAAAAATCTTCTTTTGTGTTCTACATTAAAAATTATTAAATAAATAAATACTGCTGTCAAATGACAAATAGTGCATCCAAAAGAAACATTTTTGTTTACATAATATATGTAAATATATTTTCATTACACACACTCATAATGAAAATAGTTACATATGCATACATTTATTTGTTTATATTCTTATATTTTATATTACATGAAAATATATTTAATGCATCTTAATGCATTAATGTATCTGTAGACAAAATGGTGTCACAACTTTATTTATTTATTTATTTATTTATTTTTAAAGACATGAACTGCACTATGGAAAAGAGCACATTTAATTCATTGCATTTCTTTGTTTTTACTCAGAAATTGTTGGTAAATTTTCCCATTCATCATTTTCACTCTTTTACTCACAATGCTACTGACTACATGACGGTTTTGACCAAAAATAGTGCGTGTTAATGTGAAACGGATATCATATCTCGCTATTTAAACCAACTTCTAACGTACAGCGTCAAGGTTGTTTCTTTTGTCTAGAGACTGCATCTAAACTTAGCAGCGTTGTGTTGTTTGACACTCGTATCTGCTTCAGTCGAAGTTTTCTCCCATCAATGTCACAACAGTACCCCCCTGTTCCTCGCCCACTGTCAATGTTGCGCTTCCAACTTTTTCCGAACGTCTTTGATATGTTTCTTTGGAAGAGAGGTGTTGCAATTTGGAGCTCAGAGAATTTTTAGATCAAGACGTGCTTCTTCTCTATCTCTCTATCCATTCCCAGCGGTATCAAAGCCAGCTGGCAAGGTTGCAATAAAAAAAAACTGAAGATGATTTCCGGAAAACGCGACACGTTTGACCCGCTCGCGAAGAAAGTGAGATAAAAGATAAAAGAACGAGGAGATATTTGTGTTCATAACGACTTTTAGAGTTAGCGATGATTGTGTAATTGTTCAGTCGATTTATACAGGCCTCCACTGAATCATTTCCAACAGAACGGTCCTTTCATAGAAAGAGAATACATATATTGTTTCATGCGCGCTAGCGAGCAGAATGCGCCAAACGCAGCCCGAACAAGCGTCCCCTTATTTTTCTGCCTTTCTGAGAGATTGAGGTCATTGTTAATTGAAACACAGACACATGTTAATTAGTGTGAGATATTTTCCCCTGAATCTCTCCAACTAACGATGTCCTTCAATTAATTACCGGGTTCCTGTCTCCGCTGCGAGCTAGTGCTAGTCAAGAGAAAAATAAATGAAAGGAATTGTTCACCCCACAAATGAACATTCACTGGTGTGCCTCACAACCTGACTCTGTTTCTTCTGTTGGGTGTAAAAGGAGACGTTTAGCAGAATGTTCATGCTGCTCTTTTCCTTATTTTGAGAACAGACTGTTTGCAAAACATAGTTTTATTTGCACTTCTGCATATTCTATTATTCATTCTAATATTAATATTCATAAAGCTATTGTACGATTTCCTAACTGTTGGAATATATTGCACACATTCACATAAACCCCTATTTTTAAATATTTATGGCTATTGTTTGTCATTTTTGGAGCAGTTTTGTTATTGTACATCAAAATTACCAAGAATTATTTAGGCAATGTAAATGTACTGTTGGATCAAAATAATAATAATAAAAGAAAATAGAAAAAATGTATATATTTATATCTCAATTTCATATATATATATATATATATATATATATATATATGTGTGTGTGTACTAAAAGTGCTATAATATATAAAGCATAAAAATAACTACAATACTATTAATGGAAAAGAGCAGCCTGAATTTTCTACTAAATATCTACTTTTTAGTTTTTTCTTATTTCTGATTTTTTTCTATATTATGGATATTATCTTAAATATTCTAAAACTTATAGCCAATACTGATAAACTAATCGTTTATTTCCTAGCATATGGATGGAAATATTCTTAAATAAGCCTAAAAAAACGAGCTACAAGTGATTATAAATTATAAGTTTTATTAATGTTATCAAAATTATTATTGATTATATTTCACTTTAATATACTAAACATACCAGATGGAATACTGCTGTAGTACAGCTATATTGTGAATCAGTATTAAATTGATAGTCAATTGTGACCGAAATAAATGCCTGAATAAAGGAGTCAAATTGTTAGTTCAGCGAAGCTGGCGTCAGTTTAAAAGTTGTCCTGAGAGAAATGCAAAACGCTTTCTCTGAGACACTCTAATAAAGCTAGAGTAATTATTTCCAAACCGGGAGGATTTCCTGACAACCACCAAGTTTGTCCATGCCGATTTTTGGGATATAATCAATCTGACGTGTGAATCAAACACCTGTTTTCCCCAAACAGAATGGCTGCCACCTTCCATTTTAATCAGCCACAGGAAAATTACCGTGGTGTGTGTTTGACACGCCACCTCTTCTCCTGCCCAGCGACCCAAGCGTGGATCTATCTCCTCTCCGCAGAGATTCCCCCCAAGTGCTATTTACAAGACGCAATACAGTCTTTTCCGGAAAGGCACGCGTGTACCTGAGCGTCGCGGGCGCAGAATGATGTAGTACAATGCTATTTTCTGAAGTAGTGCTTCAGAAAAAAAAAAAAGAACGAGAAGGGGAGGGACCTCTGGACTTGCCGCCACTCGTCTTGAGAGTGGGAAGGAAGAGTGTTCATTTGAAAGCACTCTGTATCCTCAGAGGAACGGCTGAGCGCATGGGGAAGAGCTGAAATCCTCCATTAGACCGAAAGGTTACAGGTTAATAACTTACTGTGGAAATAGGATAGGAGAACAGACGCTTTTTGGCATTTGAGCTAAGTGAAAATTGCGTCTCGCAAACATTAGAACATAGCGGAAAGGGAAGAAAGAGGTCTTGTCTGTGAAAGCAGGATGTTAAAGTGGACGTCGGCTCAAAATTGACCTGATTTATTAATGCCTTTCTGGCCTTATTGTGATTGATTTGGAGCTTCCAGATGTCTTTGCAGCATTTCATCAACATTGTTCTGCCTAGAATGTTTTGCAGGACAACGAACTTAATGGTAGATTATGAATGCTTTTTATTTTTTAATGCGCAACCCATTTTATGAATGCATATTTTGAGAATTTAATGAGGAGAAAACTGTGATTTTAGATGAAACGCACTGCTCTCGGGTGACACAGGGAAACTGGTTATAAATATAATATTTCCCTAAAGTCATGATTCATTCATAGTTGAATCATAACTGTAGCAGTCATTTTTGTATTTGTTCACAAATAAATTTTGCTAGTCTCTGACCCAATAGCAGACAATATGTTAAAATAATTTATTAGTGCATGTCAAATGATTAATCACGATTAATTGCATCTAAAATAAAAGTTTTTGTTTACATAATATATATATATATATGTGTATTGTGTATATTTATTATGTATGTATATATAAATACAAACACATGCATGTTTACATGCTAAATATTTTTAAATGTAATTTAAGTTATATATAATGATAATATATAACATATAAGAATATAAATATATATGTAAATACATATTTTCAAAATAGCTATTGTATGTGTGTGTGTATTTAACTAATATTAACATAATATTATTGATATTAAAATCATTTGTTTTTTTATTTATGTATAATTTGTTTACATTTTCCTATATATATATATATATATATGCATTATTAGGTTGAGATATATATGTATTTATGTATGTATGTATTAATTTATTATAAATATATTTAAGTATTTTTTATTGCAACATTAATATAAATATGTATTAGTTATAATATATAAATTATGTCATGTTTTCATATCAATATATACATTATTTATGCTTCCATAACATTTTTTTATAGCAATTACAATAAACTATTCAACAATATCTATGTATCTATCTATGTAGGTATATCTTCTCATAAAAATGAGTGTGGATTGTGTGGATGATTTTAACTTCTAATTTCTTTCCTGCTGCTTTAAAGGGAAATAATAACCACATACAAGTTTGAAATCACACGAGGGTGATTAAAATGGCACGATTTAAATTTTGACAGTCTACTCCTTGTAACACGCAGTCCTCTGGTTTGATTGTCCATTGCGAACTGAAATGCCAGGTCGAATTACACAGAGCGGGCAAAGCGAGACGCCGCATTTGAGCAGCCATGGAAGAAGCGCTTCCACGTTATTGAGTCGTACAAAAGCATGCTCCACTAATTCACATCTAATGCACAACTTTTAAGCAATATCTAGGTCAAATAGTACGTCTCATCGAAAGAAAGAGAACTTCAAGTCTGCCTTTTCTTTTAAATGAGCCCCCCCCCATGCATTATTCGGCTTCTCCGGCTCATGCTTGGGCGCACAATTATGTCAAGCGACGCCTTGGCTCTTCAACAAGCCTATGAATGGTTCACTTGGTCGTAAAGAAGATCGCAGAAGCACTCAAGTACTTTATTATTTAAAACCCATCATCTGCTCGTTTCCGAGACTGGAGCCCTGCTGCACCTCCTGAGCTTGGATGAGGTGGATTTGTTTGTGTAATCCAAAAGCAAGAGTCCCATCTGTAGTCGTCAGGGAATCTAGATGTTTGTGTCTCATGAATGCAACAAATTCTGGGACATTGTCAATTACAGCATCCCATCACCTTAGGTGGTTTCGATAAATGTCAAGCTTTTTGGCTTATGAGCTGGAAGGGTTGGCTTTTGCAAATGAGGTCAAACTGGTACTTAATTATGTTGGAGGAATATGTAAAGATGTGAAAAGGTCTGTAAATGCGCGGCAGCAGGGAAGAGAAAGCTTACGCTAAAATCTTAATCCTCTTGAACATGAAATACTTTTTAAAAAATACTAAAATACCATATTTAAAACATGAAGTTGTATTGGTACCATGTCAAAAAAAATCATAGTAATGATATGCCATTCTTTGAAGATAGTATTTACATGGCAATCCAAAGTACTTAAAAGAATGTAATGGTATTAGCATAATATATACCATGGATAAATATATATGGTATTACCATGCTGACATGTTAAAAAAATAAACATCTTCTGTATTTGTTTACTGTCTTGGAGAGCAATATTTCCATCTTTCTTTTATACAAATGGACCAGTTTCTTAATTAGCAGTTTCGCTATGAACATGATTGATCCATCAAAATCAATTAGTTTGTGGGTTTTGCTGAACAATCAGACTGGCAGACAAAAAAGCAAACTACAAACCTTATTTCTTTCTCAAGAAGGAACTCGAGCCATGTCTTAGGACCAGAATATTATACTTTTGAGTTGGTCCAGTAAATAACTACTTATTAGCCACCCACAATACCCTAGCAACAGTGCAGTGATCACCCAGAATGCACAATGGCAGTTTTTGCACAGAAAATGCAATAATTTATCTAATTTGTGTAACAGTACAGCTTTTTTTCATCTTTATGTTTTTCCCGACAACAACAGACTTATGTCTCTGCAGAAAACGAGAAAAATACGCCCTTGTTTGTGAGACAGTTTCCCCTAAGTCAAATAAATAACAATGGCGGAGGAGCTGCCATAATGGAAGCTCACATGTCATGAGGAATGCTCCTAAGGCGGCGCGAGTGGGGGGGGGGGTTGTTGTGCCGTGTGGGCGCATGCATGCACGTCTTTATCCCGAAACACGTCAGAATGATTCATGCGATGACAGAGCAGCCACTGTGCCATCGCTTCCCGCTCACAAGTGGCTGCTTTGTCCCTCTGTCAACCTCGGTGCAGAGACGGCAGAACACGATGGGCAGGGACCCATTCAGCCAGAGATGTCCGCTCTCTCTGGATTTGACCGGTCCAAGACCAGTGAGGAGGAGGAGAAGGAGCGAGGAGAGGCAGCAATGGGGAGTCTTGCCAAGTCGGCAGGCAGCATCCATTCCCATCCTGAATTTAATATCCTAATGCGCTCTTGGAATCGCAGATCTAATAAGGAAAGAGATGGGGAGGGAGGGAGGGAAAGAGGGTGGTCCTTTTCAATAATGAAAACTGGGCAGAAATCTCTCAAGCAGCGAGAGAAAAAGAGCGAGAGAGGCCTACCATAAATTACAGAGTCAGGAAGTGACACGCACGTCTCCAAAAGCTCTTGGAAATGGCAATATCTGGACTTATTTGTAGTGCAAAGATGCGGCAGTTGCAATCCCAAGCAGTAAAAGGGCTTTGCTGGGTGGAAAACTCAAGAC
This sequence comes from Enteromius treurensis, assembly GCA_032275025.1. Taxonomy (NCBI): domain Eukaryota; kingdom Metazoa; phylum Chordata; class Actinopteri; order Cypriniformes; family Cyprinidae; genus Enteromius; species Enteromius treurensis. Next base: position 13,162,094 of record JAUCMU010000047.1, on the reverse strand, counting down.
TGAAGCATTGCTGACTGTGAACCTCAATCCAGCCGGTGTAAAAGAAACAGCCGACTGCTTAACTTTATCTCCCTCTCCATCGTGCTTTTCTTTGTCCCATGGTTTCGTAGAGTTCAGGGATTTGATTGTCGCTCCGCAGCACAAATCTTTCCATTTTGAAAACAGATTTTTGACAGGGTTGTAGTCAAGACCTGCACATTTGAGCCTAAGATAGCCCCAAAACTGGATTAAAAGCCAAAACCAGAGATAGGGAGAGTCTGATTTAAAGCTGGAACCAGAAAAGAGTCCAGCTTGAGTAAAGTTTGAGTCCAGAAATTGGTCGAGTCTGAGTCAAGACTAAGACTAAAAGAGGGTTGACTCCGAGGCAAGACACAAACCTGAAATGAGTCTAGTCTGAGTCAAGACCAAAACCAGAAGAGGGTCAAGTTTGAATCAAGACTAAGACTAGAAGAGGGTCGAATCCGAGGCAAGAAACAAACCTGAAACAGGTCAAATCTGAGTCAAGACTAAGATTAAAAAAGGTTTGAGTCTGATTCAAGAAACAGACCAGAAACATGTAAAGTCTAAGTCAAGACCAAAACCAGGAGAGGGTCGTGTTTGCATCAAGACTAAGACTAGTAGAGGGTCAAGTATATGGCAAGAAACAAACCAGAAATGAGTCGAGTCTGAGTCAAGACTAAGACTAAGACTAAAAGAGGGTAGAGTCCGATTCAAGAAACAGACCAGAAATTAGTTGAGTCTGAGTCAAGACTAAGACTAAAAGAGGGTAGAGTCCGATTCAAGAAACAAACCAGAAATGAGTCGAGTCTGAGTCAAGACTACGACTAGAAGAGGGTAGAGTCAGAGTCAAGAAACAGACCAGAAATGAGTCGAGTCTGAATCAAGACTACGACTAAAAGAGTGTAGAGTCTGAGTCAAGAAACAGACCAGAAAGTAGTTGAGTCTGAGACCAAAACCAGGAGAGGGTCGTGTTTGCATCAAGACTAAGACTAGTAGAGGGTCGAGTACATGGCAAGAAGAAGACCACAAATTAGTTGAGTCTGAGTCAAGACCAAAACAGGGTTGATCCCTAGTCAAGACCAAGACCAGAAACAGTTTAACTATGAGTTAAGACTAAGATTAAAAAAGGGTAGAGTCTGATTCAAGAAACAGACCAGAAACATGTTGAGTCTAAGTCAAGACCAAAACCAGGAGAGGGTTGTGTTTGCGTCAAGACTAAGACTAGTAGAGGGTCGAGTATGTGGCAAGAAACAAACCAGAAATGAGTCGAGTCTGAGTCAAGACTAAGACTAAAAGAGGGTAGAGTCCCATTCAAGAAACAGACCAGAAATTAGTTGAGTCTGAGTCGAGACCAAAACTACAACAGGGTCGATTCCTAGTCAAGACCAAGACCAGAAACGGTTCAAGTCTGATTCAAGACTAAAATGATTAAAACCAGAAATGGGTAGTCCGAGTTAAGATAGACCCAAAGAGGTACAATTCTGAATCAAGGCCAAAACCAAAAAGATTTATTCTGAGTCGAGACTAAGACCAGAAACAGGTTGAGTCTGAGTCCAGACAGAGACCTAAAGAGGCCTGAGTCTGAGTCTGAGTCACGATTTAGTCCAAATGCTCGAGTCTGGTCTCAAGCACTACAAAACTGATTTTGGAGGTCATCAAAAAACATATTAAAATGCAAATTAGTCACTTTGTATTTACAATTTGATCAAATGCTCTCTAGAAATAGAATGCCCATCCTACCACATACGGTCGTAGCATTAGCAATTATCCATCAGGGATGACTGATAAAAGGAGCTTTCTTCTGTGGAACAGAAAAAAGGATATTTTGAAAAATGTTTTTGTCCATACAATAAAAGTCTAGTTTTGTTTTGAACTCCAATTGACTTCCATTGCCTGGACTAAAAAAATATTCTTCTTTCACGCTCTGAGGTCTGTAACAACATGAGGGTGAGCAAATTACGTATAAAGATCATAAACATAGTCAATTTTCGATTTCATGTTGACTTTAAGCGAACATAACGGAGAACTATTATGTCTCATGAGCTATAAAAGAACAACATTTGAGCAATAAAATCGTCCTCCGCCTTATTGCTTTCCTTATTTTCTCTCTCTCTCTATCACCTCCTTGTTTTCTCTTGAATATACATGTCTGCGCTGGTAATTACTGCACAGATCTCTCTGTTATGTAGCGCAGAGGATGTGGTGTCAGTATGAATTAGGGATGAGACAGCCCTGCAGCTGACGTCTGCACTCGTTTTGAAGATATAATCATCCACCCTCGTGGCTCCACCAGCACTCGTTTCCGTCCCCACCTACTCGTTACGCTAAAACACAAGTTAATCGCTATTATTAGCCCGCTAGGTTTCTGCTAAATAAATCGATTAGTCTGACCTAGTTTGATTGGAAGTTTATAAACAGGACAAGGTTTAGTATACATGTAGGTTTAGCGACTGACTCCCATGCTGCCGGGATGATGGTACTGCTGTGGTGCTCCGGCTTAGATTTAGCAGCAGGCATCTCATCGTTCCAGGATCAAGGCCGTACCCTGCACAGTCCTCAGAAATAGTCTAATTCCTCTTTCACGGAATAGGGAAATAAATCTGCAGGACAGTCACTAGCGTGGGCTCCATAGGACAGAACGGGACAGTTATATCTCCAATTTGTCCATCATTACTGGCTTGGTCTCTTTTTGTATTTTTAACATATTTAATGTAAAAATATTATTTCATGTTTTTGACTCAAATAACTTGCAATAATTTCAGTATGCTGCTGCAGATTATGTAGCATAAGATTACACTGCAGTACCTTTCAAAACCTTTTACACCAAACCTAATAAAATGAAATACAATAAAATGACTTGCAGTTTCCATATTTGGCTGACCCGAACTCAGCATTCAACTTTTAGATAATTTACATGTAATTCAATGAATATCAAATGTTTAAAAAAAGAAAGGGAAAAAAGTAATTTATGAGACATAACAAATTAAGTTTTTGCATTGTTATGCTTTTTTAAGTGTATTATTATTGCAAAATTATTATATTATTGTATATGAATACATCGTATATTGTATATAATATATATATATTATATATATATAATATAATATATATATTAATATTATATGTATATATATATATATATATATATATACATATAATATTAATATAATAAATATTAAAATATTAAAACTATTTTAATAAATATCAATATAGAGAAAAATATATATACACACATTAAGTCTAAGGAAATGTAATCAAGTAATAAACACTTTACTTTACATCAAAACATTTTGGCGATGCACAATAGTGCATATCACATGGTATATCACAACGTATATGCAATTTGATTAAATGTTTATTTTTATGGCTCGAAAACGATACAAAACTTTTGTGATTCTTCAGGACTTCAGAGAAATGTTTTACCACACAGTTAAGCTATATTTCAGAATTTTTAAAAAACGTTTTCTTACGGTTTGTGTATTCATCAACATTTTCAACATTTTAAAAGTTTTTCTCTCCAATTAGTAAACATCTTATTTTAATATGGCCTTTTTTTTTTTTTTTTTCGATGCTATGAGATTTCTAAAAACATTGCAAGGAGATTTTCTAACAATGCCATTACAACGTTTCTGCAATGTTGTAAAAAGCGTAAAAATGTCGCATAGCAACACCGTTACTTGTCTGTGTGTGTTTTCATGCAGCATTGATTATTGCGAGAGCAGGGTAACTCTGGGTGAAGGGACTGGCACACTTGCATTTGAGCATGCACTTTTATTTTTACACAGCGTTTGTGTTGCTCTGCGGCATGCGGCATTTCTTCACCTCGGCGCTGAGCTGCTTATCATTCTAGAGGCTGGTTACCTTTGATCAAGCCCTGTTTCTAGAAACCCCTCCGCTCCGCCTTTACACGGCCTGCCACAAAAGACCCTGATGCCCACTACCTCCACATCTCTCCCACAAATCCTCTCGGCTCCTTCCTGATGGCCTATGGGTGGTTTTGATGGGATGTCATAGGTTGTTATGAGTGGGTGAGAAGTGCCAAGCTCTCTGAGGTTCCCTCATCCCTGTTCTCCCACCCCACGCTAAGCCGTTTGTTGCTGGCGTGACAGGAGCAACCACTAACCGTTGCTAAAAGTGGCCAGCTTTTCCTAGCACTGGCTAATCTCACTTTGTTTCGCCAAGCTCCTAGTTTCCACAAAGCTTGCACCTAAATAACTGCGCTGGCTTGTAAAATTTGTCCCTGGTCGAGCTGGAGGGATTTACAGGGCGAGCGGTTCATCGCTAAATGCATTCGTACAGTTATAATTCAAGACTGGATGTTTTAATCATTCAGCACTGGAGTGTTTTTGTTTGTGGCTAGGGATTTTTTTTCTTCTTCTTCTTTCTGTCTCCCGAGCGCCTAAAATATTTAACAGGGCTTGTGCTATTTTTGGATGGAAGCTCGTTCTCTCTCACTGTGTGTGTTCTTTCTCTTTTTCTCTTTTCGAACCATGAGACAACGACTTCTGAAATTCAGTCGGATGCAGTTTATAGCTGTGCCAAGAAGCAGGGTTTCGAGGTATAACCGCGTTTACCTGGCGACAGTTGAAATGTGTTGCTGGGTAGAGATTGCGTTTATATGTGACGCTGATCTACAAAATCAAACACCAAGCAGAGTATGTTTTGTTTGGGAATCTTTTTTTCTCTCTCTCCTTTTAAAAGAGCTGTCTAATTCTTGTCCACTTTCAATTTTTAATGTAAGGCTTCATTGTTTGTTAGTTTGTTTGGGTTATTATTATATATATTATAATAAAATAATATATATTATAAAAGATATATATATAATATATATATATATATATTATATTGTTATTATTATTATTATTATTATTATTACATCTTATTTTGTGAACTAAATAACAACAATAATTGTTATTATTATTATTATTATTATTATTATTATTGTTGTTGTTATTGTTGTTGTTATTAATAATAATAATAATTATTATTATTTAACTAAATAATAATAATAAAAATAATAATGATCTGTTTATTGGATAATTATATTATTATTATACATCACAAATTAAATTTCAACAACAACAACAGTAAGTTGTGATAATAAATTATTAATACTGTTTTTATTATATTTACAGCTTAAGAATAACAATAACAGCAATGATAATAATAATTATTATTATTATTGATATTATTATTATTATTGTTGTTGTTAGCTGTTTATTTGCAAATTATTATTATACATCATAAATTAAACTTCAACAACAACAATAATAATAATAATAATAAGTTGTTATTATATAAGTTATTAATATTATTGTGCAGCTTATTTTTACAGCTTAAGAATAACAATAAGAATGATGATCATGATGATGATGATGATAATAATAATCATCATCACCATTATTATTATTTTCAGTTTATTTGTAAAATATATTATTATTATTATTATTATTTTACACTACACATTAAACTTCAACAATAATTATTATATTAAGTTGTGATAATACGTTATTAATATTCTTATTAGTATATTTACAGCTTATTTTGTAAGCTCAAGCATAACAAAAACAACACTGATAATAACAATAATTATTATTAACAGTTAATTTGTAAAATGTATTATTATTATTATTAAACATCACACTTTAAAATCAACTGTAAACTCAATAATAATAATAATGATAATGTTTAAAATACATATAATAATAATTATGATAATAATAATAATTATTATTATTATTATTAATATTGATATTAATATTAATATTATACATTATTATCACTATTATTGTTAACATATCATATCATGAAAATAATTGTTGGCACTGCAAAAGTTTTAATGCAAAGTTATGATTGCTATATTATACATTTTTAAGGAAATATATTTATAATAATTGTTTTTACTCGGTTGGCAAATGTCTTGTTCAAGCAAACACAGTATTCTGTTGAATTTATCCAATCTATTTTTGGTTCAGCCACCCAGTCCTAGCACGAGAATATAGGGAGGACAAAACAAGTTCGACAGCGATTGGTGCTTTGAAGATCTCCTGCATGCAAATGAAAGAAGTTGGCAGGTGTCACCGTTCACTGAGGACATGTAGCCTATCAGCGTGCATGCTAATCACTTTCAATGCATCCTAGATCTGTCTGTTTTTCACCTTTCCCTTCTTTCCCTGCTGTGCATCTGTCCATCATGATGACAGACAGATGGGAAAAAGAGAATCTGCATGGGAATCTGCTGCTGTGACAGACAGAAAGACCAAAGTCCTGTACTCAGATACAAATCTCAGGCAGAAAAGCTAATCTAAGAGCCGATTCGGCTGATAATGCTCTTAGCCTGCTGCGGCGTGATTTCCCACAGGGCTAAAGGTCAGATGCGTGTTGGCTCGCTGTCAGTTGTCCACATGGTGTTGGTGTCAAGTCATTACTTCTCAAAGGACTGTCACAGATCCACGTTTGACTGTTAATTGAAGGTTTGAAGTGCCATTGTCGTTTGAAGTGATGAATGTTAAACACTTGCTTCTGCCCAATTAAATTTGAAGCCTTCAGATATTATTTTTGGTTACTTTTCATTTCATTCTAAAAATACTCAAACTCAGTCCCTAATTCTTTCCTTTTTGTCTTTTTTTTTCTTTAATAATAAAAACATAAATCGTATGAAATCATGAAAATCTAATTGAATACATTTTACAAAAATTAAAATATATATTTAGTTGGATTTGTTGATTATCTATATATAAATATTCTTTGTTTTAATTTACAATCATTTGAATATATTGTTAATGATGATGATAATAATAAGAATAATATCCTTAAAATGTTAGAATTTGAATACATGTTGTTATGTTTAATCAAGTTTGTTGTATTTAAAATGTATTACATAAAAAAAAAAACAAAGTTGATCAAGTATTTAATTAGTCGTATTCAAAAAAATATTTACATTTATTATTATTATTATTATTATGAAAACTGTAGGATGTTTAAAATATGAGTGTTACTAAATACTTGCTAATCTTCATTTTGTAATGTTTTGTTTTATAAATAATTTTGTAATAATAATAATACATATTTATATTATATAAAATATATTAAATTATATTTCTAAATAATTATAATGACAGATTAAACAAAGACTATAAATATACAGTATATTTGTAAAATATATATTTAAATCCTTCCTTCCTTTTAATGTTTTTTTTTTTTTTTTGCTAAATTAAAAATTTATATTTATTTGTATTTGATAATTATTTGTATTAATAAGTATTTATTTGAATATATTGCTAATAATGTTAATAATTATTCAGAATAATAATAATAATATCCTTAAAATTACAGAATGTTTTGAATTTGACTATAAGTGTTGTAATGTTTAATCAAGTATTTAACGCTATTTATTATTATTATTATTATTGTGTTGCCATTGTTGAATTGCATAAAATAGTTCCAAATAAAGTATGTAATAGTCATATTTTTAAAAAAAGTCTTATAGTTTTAAAATTAAATTTATGTTTTGTTTTATAAATGATTGTTGTATTATTAATAATAATAATAATTTATAAAATATATTAAATCTAATTTTAAATAATTATAATAACAGATTGAACAAATCTTATACATCTGTATTTGTAAAATATATGGAATGTATCTTTAATGCTATTTAAATAGTCTTTTCTCTGTTGATGCATAGGTACTTTTGCAAATATATTGTGCATAAATATATATTTTTCATTTAAAAATGAGATTAAAAGTCCTGGAAATCCATTCTCAACTGACACAATAAACAGTGTAAGTGTGTGTTACCAGCTGATATCTGCTAGTCTACTGGTTTCTGAAATGTCTCTAGATCTAGTTAAGCAGTTAGTTGAGGCCTGGACAGAAGAAGCGTCACCTCCCGGTCGCGGTAGACATCGCTGGCGTTCAGATCTGTTACGAGACTGTATTCTTTCATTACTTTCACTGCATGTGTCAAAACAAATAGGTTTATTACGACACTCGCAGTCCTACAAACCAATCCTCTCAGTTGCATATCTCCTCAAGCGTGAAGACCAAACATGCTGTCTGGAATTAGACTCAAAGGTCATGTGTCCTTGTAAGCGTGCCGTTTATGACGAGTTGAAAGAGCACCGTGTGAGGAATAGCTTTGAATACCTGCCACGACATGTGCCTCTCTCCTGAAGAGCAGCGTGTAGGATTTTCCTTGTGTCTCGACCGGACGAGCGCCTCCCAATGAGCTTTTTTCACACATGGCTTCCCAGAGCCCTCGTTGAAGCTGCGAGATGGTTTCTCATTAGAGAGCTGGCTGCCTTTATTCACTTCTTTGACTTTCGTGCGAGGCCTGAGATGTTCTACATTTTAAGACCTGGTTTTTGGATTAGCGCCATGATGAATTATACAACTGGTGGTCTTGGCCGTTTAGATTGCTTGCTGTTTAGTGCCCTAGTTTATTTCGGCTTTACGAAACAAGACCTCCTGCTTTTGTGCTGGTTAAAATGTTGTTTACTAGTTAGGAAGCCGTTAAATTGAGTATTTTGGATTTGAGGACCCAAAAGTGAGCATTTATTCGTTCATCTATAGGTCGTTCAAGATGTAGATGCGTTTGTTCCTTCATAAAGTTTCTCCAAATTTTATGAAGGAACAAATTCTTTCCAATTGTGATTGTGTTGTTTCTCAAGGATAGATGTGGGTTACAGTAACTGAAGGTCACAGCCCAGACTGGCGGGTCACATTGGACTCATGCATGTCAATTATTTTTATTTCCTCTTTTTGGCTGACACTCTGAGTTGCCCATTTTAGAGCGCTGGCGTTCCAGGCAAGGTAACACTCTTCTGTTTTATTGGTGTGGCGTCACTCCAGAGTAAATGAATAGGTGTTGCGCTGCCCGGCTCTGCCTCTGCTCAGTGGGTGAATGCAGCATAGTGTGCAAATTTAACCATAATCTAATTTAACTGTAGAAAATATATACAGATGGTGCACTTCAATTTAAGCTAAGCATGCAATAATCTCATGGAACCATGTCTAGGTCACATTTTACATTACAAAGTAAAATGTATTTCTTATTTCAGGACCATTGTATATCCTAAAATTGTTTATTTATTTATTTAATTTAATTTATTTATTTTCAATTTTATATATATGTATATATATATATATATATATATCACGTCTTTTTTATTTATTTATTTTAATTTTACAATAATTATTATATAAATATTCATTAATTATATTTTGGATGTGATTAATTAGTTTGACATTTTTATTATTACTACTATTATTTTTTTTATTTTTTTTGGTTGTTGTTGTTGTTGTTAAAATATTTTTTGTCATTTAGCAGTGTGTAATGTAATGTTTTCAAATATGTAATTTAAGATGCTATTAAATTTAATTCTTTTAATGAAGTATCTAAAACTTCTAAAATTAAAAGGAAAATCAAAGTAAAAAACATAAAAAAGTCTTATAACCTAATATTTATAAAGACAAGAATAAGTAAATGTGTGCTTTTTACTTTAAATTTACAACAAATAGTAATTTAAGTTAAAATAGTGACTGAAAGAGTAACAACAGAAAAGAATAAGAGAAAATAGTTCAAATTACTGAATGAAGATTTACACTTTATTTTGTACACAAATCAACTTTAAATTAAAATCTTGAGGATTAAATAAATAAATAAAAAATATTCTCGAGGGTAAATTCCTTTAAATAAATAAACTATTTATACACCATAAATTTTTATACATTTTGGTATTTATTAATCAATGTATTCATTTAGTTTTAAAATGTATTTAATTTTCTATTTATGTATGTAGTGCATTTATTCAAATAATAATGAGTTGTAAATGGGAAATAAATAACGAGGGGGTAATCCTTCATTATTTCCTTTGATTAAGGGTTGAAACAGAATGTGTTTTTAAATGGTTTTGTGAGGTTTAGTAACACAGCAACTGTTCAGCTCCTCTAAGTGTACCCGGTGACACCCGAGTCAAATAAAACCAAATGAAAACAATCAAATCCAGACGCTCTCCTCCGGCTGCACATTCTGAGGAGAGGGATCTTGACATCCGTGCACCTGCATTTTTAATTTCCACCCTGACCACTCCACAGGCCTTTGGTTCCTCCAGCAGAGATCAGTCAGAGCCAGATGGAGATGTCTTTTCCCGCAAGTCATATATTACTCTTTCATTCCCCTATCTCTCTCTGTCATGAAGCAAAGGACTTTACTGAAGACGTCTCCTGCCAGCGCTCCTCTGTCACAGGGTTTCAGGCAAGCCAAAGCGCTCCAAATGTAAAAATAGCATGACGCACTGTCTGCCGATTGCCAATGTAATAATAAAAAAAAAAGATTTGTTAGCGTCTGACTCTTTACTGGCGGGTAAAACACAGGAGCCAATAACCAGAGACTTGTGGATGTAATCGAATGAGGAATCTCTCGGCTCAAATTACGACCAATTTAGGCGCAAGGACAAAATGTACATATCCCTAATGTGTCCTCATTACATTTACTGGAGCCATTCAGAGATCAGGTGACAGGCGTATCAAGAGAAAGCAGTAGAAAGAAAGGACAGAGGATTCTGGTTTTCATGTCTCTGACAAACATCAGTATGTTCGATCGTACTTGATGTTGGGATTTGGACGTTAAAATAGATGAGAAATCCATGAATGAGGGACTTTGGATGAAACTACCCAGAACACACTAGCAACTGCATAGCAACTCAAAAAATTTTTATTTTTGAACATCTTGGTGTTTGCACAGTAACATATTAAAAGCCATTCAGAACACTCTAGTAACCGGTAAAAACCAATTGGAACACATTTACAATTAAACAACAATGTTAAAAACAATTTAGAGCACCCTAGCAACCACTAAAACCCAATCAGCAACACATTTACAATTGAACTACAATGTTAAAAACAATTTAGTGCACCCTAGCAACCAATAAAACCCAATCGGAACACCTTAGCAACTGAACAACAATGTTAAAACCAGTTTAGAGCACCCTAGCAACCACTAAAACCCAATCGGAACACCTTAGCAATGGAACAACAATGTTAAAAACAATTTAGAGCACCCTAGCAACCACTAACACCCAATAGTAACACCTTAGCAACTGAACAATAATGTTAAAAACAATTTAGAGCACCCTAGGAAAAACTAACACCCAATCTGAACACCTTAGCAACTGAACAACAATGTTAAAAACAGTTTAGAGCAGCCTAGCAACCACTAACACCCAATCGGAACACCTTAGCAACTGAACAACAATGTTGAAAACAGTTTAGAGCACCCTAGCAACCACTAACACCCATTTGGAACACCTTAGTAACTGAACAGCAATGTTAAAAAAACATTTAGAACACCCTAGCAACCACTGACACCCAATCGGAACACCTTAGTAACTGAACAACAATGTTAAAACCAGTTTAGAGCACCCTAGCAAAAACTAACACCCAATCGAAACACCTTAGCAACGGAACAACAATGTTAAAAACATTTTAAAGCATCCTAGGAACCACTTAAAACCCATTTGGAACACCTAAGCAACTGAACAGCAATGTTAAAAAAACATTTAGAACACCCTAGCAACCACTGACACCCAATCGGAACACCTTAGCAACTGAACAACAATGTTAAAAACAGTTTAGAGCACCCTAGCAACCACTAAAACCCATTTGGAACACCTTAGCAACTGAACAGCAAAGTTAAAAAACATTTAGAACACCCTAGCAACCACTAAAACCCAATCGGAACACCTTAGCAACTGAACAGCAATGTTAAAAAACATTTAGAACACCCTAGTCCATTCAGAACACAGAAGCAACTGGCAAAATTCAATCAGAACACCTTAGCGACTAAACAACAATGTTAAGAAGCACTTCAGAACACCTAGCAACAAATGTTAACAACCATTTAGACAACCTGGCAACCAGTAAAATCTAAAAAGAACGTCTTTTCGAGTGAACTACAATGTTTCAAACCATTTAGAACACCCTAGCAACCGCATAGCAACATAAAAAGCATTCAGAAAACCCTAGCAACTGCATAGCAACACAATTTAAAACAACTTAACAACTGCTAAAACCCAATCAGAAGACCTTAACCAAAGCATGTTTTGATTTGTCCATTTGTTAAATGATGTAAAGTTACAGTTTAGTTTTAATAACTGGTATTTTGTCAAAAGAAGAAATGCTGTAAGCGTTCGGTGTACTGTTTTTATGTAGTAAACTGGGAATTGCGTTTCCAAAAATATCTTCCTCAAAAGAAACGCTGATGGGGCTGTTAAGGAACCTGAATTATTAAATTCTTCCTATTTCTCATTCTTCTTTGTTCTCTTCACATCCTCTTCCTTTAATCCTCCACAAAGTTTACTTGACTAAACTGATCAGAGTCAAAGTTCAGTTTCAGGATTAGTTGATCGGTTAGGCTGAGATAATCAGGAGCGAGCCACAGTGGGAAAATCTTTATTTCTTTATTTATTTGAACTCTTTGAAAGTCTTATCCCAATCCAGCGGAGTTCTTTATCCGCTCTTATCCTGCTCTTAACCTTTGAATCTCCACAGACACTCGTCAGGCGGCTCTGCCGGGAACAAAAGCGCCTGACGGGCCTGTATGATAACTATTACAGATGAGAAACGCCATGCCTCTAATTTACACATTTATCTTGCTTAGGAATATTCTGAAATCTATATGCTAATTAATAGGTTTATCTTTCCGCCCAAGTCTCACAATGCCCTGTTAAAAAAGCTTCCCATACCTTTCCTAGCTCTTGGAGTGAGAATGGCGTCACATTACTTTTTAAGGTATTAAAAGAACAAATCCTATGCTTTTATGAGATATCTGTGATTAGATCACTTTTTTCTACTATGTTACAAGAAACCCTGCTTCTCATTCTTTAGTAGTACTAGTAGTAGTATTTGATGTTTATGCATCCATTATATATATGTATATCATTATTATTGTTTGTACATTTAAAAATAACCTAAATGTTTTATATATTTTTTTTTTCTTATTTTTTTTTTGTATTTATTTATTTAGCATAAACAATTGTGTGCCATGTTATAATATAATTTTAGCATTTTATGTCCTTTACATCGGCTCGTGAATTTATATATAATTTATATATATATTTGTATTATTATTATTATTATTATGCATTTTAAATAACCAAAATTTATAAACAACATTTATTTATTTACTTAGGATAAATAATTGTATACCATGTTAAAACTGGGTTGCAAACCTGCTACTGATTATGATAAAAGAAAAGAATATATATATATATATATATATATATAATGCAATTGTATTTCTATATGTATTTAAATAAATATCTACATAAATAAATATATGATCATGAAATAAAAAAAATAATGTATATTTAATATGTACCCTATTATATACCTCTCTTCTACAGTATCAAGTCTATATTCAAACAGCATGTAATTTATTTGATCCGTTGCATGTTTATGAAAAAGTCCATGCCCTGATCTGCAGTCTCCACTGCAGTGCTTTATCAGACGTGAAGAGTTCCTGTAAGCAAGCAGAAAGTAATGCGAGTCTCCATAACCTGAACCGCCTGACTATTCTCAAACTATTGATCACGGGGCTCCAAACCCCCATCCCAGCATCTCTAGTGGCTTCTCGGGTTGCTTGCATCATCATCATTGAGTGGAACCAGAGTAAAGCGACAGATTGATAAAACGACCTTCAGCCCAGACCGAGGTCAAAGGTCCAGATAGGCGTTTCTCCTAAATGACATCCATACACACTCACAATGCCTCAAAGCGAAGGACGAGGACAGAAGAGGGATGAAAATAAAGGGGTTACTTAACTGTATCAATGAATAAATGAGAACACGGGAGGTAAGAAATTCATTTTCCATAGTTTAAAAGAGGGTAAAGTAAAACATGCTTAAGTTTTTATGCATCAAGGGACGCATATTACCATTTTTTTTTTTTATATCGCATTTGAGAGTCCCTCTATTTTTGACCTACTTTTAAATGCTTTAACTTAAAATATAATTTACATAAACTCTGCCATCAAATAGCAATTCAATTCAATGGAGGGGGAAATAAAAAAATAAAAAAATATATAAAGCTAGAAATAGCCTGGAGTATTTTAAAGAAGGAGTAAAAAAACAAATGCACGTAAAATAATTCCCAACAGGATTGCATCGCATATATTTTTAGATGCGCTTTCGAGCTATGATGTGTCTGTCGGCGATGTAACCGAATGTAACCAGAAAATTGGTTGTAATCAGAGAGAATCGGCAGCATATGTAGGGATCTCGCCTGAGGGGCTAATGTGTCCCGTGAGGACAAAGTGGTCCACGCTGCAGAGCGCCCATTTACTCCTGCGTGAAGAGGATTTGAACAGATCTGAAGAGGGCTACGTGTCGTTAGCGAGCCCTGCTTCCGTGTCCTGTGAGAAAACATACACTACAGGCTTAGCCTTACTTATAAGGTTGGACTTTGTTTGAGAAACACTACATTTTTGCAGGTTCACTCTGTTTGACCGTTGAGCTTGTGTATCTTGCAGTTTCTCGTGCATGACTTGGCATTTTAAAAATGCAGCACTCAAGTTAAAAGGAAAATTACTTTGCTTCTATTCCACTGCCCTGGATTTTTTTTTTTTTTTTTTTTTTTTTTTACTGAAAAACGAATTTTGTGCGAATTGCCGTTAACAATCCTCTGCACAGTAAGGGCGCAATAACGTTGTTTGACCTGAAAGAGAAAGCCAGTGGTTGATGGTTTATGCTAAAGCTAATGCTCAGCCAGTGCATGGTGTAATGCTAATGCTAACGCAGAGCAATGGGTAAATAACTGCGCTCTAAGACAAGCCATGCTTGTGTAGATAAAAGTGCCAGTGTTCATATACTAGACTAGTTTTCACACCCGTTTATGCTAAGGTTCATTATATAATAACTGTGCTAGAAATTCACTCGCATATTTGCATGTAGATACAAACTGTGTTCTGACACGCTGTGAGAGTGAAGTAGAAATTATTATCATCTGTATTCACATCGTTTTAACAAGTTGCTGGCTCTGTATATTCTACTGCCAGCTGTAGCGCGACTTGTAAAAACGTGAAGTATTCAGCACGTACGTGAATTGTGTTTGCCACATTCAAAGGGGTCATTCAAGGTGGGTGTTGCTAAAAAGAGCATTATTGTCTGTATTTGGTGTAATGCAATGTGTTTATGTGCTTTAAGGTACAAAAAAACACGCTATTTTTCAACATACTGTACATTATTGTTTCTCCTCTAAGCCCCGCCTCCTGAAACGGGTCGATTTGTACGAAGCTCATCGTTCTAAAAAAGCGAGGTGTGCTCTGATTGGCCAGCTATCCAGCGCGCTGTGATTGGCTGAATACCTCAAGCGTCTGATGGAAATGCTCCGCCCCTTACCATAACGTGATGCTGTGTTCCGGCGCTATGACACCAAAACACTAAAACACATTACAAAGCAGTGAGACATAATTACTGATGATCATGACTTAGTTCTGTCTTTTTACACGTCGCCTCGTAAACATAACACCATGTCTGCATTCGTGATCGGAGAAACGAAAAACAACAAGCACTACTCGAAACTCACGTTTGAATAGTAAGCAGCAGCTTCTTTTGATAAGAAAAGCTGACTATCTTAAAGGTTGTGAGTCGTCAGCAGCAGACTGTTCTTCTCTCTTTCTAGTCTCTGTGCACAGCCAGCATAGACCGCTCTGTCAGCTTCAGGAATCAGTCCTCCGTAAGTGTTCTGGAACAGTGTTGGAAACTCAACTTAACACTGATTTCTAGTTGTGTCCTCTTTTGGAGGCACTTTCACAACGACACACACAGCGTCTCCGGAACATGGCGCTTGCAGCAACACTTCAGCCAGAATAATAGCTCCGCCTTCAAGACATTTGGGTGGTGTTTGAAAATAAATCACTCTGTGACGTAGAAAAGTGGAGGCATGTTTAAATGAACTGTTTTAGGGAGTGTGGACAAGTCATAACTTTGTATTGAAACTTGAACCTTTGCAACTTCAGGGATCATATCTATGCACTAAGAGCTTGTAACACTCCAAATCGAATCGAATATGACAAAACACAAAGACAAACCCAATGAAAACTGAACGCAAAACAGAAGCATGAAACAAAGCAAAAAAGACAAAACAATAAATGCAACCAAAACGCAACACAAAAAAAAACAAGACAAAATAGTAAACAATAAACACAAATCAAGATAATATAAATCCAAGACCAAAAAATAAATAAATAAAACACTAGACAAAACAATAAACAGAAATCAAAACAAAATAAATCCAATAAACATGAAAATAAGATAACAGGTTGGTTAGGTAGCTAGCTTGAAACCAGTGTCTAACCAACCTATAACCTTATTCCCATGGTCCTTCGTGCCGGAATAACTGATGGTCAGCGGATATGTCCAGTCACTCTCTACCCTCATTGTCTCAGCATGAAAGCTGAATATATATATACACATATATATATGTATATATATATATACACACACACACACACACACACACATATATATATATATATATATATGAAAAAAGACATGCATCAAAAGACTAAACCAAAAAACACAAAACTACTGTATGACAAAGATTACAAAAAAAAGGCATTTTTGCTGTCTGTCTGAACAAGGCCTAAAACTCATATTACATGTAGTGCACTATACACATGATATTTGATATCTGTCATTCTTCACACTTAACCACTGAAAATCCTGAACAAATGAAACATGGTCATTCTGAAATGGGCCACGTCTAGACAGAAGGTAAGAGGATGAAAAGGTCTTCTAGCGCGGGGAGCGTGAGGGGGATGTGAGTGACAGCTAACCAGGATGAAGTGACAGTGTGACATGAAGTTTCATCACACTGATGGAACGAAAATGAAAAAAAAAAAAAAGCTTTCACACATGTGCTCCTGCATCTTTGTTGGTTCATCCCGCAGGCAACATCGCAGATGGGGGTTGCACCAAACGAGTCTTGACGTGAACAAAATAACTGGCTGTGTGTAAAAAAAAAAAAGCATGGCTGAAGCATTAAAGCAGCATGTTACATGTGCATGAGTGCATCAAGAACATGTATTTCATACAATTCATAAGAGACCATTTGATTTTGGGATTTGTTCAGACAGACAACAGAAGATACATATTTGCTATTATTTTGTATTTTTGAGGTTTTTGCTTTATTATCTTAGTGTATTTATTTATTAATTTACATTTTGTTTTGTTTCCTCCTAAAATTAGAATGAATTAAAATAAAAAAAATAATATCAGCTAATTAACATAACATTGACTGAATGAGTAAAATTTGTTATAAAACTTTGAAAAGCCAAAATTTTAAATAGAACTGAAGTTTCAAGCATAATTTATTGAACTGCTAGCATGTTGCTAACATGATTTTGCGTGCAGCTGTAGGATTGAAAATGTTGCTAGCATGATTAGCATGTTGCAGTCATGATTTAGCATTTTGTTGAAACATGGAGAGATGGATAGCTAAAGTATTTTAGTATGTTACTAGCGTGGATTACGCATTTTATGATTTAACATGTTGCTAGCATATTGTAGCATGCCACTAGCATGATTTAGCTTGTGGCTAGCATGTTTTAACTCAATACTTGAGTGTTGCATGTTGTTAGCATTATAAGCACGTCTCTAATTTGTTTAAAGTTTAAAACAGTTAAAAAGTTAAATACATTATGATTTAACATGTCGCTAGCGCTGTTCATTTAGTTGTTACCATTACCATGCTGCCAGCATTTTTAATGTTGCTAGCATGGTCGTTTTTGCTAACAAGACATAGCATGTTGCTAGCAAAATAAGCATTATGTTAACATGTTTTAGCGTGATTAACGTTGTTAATTTGTTGGTAGCATGCTGCTAATTACACCAGCATGTTTTTCTTTGCTGCCAGAATAAATGGTGTTGGAGGGCAGCTGTAGCCTTCCAAAGATCATTTACCGTTAAGATGACAGGCTGACCGAATGCTTAAGCGACTGCGACAGAACTGTGTTTCAAAGCATGATGTGTTACAGAAAAATCTTAAGCTACCGTATGATCTTTTACTAAACTACAGTATCAAGGACAATGTGAGCCTTTATGAGAAAAGCAGCAATGTTCGACAATCGTCAACAAAATGATTGAGTCAGTATAATCAGACTATTCTGTTTTATGACATACACAGACATGAAGGTTGCAAATATTTCTGGAGAGTTTATATACTGCAAGCAGCTCATGGAACATTCTAAGAAGCACTTTCCCATAATCTGTGGAGAGAAGCAAGCAATGTCATTAAAGACGGTATTACTTAGCATAATCGCTGTTGGTCATTTAAACTCAGAGCTTCGAGACATTTAGCAAATGTATGCAAGACTAAGCCCCAAAACACTTTAAATATGCACATATTTGGCTGAGGTTGCTTGTACTGTATGTTCTGAGACAGGCTTCAGTGGAAACGGACGCTTTGAGGATTTCCGTAACAGTATTGCATACGCCGACGGGGAAACCTGTCAGTCAATATGAAGGCAAGCTTAGCATGGCCCATCCACTTCAGACAGAAATACTGACCACAACTGAGAGATCATTGCAAGACCTGTCCATGCGATTACGTTTACACAGTATTAATTATTTTACATACAGTAAGACAATAAATGAGATTTATATTCTGCTTTTACTCAAAGCTCACTTCAAAACACCATTGAGTGTTTGTAATAACTTCCGATTTCCGTCTAATACGGGTCATGTAATGTTGCTGAAAAACATTATTTCCTCTGAGAACTGCACTCGTGGAAGATCTGTGGAAAATTAATATAAAATCTGATTCTGTCTGAGCTATATGCATTTTTAAATGAACATGCACTAGTGTAAAGGTAGCATATCCATTTATCAGTATCACTATTTACATTTTTTGAACGATACCCAACCGTAATAAAGACATGTGTTTATCATCAAATTTACAAACATAATTAAATAAACACTACAGTCAGGCTGTCACTTATAAACACCCAAAGCCAGCCAAAACTAACAAGGCAATATTTCCATACTGCTAATAGCACATCCACAGCAATGTGAAGATGACAAAGTGCATCTGCCAGACCCGCCACAGCCAAACTGAGAATTCAGAAAACACTGTTCGCTAATTAGTCAAATACATTTATCGCCTGCGTTGGCTTCTGATAAAAGTGGAGGCTCTGGTCTGGGTCCCAGATACATTGAGATCTTAATTGAGACAGTTGCCGTTACAATCATTTCAGCAAGCGCTTCCACGTGCCTGGCTGCTTGTTGTCTTGTCCACGTTTTCCTAACCGGAGCTGTGGAGTGAGAATCTTAGCTATCAGCTGAGCCGCAGCCTCGCGATGCTCTGTGTTCGCCTCGTTACGCAACCCAAATCAGTCCGAATTAGTCATCCTCGATTCAGCCGGCCACCAAATTAGCGTTGATTTTCTGAGCTGCATCACGAGTACTGTCAGAATCCTTGGAAGCCTTATTACAAGCTTTCATGTCTTTGAATCGGTGATGATTGAGAACAAAAAGGTGTTTGAGGAAACACGTTACGGTTTAAAAATAGTCTTCAGAGGAAAATGCACAAACAAGCTGCTTTCTCTGATGTGACGAGTGCTGGAACACTGCACAACCTGTTTTAATCAATCCTTAAAACAATCCTATTTAGTTTAACTTATTTTTAAGATAAGACTACACTTGACATTTATTTTTCTTACCAAACTTGTTTGTTTGCACTTGTTTTGAGCCCGCTCATTTTTGTAAGATGAAACGATTCAATGACAATAGATAGCAAACATTAAACTACAATAAAAATATATTTTCTGTATGCAGTTTAAGATATATTACAGTTGCTTCAATACAGCTGTTAAACAAATATACAGTTTACATACGATTTGTTTTTAATTGTAATACTTTTCACATGTGAAACTATGTTTAATAATAATGTTATTATTATTGTTATTATTATTGTTATTGTTATTATTAATAATAATAATAGTGATGTAACACTATTGTATTATTAGTAATATTTTACCATAACACATCATAATAATTTAGCTTTATGAACAGACACAGTAAGATTATTAATTATTTTATATTACTATTATCAATAATAACAATAACAATAATAATAACAATAATAATATTATTATTAATAATAATAATAATTATTATTATTATTATTAGTAGTAGTAGTATTATATTAATATTGTTGTTGTTTTGTTGTTATAAAAAATTTTTAACAACAGTATTAATATAACAATAATAATAATAATAATGGTAATGATAATTATTATTATTATATTAATATTGTTGTTGTTTTGTTATTAAATTTTTTAACAACAGTATTAATATAACAATAATAATAATAATAATTATTCTTAGTATTATAATTAGTATTATATTAATATTGTTGTTGTTTTTGTTGTTATTAAATTTTTTAAGTGCCCATAAGTCTTTGATTTTATGTTATGGCAGATAAAATAACATTAATCTAAATATATATATATATAAATATATATGAAAGCCAATTCATAGTGTTTGCAGTTAAAATGACTTTTAATAAATACATAACGAACATGTGAACAACAACAACAAAAAATGCGGGGTCGTCTTTGTGTTTAGCAGTAGATGGTCAAAATGGCAGTGAGCATTTGACGAATGATATGAATCAACGCTGTTAAAATCTTTGTGGTTACGTCATGTCTGACATCCCTAAAACCTCCAGAGTCGCAGAGAAAACCAGAGATAGAGAGCAAGAGAGAGAGAAAGAGCGAGCTCTATTGTCATGTCGTACACTAATGCTTGGTAATCCTCAGTACAGGCTTACATAAAGGGCTCTGTCAGATCTCATAGTGTCTCTGTGTGAGGAGAGCAGCACGTTCAAGACTTTCACAAAGCCTCTTCTGGCTGATCATTACTCTCATCAGATTCATGGGCCTTTGCTTAGTCAACCTAAAAGTGCTCTTTGTTATTCATTCATTAATAATCTCAAATAACATAGTTCAAAAAAGAGTCCTTTTGCATTTTATGCACAAGTTTCCATGCTACTGAGTGTATAAACCCATAGCCCCGCCCACAACTCACACCATTGGTTAATCCAGAATAGGACCGAACATGCCTCATTTGTGAACTACAAGTGCAGCGGTTTCCTTTCTGAATCACTCGTAAAACTATTCTTATGCTGTTGAACATCCCTGATGGAAACTCAAAATCAAACTGTCTGATTCATGCATTTGTTTTGCTCATTTCTCAACCATGCAATCATTCAAGCAATTCAGAAATTATTTCATAAATTGTTTTTGAACATTCTAATGTAATAAAAATGCAACTGCTACATACATTTGTATTAGATTTATTTTGTTATTTTGTGTGCATTAACTATAAACTCACAATAATTGTGGTTTATTAATTGTTTTTAAACGTCAAAACATCTGATAAATTTGTTCAGCTTTTGATATCAACCATGTTATGTGAATAAGTGTACTGCACAGAAACTGTTCAACAGTTCACCAAACGACATACTTCTGAAATACTGTAGAAAGCGCACTCAAACCGTGTCGTAGCCTCCATCACTGAAAGCAGTATAATCCAGGAACTCACCACATACAGCTGCTTCCACAGGACAGACCACTCCTGCAGCGTAGAGGTGACCTCTGTGATGATGGGGTCCTCCAGCGGGACCACCGTCTCATATTGCCTGAACAGAAACAACAAACATTGACCACAGGCTAGCGTGACTGCCCTCCAACAAGTAGTTATGAACGAATACTATATTGAAATAACATTAATTGATTGATTCATTAATTCTATCTATCCATCATCGAAGGTAGTTACTTAGTTATAATAAAAACAATAATAAAAATATGAAATTGTATGCAGTATTATTTATACTCGTAAACATTTAGTTATAATTAAATAAACCAATATAATATGTGTGTGTACTGTATATATATATATATATATATATATATTTATATTTATATACATATAACATACATACAGAATATATGCTGAAATATGTACATGTATTTACAAGTATGTATTAATTTTCATATAAATGATATCATATATAAATATATTTGATATATAAATGTAGCATCTGTTTCTTGAATATATACATGCATGTTTGTGTATTTATATGTGCATAATAAATATACACAGTATATTTATAGCAAATAAAATCTTTATGTTGCATAGCACGAATTCAAATGCAAATAAAAATATCAAATATTTACATTACATTGTATGTATCAATTGATAGCATGTATTTATTTATAAACCAATTAATTACTGTACTATAAATATGTAATATATTTACTGCATAATGTACTTAGAAATTGATAAAAAGTACAACATAATTGATATTTGGATACATATAAAATAAACCAATGAACTGTTGTTTCAACGTTCATCTTCCTATTTTGGTAGTAAATATGATAAAACTGAGAAAGACCTTTGTTTAAAATAACAGTGTGCTGTACACAGAGCTATCATCATAAACCAATAGAGCTAAATGGTCCAGCTTCATCTTCCTGCTGTATGGAACAAAATTAATGACAAAAGTATTTTGAAATAAAAAGCTTGTTGAATTTCACAAATCGAAAAAAAATACATTGCAATTAACAGTGCTTGCATTTTAATGCATTGTATTTCACGTCTTGAATTTTTATGCGCTGCA
>JAUCMU010000047.1:13083847-13126611 GCA_032275025.1 Enteromius treurensis | reverse complement strand
GCCAGACCTGGGACTCGAACCCACAACCTTTGGGTTACAAGTCCAACTCCCTATCCATTAGGCCATGATTAGGCATAGACTTTATTATTATTTATTTTTTGAGGATGATGCCTCTGATGCCAACAAAAACATGGAAATGTTTTCTCCTAAACAATACTGTTCAGTTATCTCATGATGGCCATGGGATCTATTTATTTAATCAAAAATATGGTAAAACCTGTAACATTGTGAAATATTATTCATTTGAATATATTTTAAAATATAACTTATTCCTTAGAAAAAACCACCAATCATATAAGGAGAGCTCTTTTTAAAAAAGCCATCCTTCTGTATAATAGAATTCAGGGGGAAATTTGACAGAGACACTCTATCATTCTCTCAGTCGTAAAATGAAATTATAGCTAGGAAATGATTCTGGAGTAGAAAAGTACCATTTTGAATACAATACATCTTGACCCTGCAAATTTAAGCTGTCGCCAAAGTCAGAAATCCTATATTAATCATTTAAACAAATAAGTCAAGACAAAGTTATCTAAAACCTGTTATGTGTAACTACTGTAGCATAGCTCTCTTTGTATGTCTTATGCAGTCCCAGCAGAAATGTATTGCTGTGTTTGCACTGGTTTGCTGCTTTGCTGTCCTGGTGGCTCTAATTTTCTCTGCTGTGGATGTCTGGGGAGAGGATGAGGATGGTGTCACTGAGGAGAACTGCAGCAAAAATTGTCGGTAAGAAGCAGTTCTCACAGATCATACCTTGGTAATGATATTTTCTACAGTACAGATTGTATACAGTATTACGAAACAAAAAGTACCAGGGAGCCCTGCATATTCATCTCATTCTACCTTTAGCCAACACAAGCTTGTTAATTGTATCCTGGCAGTGTATATTCTTGATTAGGTATAGTTTTAGACTTCGTGGTTTAAAAGGATGGTTCACTCAAAAATGAGAGTTGTGTCATTATCTCACCTAGCATAACTTTTTTTTTATCAATAAATGGAGATTGGAGCTTTCATATTTGCACAATGTTCCTGAAGCCATACAATGCCGTAGCTTTTTGTCAAGAACAGACTGAAATGTAATCAAAAATAGGTTCCGTCTGGTTAACCGCTCGTTCATTCTGTCAAAGAGCTGAACTCATCAACAAATCATTCAGAACTGAAGTGACTGATTCAAAGAAAAGATCTGACTTAAAGCAATAATTCTCATGAACATCCCAAGGTGAGATGATAATTTCAGTCATTTAATCAATTAAAATTCAGTCTGTTCCTCACACAGGACTTGAAATAAATAGCACTGTTGTGAGAACAATCATTTTGGAACTTATCAGGCTTAGTCCGCATTCATTTTCTGTACTGTATATTAAAAAGAGTGGCCAGATTCACTTTTCTTGTTCTATATAGAAAGGAAGTCTCATGGCAACATGTCTGCTGAATGAATAATTGTAGTACAATGTAAATGAGCAAATCAATCTAACTGCTTGCCCAACCGTTTTTCAAGAATGATATGCAACAATGAATCATACATTAAATCATGTGCAGAAAGAATGTAATCATGTTCAATTTTAATTTCATGTTGACTTCAATATATACTCTGTAAATAAAACTAAAACATGTTACACAAACTAAGATTTCCTGACTTACATCATTGTGCTTTTAGCATTGTCCTTGTGGAGAACGTCCCAGGAGTGCTGTCATTCAACCCCAATAGTTCAACCCATCTACCACTTGCCATGGGTCTCAACCATCTTTTGGACCAAGCAAAACTGTCAGTTGAGATAGTGTCACCATACTGGGCTTTGACATCCACCGATCAGGGATCACGTCTTTATTCTTCCTATCAGGTTAGTTCATATTCGGTTACTCTATCGGTTTTCGATATTATTATTTTTTACTCCTTTCGGGCTTCATATAAATGCACAATTAAAAATCTGAAATTAAAAAGAACTCTAATGTTGCCAAATAAATACAAAGTTCGGTCATTAAACCCTAGATGGAAAAGGTTGATAGCTTCTAACTCGGTCTGATATAATCGCATGGCATGTCTCAACTGATAGGTTCCTTTTTGCAACAGCTTGCAACATTCAAATATTTGGCTTGTGCTTGCTGTAGTAGTTACAGAATCCCTCCACCTCCCCCAGCTCCACCTGTATCTGCTGCAGGGCAATGTCATGTACTGTATGTTATGTACAGGGGTTGTTTATATGTTATATGTGCAACAGCAGTATTTCCTACATGGTCACAGCAGAACGTCTGTGGATGTATTAAAAGTAGCAAATCTTGGTACTTGCTCTGTCGCAGAAGCAGTAGCTGATCTACTCCACCAAGAACAAATACATTAAGATTTCCATGAATATTACCATGCTGAACTCTCTGAGAGTATTTATGACAGAACTGATGTAGTACAAATATATTGTTCATACCCAATTCCTACTTTTGATTATGTATTGATGAATTCTACACCTAAAATTGATTTATAGCCACTGCCATATATTGTATATGGAATTAACATCCTACAATCATTTTCTGTTTTCTAGGGTCAGTATTTGTTTCAGAGATTGTTGAGCCTGAGGACCCGAGGTGTCAAATTAAAGATTGTCAGTGACCAGCCCAACTCCACTGAGCTGAAGATCATTTCTGACCGCAGTAAGTGAACGCAAATATCTCATTAATGTTAAGAGATGCATTGATCTGTGTCTGCTGAAGTGCTGAATACAGTACTAAATCAGTTCTCTCGAGGCAAACAGTGTAAGATCACACACACGGCACTCGTCTGTCATGAACTGGCATCACTCTATGGGCTTTTCGCAGCTCCAGTCCCTCAAGGCTACGCACAAGGTCAAAACATCACAAACGTGCAATATTGTTTATTCCAGAGCTGAATGACAGACAGATCTCTCGTCAAGGTTGAGCGCTTAACAGTTCCCCAACCCTTGCCAACATGGCTCTCTGTCTCTCCCAGATGCAGAAGTGCACTATGTCAACATGACAGCCCTTACCAGAGGAAGACTGCTTTCCTCCTTTTGGGTGGTGGACAGGAAGCACATTTACATTGGCAGTGCTGGAATGAACTGGAAAGCGCTGTCCAAGGTAAAGTATTTTGGCCCTGAAAAGTACTTGGATGATGTGTGAGAGCTATTGTAAAACGTAACAAAATAGGAAACCTGGGAGCATTTAGGGGCCAACTGACTTCCATTCATACACAAGCTCATTCTTTTACTTTATTTAAAAGTTCAAGTTTGATCAATGCTGCCCTGCAAATTTGTACATAACATGTTTTTTGAGTAAAACTTTTGAGCAACTGTGATTCTTGTTCCTGTTTTTTTTTGTTTTCTTTCAGCTGAAGGAGCTCGGAGTAATAGTGTACGACTGTAGTTGTTTGGCTCTGGACCTGCACAGGATCTTTTCTTTCTACTGGCAGCTTCAGTACAGGGACTACATCCCTTCAATCTGGTCCAAGAGAGTCACGGCCGTGTTCAGCAGAGACAAGCCGCTTGAGCTCAGACTTAATAATACAGATGCTTCTGCCTATGTGTCGGTGAGATCAATACATAACTCTCTAGTCTTTGCCTGATCTGCCAGTACATCTATTTTTAAAATAAAAAGGGAAGGCAGGGGATAGTTGCCACACATTTTACTGTGTTATCTTCAGTATCCTGCTACCCACTTGTCAGGGCAGATTTATTTTTAATGCTTTCTATACAGTAAATCTTATAGTTACTGAGATACAGTTCTTTCTGAACCTCCCCGTGTGACATCTAGCCCCTATATGGCATTATGCCTGCAGAATTAAATGTTAAAGTTTACTTCACTTCGGAACATTCATTCACAGATTTGCACTGTAAATAGGTGGTATAAGGCAGCGGTTCTCAATCCTGTTCCTCGCGCCCCCCAACCCCGCTCTGCACATTTCGTATGTTTCTCTTGTCATTTGCTCTATTCGAACGTATACACACTGCAAAGTGGACATTACAGAATATTCCGCCATGATTCCAGTTTGATGTGAATTTATACGTTCCATTCAAAGTGCATTTAAGTGTGCGAGATGTAATTTAAATCGTATTCACTTATTTACAGTGCAAATGGACCAGGACTGAGAACCGCTGCTTTAAGGGGAAAATTAATTGAATGAGAAATTAAAATGTCTATAACAGTAAAGACATTTTATTTCAAATAAAATGTTGTTCTTTTGAACTTTCTATTTATTGAAGAAACTGTATTCAACATTGATGAGAAATGTTTTTGAACAGCAAATCAGCATACTAGAATGATTTTGAAGGGTCATGTGACACTTTAATGTGTATTAAAATAGAAAATTGTTATTTCAACATTTTTCAAGTATTTTTAAAGTCCAGTATTTTTAAGGCAAATAAATGCAGCCTCTGTGAGTTTAAGAAACTTTAAATACAATACAAATTCCTACAGACCCTAAATCCTTCGATTGTGTGTGTGCATGTACTTGTTTATGCTACATTGTGGGGACCAAATTTCGCAACAAAGAACTTTCGAACTATCTATTGAAGAAACATTTTCAACATTGATGAGAAATGTTTCTTGAACAGCATATTAGCATATTTGTAAGGCAGACGCTGAAACAGGATGTGAATCGATATGCAGAAGTTTATAAAAAAGTATTAGAAAGAGAATTCAGGCAATGGGTCATTAACAGAGAAGCAGTCCGATCTGGTGTCACACACAGGGAAGATCCGAGAGGCATAAACAATAAGGCACACAATGGGTCCAAACAAACACATCAACATCAGTCCAATAAACGTACCAAATCCAAGGGAGAATCTCAGAGAGCGTAGGTCAACAAACAGGCAGAATCATACTCAGAAGTCAGGCAGAATACTTGGAAAAATGCTTGGTAGGGCAGATGAACTGGCAATACTTCGCAGTGAGTTGAAAACTGGTGACTGGCTTTTTGCTAGGCAAACAGGAAATGAGTGCAGAGGGAGCAGAGTCGAGTCAGTACTCGGGAGAGGGCTCCCTCTGCTGGTGTGGTGTTACAGAATCCCCTCCGCTAGGTGCGACTCCCGGAGCTCTAAGAGGATGCCCCGTAGTCGTGGTGCAGGATGGTTCGATGAAACTCCACGGTGAGGAAAGGGTCCAAGATGTTTCTGGCGGCTACCCAGGATCTCTCCTCAGGACCGTAACTCCTTTACTTGATACGCAGGTGTCCCGCCGATATCCAAAGGAAGTGGTGGTTCTAGGGCTTCATGGCCAGGGTCAGCTCCCGGATGGACAGGTTTCAGGAGGCAAACATGGAAGGATTGAGAGATTTGATAATCAGGAGGCAGTTCCAACTGGTATGTAACTTCATTAATTTGCTTGAGGATTTTGAAAGGGCCAACATACCTTGGACTCAGCTTTTTACTGGACAGCCGCAGCTTGATGTCCCTTGTGGAGAGCCAGACCCGTTGTCCAGGTTGGTAGGGAGGGTGTGGTCTAGGTCTTCTATTGGCTTGAATTTCTTGGGTTCTTACAGCCTGTTGGAGAAGAACATGGGCGCTATCCCACACCCTCTCACAACGGCGTATCCAATCATCAACAGCAGAACAGATCATGGTTCAACTGACAACTGGAACATGGGCGGCTGATACCCAAGCACACACTGAAAGGGGGTTAGTCCAGTAGAGGTATGGGTTGGGGAATTCTGCGCGAAGTGTGAGTGGAACATATTGTTTATTTGGTGGACATTCAGCAGGGGCGGGATCATTTTGTTGTTCCCTCTGTATCTCCTCCATGATGTCCCAAGTGACCGGAGGTAATACAACAGTGGGTGGTAGAATTAAATCAGGGTTTTCTATGGGAAAAGTGCATCTGCCTTCCCATTCTTGCTCCCCGGCCTGTAAGTCACCGTGAAATGGAACCTTGTGAAAAACAGTGACCACTTGGCTTGAAGGGGATTCAGACATTTGGCAATCTTTATATATTCTAGGTTCTTGTGGTCCGTGATCACTCGGAATGGATGCATTGCTCCCTCCAACAAATGTCTCCATTCCTCCATAGCAGCTTTCATGAATAGCAGTTCCTTGTTTCCAACATCATAATTGTGTTCAGCAGGCGACAATTTCCTGGAGAAGAAAGCGCATGGATACAGTTTGCCTGTTTGACCATGTTGTTGTGATAATACTGCCCCTATCCCACAGTCTTAGGCGTCGACCTCCACGATAAATGGAAGATTGGGGTCGGGATGCTTCAAAATAGGAGCTGAGGTGAATCTTTCTTTCAAAGCGTTGAATGCATGATTGGCCTCTCTGTTCCAAGGTAGTTTTTTGATTTACCTTTGAGCATGGAGGTTAGGGGTGCGTCTACTGAGCTGTAATCTCAGATAAACCTCCTGTAGAAACCTCCTGTAGAAACCTCCTGGCAAAACCCAGAAACCTTTGTAGTTCCTTAACTGTGGTAGGTTGAGGCCACTCTGTTACTGCCTGTACTTTGGTCTCATCCATCTTGACAGCTTGGTGGCTAATGTGATAGCTCAGGAAAGAATTGGTGTAGATATGGAATTCACATTTCTCTGCCTTTACGTACAATTGGTTATCCAGTAGTCTTGATAGCACAGTCTTGACATGGGTGATATGCTCTTGCTCAGATGTTGAATAAATAAGGATGTCATTAATGGCTTACATCACATACTTGTCACATACTTGTGTAGAATGTCCTTGAAGATTTCATTGATGAATGATTGGAAGACAGCTGGAGTGTTAGCAAGAACATACGGCATCACCTGATATTCACAGTACCCCCTAGTGGTGAGAAAGACTGTTTTCCATTCATCTCCCTCTTTAATTCTGATAAGGTTATACGCACTTCTCAAGTCTAGTTTGGTGTAAATCTTTGCTTCATGAAGTTGTTCTAAAGCTGATAGTGTTGGGCGATGTCGACCAATTTGGCATCTTAAGATGTCTAATTTGAAACATCGCAATGGACGATGATATCGTCGTCGCTGTAGCCGGCGGGCGGTGTGGTTTAGTTGTAACTAAAACACCAAGCCCCGCCCCACGACGGACAAAACAGTGTTCGCGCGAGCAGGTGAGAGAGGATTGAGCGCAGGAGTGATCGTGCACGAGTGCTTGACTTGCGCGTGGATGACACATCAAGCGTGGGCGGGGGTTTAAAATGAGCTCGCGGCCCCGTTTCTTCGCGTGTACACCTGTTTTCCTTTCGCGGAAATGATTAACCGCACTCGCCAGCATCAGTCGCGGCTTAGCATTGTGATGTCTATTGGCCATCGGCGATGGACGATGGCATCGTCTATCGACCCAACCCTAATATATATATATATATAAAACCGTGAAAAATCATATGACAGCAATGCTGCTCTATATAGCAAAACATTGACTACAAGTGGACAATTTTCCAGGAAATATAACTACACTAAACTTCGAGGTATGGCGGCTTTAAAATACAAATTTTGTATTGAGTTCCTGGAGGCCCCAGTGATCATTAAGGGCTGTCTGGGGCACCCCGTCCATTCTCTCTCTGCTGGTTTCCTGTAACAGCTCTCGTATTCACGGAATTGGCCATTATGAATGTCGAGGGGGTGAAGAGGGGAGGGCTGCGAGACAAGCGGCCAGTGAACCGACACATTAGCGTGCGCGGCCTTGACTGGCAGGGAGTATATTTGAGTTGCGTGTCAAACACGGAAGAAGAGACAGCGCGAAAGAGAGAAACAGACCAATGCAAATAGCAGCGCTCTGCCGTGACCTGGAACACCTCCCTGCATACAGATGCTTTGAATGAATCCTGAGTTTGTGTTCATATTCAAACCCTCCCAGCGTGTGGGCAGGTGCTGCTTAATGTCAGCGCGAGAGCACACATCCATCTCAAGCTGTGCTCTGAAATGCACTTAAATCTGGTACATTTGGGATGGTGGCTCACAACATGTGGTCAATATCTCATGTCACTTTTATGTAAGGACGCACGGGCCAATCTGTTTCTGATGTTCAGACATGCTTACCGTACCGTGATAACATTTGCCAGTGCCACGGTATTTACTGTATTTGCATGAATAGGAATATTCCGATTTCAATCAGAATGTGTTCATACTCTGATAATGCGAGTGTCATGTAAATGCATTCACTTAATTGCTATAATCAGATGAAGCTAATATTCTGGTTCTATAATCTCACTTACCTCATTCAGAAAATCCGTCACAATCAGGTAAATCTGGGTGATATTAAATATACAGAAATATTCCAGCAAAATGTTCTCGATATGAACTACACGCAATATCATTGGAATTACTTCCAGAAAACAATAAAAATACTAACAGCCAATCAGAATCATGTGTGGAGGCCATTATGGTTCTAGTTGAAGTACATATAGAACTGTATTGAGAGCTCAGCGCGTGTAAACACAGTCACTGTGGTGCTCTTTTGTAATTGACTTAAGAATCATATTTTCACACACTACAGGGCGGCGAAGCATCATTCAGCACTACTAATTAGTCTTCATTATATGCGCCATTGTATTACACATAAAGAAAAAGGAGATTTACAGGTGTTTTGCATTAATTAGATGGAGATTATGCGTAAACAGAGACCTTGCTACAGGTTCTTACATGTGCAGGTGTCAGGAAAGCATTCAGGGGTGGAGGTTTAGATCTGTGGATGGATTTGAGAAATCGCTTGGCTTTAACACTTTTATGTGATTGATTACCGGCTCGGTGGGAACCTTATCAGTCAACACATTTTTTTTATCATTCAAACAAGGTCAGGCAAGTTTTTTTTTTTGAAATACCTTTTATAATTTGCATGCCTTTCTTGGTTAAAACTTTGCAGTGTTTTATTTGAACATTTTTATTTCTTCTGCTTTGCCATATTTCGCCGAACGCATGGCTCATTTAGGCCTAGGCGTAGTTTAAAGCTCTCTACCAAGCTTGTTTTTGGTTTTGAGGGAGCACGGACCATTTGAAAGCTGACATCTGTAGCAGCAGCCATTTATTACCTTGATCTGGCTTGAAAAATGTACAGTGGGCATGACTTGATGACATTTCCATTTGTAAGGCTATGTTTGGAGGTTTAAGGCACTTAATCAAATCACAATATGGACTAGTTTCTGAGAACACGCACACAAAGTATTAATAATAATAATAATCTCTAGTAATTTCCTGTGTTTTTCTTATTTTTATTATGTTTTTGTGTTTGTTTCAGTAATTTCAGCTAAACTTATATGATTTCAGTTTTAAGATATTAATCTTTCTTAATAAAACTGGTGACAAATAAATAAAGGCGACATTGATAGTTTAATATTATTTAGAGCTGAGGTATTAGGACTCGTTCCGGGACCGGCAGAAGATCCAGAAACACAGGTGGGCTCCATCATCTCGCTCGTTCCTCTCCCTGTCTCTTCTTCTAATTGGTTGGCGGATCGCCTTGAGGGACGAGGGAAGAAAACGAGACATGCACAAGTAGCGATCGCTTTGCACTAATGACATACACACGCCAGCGCCACCCGTGGACACGACTCCCCGAATGACACACTGCCAAACTCCTACACAGGCCTCACCGACGCTCTCGGCTTTTTCGGATTTCTGACCTACTTTCTCCGAGCTCCGACCGACTGATGTGCCGCCCCTTTGAAATCCTGGCTGTGTTCCGATGTTATCTGAAAACACACTCCCACACCTGTAATCGAGCGGCCGTGACAAGCGCAGCTTTAATTAACCTGTCGGCGGATTTCAGAAAAGCGCGAGCGTGGGTGAATCTGGGTGGTGTTACGGAGAGCAGATGTTCGAGGAATCATCAAGTGCTCGTTCGCCATTAGCATGCTGGGATGTCGCAGTATTAGATGACGTCTGATGTAGCGCTTCTTCTGAGAGCCTCTTAATTAGTTAATACATTAAAAAATGGCTACATACTCTCTACTTACTATGAAAAAGAAAACGAACAAATGAAACAAAAATGATCAGTTTACTGGAATATACTGTACTGAAATTGAATTGGTTGGAGCACACGTACTTAGTCTGAAATGATCCTTCATGCAGAAATCACCTCTCTCTCATTGCTGTGTTTTTGTGCGATTCATGGATTGTAGAAGGCATAGAAAATTATTATGGCTCATTTCATACAAAACTGCTTCAGATTTGCTATCTTAGATATTTCCTACTGCTCTTTACACCGTGCTGCCTAAAAAAAAAAAGTCTCAACGGAGTCTGTTATTTCCCTTTTCGTGTAGAGGCACGATTGCACAAAAACCTGCAATTTCCTGTATCAAAATAAATAAATAAATAATAATAATAATAACAACAAATTCCGAACTCAGCATCTCCTCTCGCTCCATTTCTGGGCCTTCACCAAAAAGCGCGGTGAATGCAGCGGGAGTAATTTCAGCGAGCACTTCCACTCGTAAGTGCTCGTGCTTTGTAAGATTGGCTAAATTGGTGACACTAGCTTTGGTGGCCCTCATCGTTCAGGTGCTGAGCCATTGTTGGATCGGGGGTGTCACGGTTGTCCTCACTCAGCTCTGAACACTTTGCACGTAAGAGCAGATGGTGTGGCTATTACATATCATCTTATGTCGCTGTGAGACATACAGACTCCTGTCAAGGCAAACAGAAACCACCACGTGTTCGGATCTAGGCTGGGGTCGTTTCCCAAATCCCAGTCAACCCTCTCCCCATGTGTCCCAGTCTCTTATTGTTCAGCAGTTCAATGAAGGCAGTAAAAATGGACCTACAGCTGAGGACAAAAGTTTTCACCCCCCTGCTTACAACTGAGGGAACTGTTACGGAAAGTTCAAAAACATACACTGATGCTCCAAAAGTAAACCATGCAGGGGAGTGAAAACTTTTGAATTCGAAGGTCAAGGTTAATGTAACTTATTTTGTCTTCTGGGAAAAAATCTCTGAAGGGCAGTATTAAAGGGAAAAGAATGACATGTAGGCCAAACAAGAAAAAAATGCACACATCTTCGTTGTGTTCAAAAGTTTTCATACCCCTGCTGTTGATGCATAATTTTCTACTTCTGGAGCAAGAGTTTGACCTCTTATTCAGGTCACCGCTATATAAGCATTCATTTTGTATGATCCCGCTTAGTTTAGTAAATTTTGCGAATTCTGAAATGAGGATGTGCTTTTGGCAATGGCTTTCCTGCAACATTTTAAAGCGTAACTTTGTTCCAAATATTGACGTATGTTTTATGTGTTGTCGTTCCAGAGTGGTGAGTGGAAGGAGAGAGTCCTGCCTTCCCCCCTCCCTGCCCATTCCATCATCCGAAGAGCATCTTTCATGCGTCTCCCTGGGCCCGAATCCCACGTCAGGATGAACTGTGAGCAGGATTTTGGAGATGGAGGCATGAACGTCACTCTAACTCTCCGGCTGCTCATGCACGGCAAGGTAAGCACACACAATTTCACCACAAATATACAGTGTTTTTCGGTGCAAGACAACCCTGAGAAAAACATCGGCCAGTTACATTTTGAGACAACACTGTGCTCAATATAGAAACTTGAAAAGTTGGATGATTATGTTTGTTATTTACCTTATGCTCAGTGCTATTTTGTTAGCAACGTAGACTAGTTTGTGTGTCACAACCCATTAATATTGAGATGTTTTAACATAATCTCTGGTTTAATTTCAGCATGCCGATAGTATTGAGAAATGTGATTTTGCAAGCATTTTTGATAAATTGGATTAAAATAATGTTTGAACTATCCAACAAAAGATGTTCATTCAAGTTGCCGTGTGGTACATTACATATTGAAATGAATAAATTAATTAGTTCATTAATTAATAATAATTATTATTAATTATAATTTAATAGAACTGAAATTACAGATAAAAAATAAATAACAATAAATAATTAATGGAGTAAAATACAAAAACAAAATACTTTTCATCTTTGGTGCATATTTTAATTTTATTATTTTTGGTTCCATTTTTATTATTATTATTGTTTCTATCTTTAAGCATCAAAACAGTTTGATACTAGTCACGAATTCTTAATTATAAAATTACTTAAATTTAATTTAGTGTAACAATAGTTCATATAACAAACAAATAAATATATAAAGGTGTCATGTGGGATTTTACATATGAAATAATAATAATAATACATTTAATAAAATTTAAATTAAAGTTAGATTTTTATATTTTAAACAAATAAATAAATACAAACTTGTCAGGCATATTTACAAACACTAATAATTATATCACATTAAAATATTCTATTTAAGGACCACAGTGCAGCCCCTAAGATACTTTAATAATTTATTTTAATTGAAAATTTTCACCAATCAAACATGTTTTACCCATTTGTCAGCAAGAAATGTTTTATCATTTGAAAAAAATATTATATAATATATTATATTATATAAAAAATTTAGTATCACCCCCTTCTAAATAATTGTTATATATATACAGGTCAAATAATTTAATTTTACATAAATCTATATATTATATATATTATTATTTTATGATATTTCACCTCTATTTTGAGGTGATTTTATTTGAACAAAAGTTATTTAAATAATTGAACTACCCAGCAATATTCCTATGTCTTTTTAAAAAAAAAGCTTTTAAATTTAAATTGATGCAGGCACCAAAATTTGTTATGTCTCATATTACAGTATATAAATATTACTGAGTTTTAATACACAGTTGGGTATACTGTAAATGGATTGTAATGTGACAGATGTCATTCTTTTGTTAATTTACTTGAAAACAGTGAGGGAATCATGCCACGATTATTTCCTTTGATATATTTTACATTTCCTAAATGTTCAAAATCAGCTTGAATTCTCTAAAGTTCTTAGTAAACAAATGGTTGTGGATTTCATTTCCATGTCATTACAGTGTCAACATGTTCGTTTTACTGTCAGCCAGCTGCCAGTGACAGGTTTCCACCCACTTGCCTAGAACTCCTTGAAATTCCTCATTTGCATATTACTAAAAAGGAATGAGTCATTAAAAACAGTCATGAAAAACCAATGAAAACATAATGAACCGTTAATAAACCGCCACATTCATATGATTTATGTGCCAATTTACCTAAATTCTCCATCAACAGATTGTGATCCAATCTTCCAATGAAGATAAACACAAAGATCATTCAAGACTTAAGTGATGTTTTTAGTTTTTGGCAGCTTAAAGCTCACATCCTTGCTGAGAACTTTTTGAGGAAAATTGGTACATGACATCATCATTTTCGGTCTTATTGTTAACGGTAAATTAATGTTACAACATGCTC
This sequence comes from Enteromius treurensis, assembly GCA_032275025.1. Taxonomy (NCBI): domain Eukaryota; kingdom Metazoa; phylum Chordata; class Actinopteri; order Cypriniformes; family Cyprinidae; genus Enteromius; species Enteromius treurensis. Next base: position 13,113,417 of record JAUCMU010000047.1, on the reverse strand, counting down.
CACTATCTTCACAATACCATACACTCTTAAAAATAAAGGTGTTTTTCACAGTCATGCAAAAGAACAAGGGTCCTCAACTCTGGACCTTGAGATCCACTTTCCAGAAGAGATTTTAGCTCCAACTATAATCAGACACACCTAAGCAACTAATCAAGATCTTCAGGATAGCTACAAACACTCTGAGAAATGAAGGTGCTTCAAAGATTCTTTACAGTGATGCCACAGATTAGAAGAACCATTTTTGGTTCCACAAAGAACTATTCATTCAAACCATCTCTTCCATATCTTTTTATAATCTGAAGAACCTTCTTTCACCAACAATAACCTTTTGTGATGCATATGTTAGAGGTTTTTAATGGGACCATGTAGACAAAAAAGGTTCTCCTATAGCATCGTGAAGCTGCAGGTAGGTGTGTTTAATACTGGTTGGAGCTAATCTATGCCAGAAAGTGGATCTCGAGGTCCACAGTTGAGGAACCCAACCATATAATTATTTTTGGCTCCCTAAAAGAACCTTTCTGAGAACAGCGAATAACTTTTTTTTTAATCCCTGAATGGAATGGAAAGGTTCCATTTGTGTTAAAGATTCTAAATGGAACTAACCAAGCCTTTGTTTTTAAGAGTGTACAGTAACTTTCGCAATCCAATCAAATCCCGATGGAAACCAAGTTTTGTCCTGAAATGTTGTACTCTTTGGTCACATAAATCAAATGGGTTATGAACAGCCTTTTGTGTTGACTTTAAACCCAAGCTGGGACATTTAAAAAGGTGCCGAGTGCTTCCAGAGCCTGTAGGGCCCTGATCTAATACGGTTCCACGTGATCTCTCCAAAACCCAGCCTACCTCATCAAAACCCAGACGGATGAGCGGGGAGTGAGCTTGGCAATCAATAAGCTGACATTTGCTTTGTTTCTCTTTTCGCAGGAGGTCGGCAGCATCATAGGCAAGGTGAGCGAATCTCTTTGTTCCTGTTGTCCCTGCTGTTGACTTATTAGATTTGGTGGATGCGTCTTGAGATTTTTGTCGCTATTGGGTTTGTTTTTTCTCTGTATTAGATTGTTCTCACAATCTTTCTCACAGACCTTTAGGTTACAATCCAAAAGCCCGGATTAGAAACCTACAGAATGTATCACTATGTGACTTGATGTTTCCTAGCCAATGGCTTGTTAAATGCAACGAGTCGTGCATCTCATGTATTAATGATCTGGATATATTATGCTGTTCAATTCTACAGCTAGCTCTGTTTATCCCTTAAGCCAGTGCGATTGTCTAAACATGGCACAATCACTTGGAGAGGCCCGATGTAGATGTCACAATGATTAGTAAACAGTGTGTCAGCTACTGATGAGATGATTTTTGTTGGATTTTTTCCCCGCTTCAGCCAACTCTGGGTCCTGGAGCGACAAAACACACACAAATGCACAAATACACACAGTTGTTGGCATTTCCTTGGCTCCAAATAAATCTCTTGTGACACAAAGCTCTCTTCAGAACTGGCCTGCTAATAGGTCTCTGGGCCTTTGCCAGACTTTGGCCTCAGGACAAGAGCCAGACGGACGAATACAGACCGCTCTGAGCTCCATTGCTGCAAAGACGTCTTCGTGAAAACACAGCTCACTCTTTTGTCTTGGACAAAAACAATTGAAAAATGAAGACTGTTGCAGTGTCCTAAAAGTCAATTTCCAGGAGAACAATCAAGGACTGGCGGTAGCACTTTTAGCGGTAGCTTAGCATAGATCATTGAATCTGATTAGACCGTTAGCATCTTGCTTAAAAATGATCTAAGAGTTTCGATATTGTTCCTATTTAAAACGTGCCTGTTCTATAGTTAGTTCTAAGACCGATGTAAAATGAAACGTCGTGATTTTCTAGGCTGATATATCTAGGAACTATAGTCTTTATACTGTAGAGTCCCTACCATTTGTCGCTTATTATTATGGCAGAATGAATGTATAGTTCCTAGTTACATCAGCCTAGAAAATCGCAAATTTTCATATTATGTTGGTCTTAGTACCTATACAAGTGTAAAATTTTAAATAGGAAAAATATTAGTCCTTTTTAAGCATGATGCTAACGGTCCAACCAGATTCAATGATCTATGCTAAGCTACAGCTAAAAGTGCTACCGCCAGACACGGAGATCGACTGAACTCTAGGGGAGTAGGAAAATAAGCCTTTTCTTTTTTTTTTTAAGTGACATCTTTCTTTAACTTCTGAGGTTATGCACACTTTTAGTTTGTTGGCCAAGCAGTTAAATACTTGCATAGAGTATGTTTCTGGCTGTACTTCCTGGTACTGTCATTGTTCCTAAATCAAAGTGTAACATTGCTATATCAAAAAGAAATAGTTAAAAAGCTTTCATCCTTTTGATGCATTGATTTAAGGCACAGTTTAGATTTTTCATCAAGCTAATTTGAATATTATGTTCTCTCACCAAGGACTGAATCCATACACATCTGTCCCAAGGCTTTTGGGTGACATGATTGAATGATGATCATGTAGTGCTCAATCCCGTTCCAGTATAAGATCAGCTAAATTATGATTTGACATCCTCGGTTGTCTTCTTTTTCCCTCTCTTGTTTTTCCTCTGAAGCATAGTAAATAAATGAAGGCCTGTGGTGTAGAACTCCCCACAGCAAAATCAATAATCCAAGGCTTGGTTTCGCAGACATAGATTAAACACTGCCCTAGCTTAAATCTGTGCAGTTACCGGTGGTTCTCCATCTCAAATCTCCACTGGAGATATTCGTGGGGAGGGGCGACCTAGAGTCAATTACTATTCGTAATGCATCTTCAGGAGAAAGGATTGAAGGTGAATAGTAAATTATCAGCAGTAAGAGAGCTCAGCCACAGTGGACAGTGTTTAATTTGACATAAATGAAAACGAGGCCTCGGAAGTGACTGGAAGTACAAGTGTTCAATGGGCAACGAGATTTCTTTGTTCATGTTGGCTTCTTTGTTCAAGAAGCATTCTTGTAAAAACAATAACAATCAAAATTTGTAATTATTGTGATTCATTTTTCAATGAATGGAATATTTAACATGTAATTCATATATACTATATAGGGGTTATATGTGCAGCACCAATATTTCTTACCAAATCCTTCAGGAGTTGTTAATGTTATTAACAAGAGTTGTTCAAGAGTATAAATGCATAGCCTAGTTTTTGTTCAGTTATATGATTTCAACTCTGAAATGGACTGGTTAGGTTATATTTAGGTTATTTAAAAAGCATCTGCAAACACTGCTACATGCATTATAGTTTGATGTTTAAAAAAAACTTTGTGGCATGCAATTGTATTCCTATTAATGCTAGATTTACGAGATGGGTGATCTCGAAAATGTCTTGTCTGAAATGGCCATTTCCTTGATAAATTAAAACCACCCAATCCTCTTTTCACCTCTGTTATGACATATGCAATCATCCTTTTAGCCCATCTTAAGACAACGAAACGCCAGTCAAGCGTGCAAAAGCAGGTCTCGGGATCTGCAGTCATGACTGTGCCCCACACGTTAGCTTCTGTGTCGGAGATAGCGAGACACTATCTGAGGCTATCTAAGTGATTCATGGACTATTGATTCCTTACTCAGTCCAATTGCAGGGCCTTCGATTGGAAAACCTGTTCCCCCGAGGCCTATCCATGCAGATGCCATATTGCTGTGTAGTGAAGCAGAATTGATATTAATTTGAGCTATCTGTTCAACTAGTCAAACTCACTTTATCCTCCGCTATAAGCCATTGTGAAAGACAGTCACCCTGGGAGAACAACATATCACGCAAATAAACGCGAGACAAAGGCAATAAGTGCTTTAATATCTTTTTTTTCTCCTCTACAGAAAGGAGAGACTGTGAAAAGGATACGAGAGGAGGTAAGCTACATGCTACTCGTAAATATTGTCTTTCTCAGCTTCCCAGCATGCATCAAGCACGCAGAACAGACGGTATTGCACTGAAGCTAGTGCAGCACTACACCACGTGGATTTTTACACATGCATGTGGTTTAATGCTGGGAAAAAGAAACCGAAATGCCCTTACATCCCACATACATCCTCAAAACAGTTGATGCCCTCCACATTAAAGCTGAAAGACTGCAGAAGACATGAATTTTTAAATGAAGCCTTTCATCTCAAGGGCGCATGACGCGTTCATGCTGCGGACTCTTAATTCATTAGTTTGATATAAATGCGTTGGTATTTTCAAGGTAGTTGCTAATAACAATAGCTTCTGGATAAAGATTTAAGTAGGTTACCAAGGAGAAAAACCCAGGAGTCGGGGAGTGTGTCCCTATGAGAGTATAGAGAAAAAAGAACACAAATATATATATACTGTATGTGTGTATATATATATTTTTTTTTTTATCAGTAGAGATTCTTCCTTGTATTTAGTTCTCTAGCTCCCAGGAACTTCTACCTAATGGTTTTTGCTTCCTCGCAAAAATGTCAAAAAGATTGTGTTTTTTCAACCTAATTATCAGTTTTGGAGTGGCAAATGTAAACACAAGCCTGCACATGAGTCATTCTCTATTGCATTAGTTGGGACACCACAGGGGTCAATCCTGGGCCCGATAGATGTCATAAACAGAAGAAATTATCACTGGATTGATTTGCCTGCTGTACTACTGTTCTGTTTATTAGAGAGGAGCTTAACGAAAGAGCCACATCAAATCCATATCACTTTTATTGTGTGGAATGTAAAAAGAGATATTTTGAACAATCTTCATGCTGCTCTTTTTCATACGGCAAACGCATATAGTTGAGAATCTCAAAAACGACACTATAACAACTTATTATAATAAACAAATTGTAAAAAATATAAATTATAAGACTAAACTCACTTGCATTTGCATGCGTTTGTGCATGATTGATAGAGAGATCAGTGTAAATGAAGCTGACAGTCAGGGCCCTGCAGGAGCATGAATCATGCAGCTCAGTCCAGATCTCTGCTGGAGACATCCACACATTTGGACAAAACACACACGATATGCACATCTAACATAAGGCCTATGCAGGCGGAACTAGTTTCCCTGAGGAGGTCAGGTAAATTTGTGATTTACCGATGTACGTTGTGATTTTAATCCCATCCGAATCGAACATGCCTGTGTTTTTCTCATACAACCCTGGTTAAAAAATACAGACTACAAAATGCCTACTATTTTCTTGCACGTCCTCTGAGAAAACGAATCCTGTCTGGATAGGAATGTCTTGTAGTATGTTATGTTTTTTTCTTTTTTTACATTGCTGAATAAGGTTACTTTTTAATTTTTTACTCTTCATCATGAGTAAAGGTGTTTTGCCAACTTGGACTTTAAGAAGCAGATGGTGGTTCGAGTACTGCTGGCATCCTACCTCATGTAGAAAGAAAATACATTTTTATTAATTCATCTGGCTAAAAATGCACACATACCTCATGCATATTTCATTTATGAGGTTAAAATACAATAAAAGCAAGGCCCCAACTTTCCCATGCATTCTAGCAGAACTACTACAAGAGGAAATGCATACTATTTAGTTTATTTGCTGTTTTTATTTTCCTTTCTCTTTATCAACCTCCTTTATATCCCTGTCCTTACAGAGCAGTGCACGTATCAATATCTCAGAAGGCTCATGCCCGGAGAGAATCATCACCATCACGGGCGCCACAGAGTGTGTGTTTAGAGCCTTCACTATGATCACAATCAAACTGGAGGAGGTAAGTACAGGAACACCACTCTTAGATATTCAAGCATGCTGAGCAATCGGCATAAAATATAATAAAAACACGCATGTCATTGCAATAATGGAAAATGAATTAAAAAAATGTCTTTATACCTATGAAAAATAACTGAATGCTATCTTAAATCCAGTCAAAAGTGTGTGCAAATAACTGATGTTTGCCAAAAATAAATGACTTTCGTTTAGTGTCGCTTTCTTAAAATTGGCAGAAAATGTGCTCAGTCTTTGGCAATCCAAGATAAGCATGGGTTTGTTCCTAGTATTATTGTCCCTTTTTCATAACATCGATTGATTTTTTTGGTATGAGACCAATGAGTAATTACTTAACGCTATTCAGAACCTTTTGAAATGTCTCACATATACAACAGTCTGCAAATAACTGACATGTGCAGAAACCTCTTCGATTGGCAGAGCCAAAGCGGTCAGGATGAACGCATGAACACGCTTTAACTCTGCGTGTTTGAATTTCAGCAATTTTGAGACATGGTTTGTAAGAACAGCTGGATGAAGGAGTCGTGGGTAGTTTTCATACATCGTCAGTGGGTCCCATAGCAGTGGGGTGCCTATCTGTTGTAGGATAACCTCAGAAATATAATTTGAGCCCCTACATATTACATTCCCTTGGTGATGCCAGGGAACGATTGCTGAAAAGAGGCATAAAAAAAGAAAGAAGAAAAAAAGAAAAAAGTGCTAGACTTTGCAGGTCGCAATGGGACTTTAGAAGCTGATGTGTGTCATGTACTTCAAATACTTTCTCGCCTGACAGCAATGTTATCTCAACCAATGGAGTCTGAAGTTCAGAGCAATAGCACTGTTCAGCTTAGTAAATTGGGAGAAAAATACACTGCTCAAAAAAACTTAAATAACACACTTCTGTGAAATCAAACTGCTCAGTTAGGAAGCAATACTGATTGACAATGGATTTCTCGTGCTGTTGTGTGAATGGAATAGAGAACAGGTGGAAATTATGGGAAATTAGCAAGACACCCCCAATAAAGGAGTGCTTCTGCAAGTGACCACAGACCACTTCTCAGTTTCTATGCTTTCTGGTTGATTTTTTGGTCACTTTTGAACGCTGGCGGTGCTTTCACTCTAGTGGTAGCATGAGATGGAGTTTACAACCCAAACATTGATGGTACATCCATGCAAGCTGTGGCAAGAAGGTTTGCTGTGTCTGTCAGCGTAGTGTCCAGAGCATGGAGGCGCTACCAGGAGACAGGCCAGTGCATCAGGAGACGTGGAGGAGGCTGTAGGAGGGCAACAACCCAGCAGCAGGACCGCTACCTCCACCTTTGTGTAAGGAGGAACAGGAGGAGCACTGCCAGAGCCCTGCAAAATGACCTCTAGTAGGCTCAAACAGTTACAAACAGACTCCATGAGGGTGGTATGAGGGCCTGACATCCACAGGTGGGGGTTGTGCTTGCAGCCCAACACCGTGCAGGGCCTTTGGCTTTTGCCAGAGAACATCAAGTTTGGCAAATTCTCCACTGGCTCCCTGTGCTCTTCACAGATGAAAGCAGGTTCACACTGAGCACATGTGACAGAGGTGACAGAGTCTGGAGACGCTGTGGAGCACGTTCTGCTGCCTGCAACATCCTCCAGCATGACCGGTTTGGCAGTGGGTCAGTAAAGGTGTGAGGTGGCATTTCTTTGGAGGGCCACACAGCCATCCATGTGCTCTCCAGAGGTAGCCTAACTGCCATTAGGTACCGAGGTGAGATCCTCGGACCCCTTGTGAGACCATATGCCGGTGCGGTTGGCCTTGGGTTGCTCCTAATGCAAGGCAACGCTAAACCTCATGTGGCTGGAGTGTGCCAGCAGTTCCTGCAAGATGAAGGCATTGGTGCTATGGACTGGCCAGCCGTTAACCAAAGCCTGAATCCAATTGAGCACATCTGGGACATCATGTCTCGCTCCATCCACATTACACCACAGACTATATATATATAAAGTTGAAGGTAAATGCACAAGCAGCCAAACGTAAACATGCAAATAGCCAGTCGTTTATAGAAACATACATGCGTAGGCATCCCATATCTGTATTATTTTTATTAATGGCATCAGTAGAGTTATATAAGTGCCAGCCGATTAGGTGTGTATGTCTGCCTGCAGCATGTCAGCTCTACACCCACCAAGTAATAATGAATCTTCTCACTCCTGCTAAATCCATTATGCATTTGATATCATTTCTTAGCAGGCAGGGTGCCATTCATTAAACATCTGTTAGGAATCTCCCGGTCCTCCGCACAAGCCCCACTTCCGTGCCCATAACAGAAGAGTCACCATAGAACCCCCAAGGTGGAGGCGGGGCTCTTTTATGCCGAACATAGGATGAGCATTACTGGTTGAATTTTGAAAGGAGCTCTATTGAGGTCTGGGCCAGCTTTGATCCAGAATGTTTTCGCCCGCTCTGTCAGTCAGCTGAGAACATGGAGAACATCTAAAAGCCATGTTTCAAAGTTTTCGGATGATATATGACAGAATAGACAAAGCATTTCAGAGCTTGGGGAGAAGACTGTGAAAGTCTAGACTAGAAAAGAACAGAGTCAGGGGGATTTTAAGACAAACATTTACAAGACATGTCATGAGACACTAAGACACTAGGCCTTATTCACTAATAATTCCACATGTTGTTGTGTGCATTTTGGCAAACAATGTAAAACTGAATATTAGTAATAATATGTAATGCACGCATTCCCAAAACCTCTTTCACCTAATATATTGTCTCGAAGTACACCCAATATTTTTAAATAGATATTTGAATAATTAAATATCACATTTGCATGCTCTCAGTTCTCTGTGCAGGTACACAAATTAACAATTTCTTTTTGCTTCACCAACATGCTGTCAACCCTGAGTTGTTGTTGCATATGCTTCAGATTGCAGCTCCTTAGTTGCTTCAGATCAAGAGCCTTAACAAACTGTCATAAATTCTAAGCCAGGACCCCCTTACTCAACAGCTAATATGCAAATAAGACAGAGTCAATCTGCTGAGAGTAATATCTAAATTGATATTTTATTATCCAGGAGGGTTGTTAAATGAGACGAGAGGGATGAGGGGTAAAGGCTTTGTGTGACGTCCTACATCAAGAATGAATCAGGGGAGTGGACATCCTTGAGTCACTGTTATTAAGAATGAGGCGTATATTAACATCACTCCTAATTCCACTGATAAAAGACTACAAAGGGCCACAAAGAGGCACTAGGAACATAAAGAAATAGAGAACATAATTTCAGTCAGACATTTGGATATTCCTTTCCACAGCATCGGCAAGAAAAGATGCACAGATTTCTTTTTTTCCACCTCCCCATCGTTCTCTAGAGGTTTCGGGGCGAGACGTTGAAAGAACACAACAATAGCGTCTCTAAACCCCTAGCGCTGATGGAAACACTAAACAGAGAAGAAAAAGGCTCACTAGCTCTACTTTCCGAGACGCCACTTGAGGCGTATTCATTCGACTCACGTAGGTGAGGTCTGGGTTGATGGGCAGAGAGACAGCACACGCTATTTACATTTCAAACCCGGCAAGATTCCTGCTCCCCCCTAATTGATTGCAGCAGTGGTGGGCCACGATTCGGCCTGATATTTATTACCTGGTTTAATTAAAGAGAAAGCCTCGGAAATTGCACTGGGTGAATAATGGACGCTGAAGCTGATTTCTTGTAGTGGCAGGAATATGAGACTTTGTCTTCCTCTAGTTTAAGCAATAGCTACAAGACATTTCTGAAAAGCTAAGATGTGTGTTTTTTTTTTAATGGGGTCCTGTTTTTCGCACCTTGCAAATACATGTCATATCTTGATAGAGACAAGTGCGGATGACAGGTGGGTAAATATAGTTTAATTTGGTCAGAAAAATCAATAGGTGTCTTCGACAGCGGTGCCACTGTGTTCAGTCAGCTATAACCTTTTGATAGCGGGGCACATCGATCTGCAAACTCTGAATAGGGAAATTGATTAAAGTGGCTTTGGTAAAGAACATTTCATCAGATTGCAATCAAAAGCCACGAAGGGTCACAATGCACAATGGCATTTTCAAACCTTGGAACAAAGAACATGCGTTAACAATCCTTGTGAATTATGAGGACATTCTTCAAAGGGGAATCGGCAGATTAATTCACGGCATGCCCCAACTCTTGCTGAGCAATGCTGTTACTTGTTTACAACCAAGCGTCTGATCTCTTACCTGGATCAGGTAACAGATAAATGGTTTATTGCTTGTTTAAAGCATTTTGTGTTTGGAAAGGCCAGAGTTGTTGATTCCCTCTAGAAAATCCAGGTTAAGTCTTTGGAGCATGAGGATATCGCAGGGGCAATTCCCGCCGGGGGTAACCTGGGGTTCATTCACTTGCTCAGCATTGATGGATCAGTGCTTGAAGGTTCAGTTCTAAAACTTACCAGACTGGATCTTTAAGCATGGTTCCAAACCACTCTGAATCAAAATTCTTACTCTTTTGAGAGATGCCATAGCACAACTTTCCGTTAACACGTCATCCATTCTATCTTTGGCCCTCAAGGACTTGGCTGCTCTTGTGGCGAACGGCACAGTCACCAGTAAGCCTCCAGTCACGCTGCGGCTGGTCATCCCGGCCAGCCAGTGCGGTTCCCTCATAGGCAAGGGCGGCTCCAAAATCAAAGAGATCAGAGAGGTGAGTGCTTTTCCATATCCCTATCTTTCTTTCTTCCTCCCCAGGATGTCCATGTTAGGAGTGCTTGTTCCCTTGCATATTTCATGGGTTTGGATGCCAGTAAAAGCCCATTTATTTTACATTTATGGTCTCTGGGCTGTCAAGATGGTATGAGGTAATGGTGAATGGTCTGTCATGCTAAATTTGGAGTGTTCCGTAATGCAGTTGCAGGGGTGTGGGGAAGGTTGTTGGAGTTGGGGGAATATCAAATGCGTTAAGCTAATCAAAGCAAGAAAGCACGTTCTGAAGGTGGTGGGTTGTTGGAGGCACCAAGTAAACAGAGCATCTCAATATATTAGTCCTACCCTCTTGCTTCATGGGGTTTGGTTAACCATGGATTCAAGGTTTTTTTTTCTGTTATTTTAACCCAGCAATACTTAAGGGGGAAATTGCTAGGTGTTATCTAAATCTAACAAACTTTTTCTTTAGAGCACAAATTAAGATATTTTTGATAAAATCCAAAAGATTCTTGTCCCAACATTGATATCAACACAACTACCATGTTCAAAACCCAGAAAGGTTGTAGGGATGTTATTAAAAAAGTCCATGTGACATCAATCGTAATTTTGATGAAGCTACGAGCATACTCTTTGTGCACAAAGAACACAAAAATAATGACTTTCAACAATTCAACAATTTCTTTTCTTCCATGTCAGTCTTTGACACACATTCATGTGGGTACCATGATGCATCCATGTGGTGCCATTGTTAAAGGGTTAGTTCACTCCAAAATAAAAGTTCAGTCATTAATTACTCAACCTCGTGTTTTTGCAAGTGCATAAGACCTCCATTTATCTTCAGAACACAAATTCAGATATTTCTGAGGATATCAGAGAGCGATCTCACCCTCTATAGACAGCAGTACAACTGAAATGATCCCAGACCATACCAGAAACACTGGTTAAACAGTACATGTGACATCAGTCGTTCAACTTAAGTTTTGCATGGTAGAGTTAAATGATGTTATTTTTGCACCAAAAAAAAAAGAAACTCTTGTAGCGTAGCAAAACTGAAGTTGATGCACTGATGCCACATGGACTGTTTTGCTGGTGTTTTTACTACATTTCTGGATCTGAGATCATTTCAGTTGTACTGCTGCTGAACGAAGGTCTTACGGGTTTGGAACAACATGACAGTGAGTAATTAATCACACAGTTCACCCAAAACTGAAAATGATCTCTTTGAGGTTTGGGTTAGTATTCCCGTTACCTAGGCCAGGGGTGTCCAATCCTGCTTTTGGAGGATCAAGTTCTTACTTCAACTCTAAATAAAGACATCTCAACCTAACCATGCTATTTAAGGTCTCACCTGTCAGACAGGTGTGCGGGAGCTAAACTCCAGGAGCAGGATTGGACAGATCTGACCTAGGTAAAACAGTGTACTAATGATCTGTTCTTCCTTGGTTTGGCAGAAAACAGGGGCTCAGGTACAGGTGGCAGGAGATCTTCTGCCTAACTCCACAGAGAGAGGCGTGACGATATCTGGCAGTCAGGACGCCATCATCCAGTGTGTCAAGCTCATCTGCACTGTAATACTAGAGGTAATTTGACTCCGAGCAAATCCATTCGGCTTCATTAACACAAGATTTTTATGCATGCATCAGCCTTGAAAAACCGTTGTGGATGACTATTGTGTGATATCCCCTAATCTGCAAGACTTCAAAGGCCTCCGTGCTTCAAAGGCCACATACTGGTTTTCGGTTTTAGCTTCAGTGACGCTGATAAATGGATACGATACATTTCTGGAGCCTAAACAGATATTTTTATTGCTTTTTGCGTGTCAAATACTTTTTCCAAAGATACTTGATCTAACTAACTGCATGTTAAAAATCATTACAGTAATGATTATTGATTGTGGTCTCTCAGCTCTCAAACGACGTGAAATGCATTTGCTCTCAAATGGGTTTCTTTGCACATAAATGGTTGAGAAAAATAGCTTATACTTTTTGTTTAGTGGGATTGTGCTGAATGCATACTGCTCGTTCTGTTTAATTTTTAATGGACTGGTTTAGGGGCAGATTGTTGACGGCTTCACTGCCCATTTCAGGAATCCTCAGCTGTCTGACTGCTCTAGGATGCAAATTATGCAAAGTCAGCCAATGAATATTTAAAAAGATTCTTTTTGTTTGGTTGCACAATTGTGGGGGATGCGCTTCACTGGGCTTTCATCACTGTGGCCTTATTCTGACCTCTTAATCGAATTACATATGAGCAGGTGCATTTAGTTATCGCCATACTTATGTTTTATTTTATAAAAGACGTCCTTAAGGCCCAGATGACTAAAAGGCCAAGAGTGATTTCAGAGTCGTTTTGTTAAAATGTAGGTTTGAACAACACACTTGTGATGCCACTGAAAGAAAACATGCTCAGGGCGTGACTGGTTTTCCATCTGAGGATATCATGAGCAAGCATTAATAGCATTCTGAAATAATTTGGCCAAATGACTTCCTGTGAGAGGATAATGGTATGCTTTTAAGTGATCCGATGAAGAGCCAATCGATAAATGTTGCATTTGTGCACCGTGTCAGCATTTCCAGTCATTAAGATAATATGACCAAATGACTTTGCAAATGCCTTAGGCAGGAGAAACCTTGATTCGTTCTAGACGTTTAGCTCTATTGCCGAATGAGCCGAGAATGATAGTCTAAGTTTAATATTGAGGGTGAATCTGTAATGTTCTGAGTTAAAATTAATAATCATCATTGTGTGTTTGCAGTCTCCTCCAAAGGGTGCTACAATTCCGTACCGCCCCACTCCTGCTCCCGGTGCGGTGCTCCTTGCTGGAAATCAGGTAAAAATACACCCCAAAATGGCATCAGCAATCATCAGCAATACTAAGCATCCTACTTTTCTTATACAATCCATAACACTTAAAAGGTGCCCTTCAAATGAACAAAATCAATTATTCAGGAAGTACAAAAAATATCTGTTCTCCTTGTCTTACACCCATTCTGATCTCCCAATAATGCTAAGCAATAATATGAGGTGGGAATTTTTTGGTGTGCGTTATAAATATATATTTTTTTTAGATAGGGCGTAATAGTGTGCGTTTTATATTGCTTAAAAAAAACTCGATTTTTAATAATGTACTCAACATAGCATATCCTGGCCACTCTAAATAATAAAAGTGAATAAGTTGTCAAGTAACACAGTGACAAAACAATCACAAAAGTAGTCCACAAGCCAGATAATAACAGAATTTCATTTTTGGGCGAACTGTTCCTTCAAGGCCTTCAAAGTTCACACTTTGCACAAATCTGATTTGTTTTTTGAATCCGGACTTCAATACTGGCTGTCCAAAGTGACATTTTGCAAGGAACGAAATTGGAATCCATTTGTTCAGACAGTATAGTCAATGTCTGGTACAGCTACATCGATTGTGACAGTCATGACGTAGGTGTCATCGTGATGCCAAGAGAGTTGTTTCTTTTACAGCTGAAATTAGCAAGCTGTCATTGTGGATCCCTATTATGGCTTCTCACCGTGGTGCTAAATTTATCAGGTTGTCAGTATTCAATTGTATCAATGCATGCATTTTAAAGTATTGCTGTATTGTTTTTTGTAGATAGTAATAGTTTTTGTAAGCACCAATATAAATATATTTATATTCCTGTGTGAACAAGGTTTAATTGTCTCAATTATAACTCTCGCAATCAGTGCTGGGATCAAGTATATTCAATTAACATCACCAAAAACACGAACTCCACTTGTCAATATGCTTAATATTCAGACTTAATATTGTAGAGTTTCATAAAGCGCCACACGGCTGACAGTATGCTGCCTCCATTTCCTTTAATAAAATGCGTCTGTCCATCAGTTAAGGGTATCGTTCTGGTGTTTATGAAATATTTCTAAGCTTGTTTGTTCTGTGTTCTCATTAATGCCAGGACTGAAGTCATATAAACAAAGTATTGTAAACATGAATAAATACATCTAAGATTTAGTTGCATTTATTAGGTTACACTGTTATAAATCTGTCATGCAGCTAATATCATATTGGGAGAGATTCTTACAGCCTCAACAGACCTTATTCAGTGCGAATGGCATGTTTAATTTGGCACAAGTATTTTCAAAACCAGAAACACGAGCTGGACAAATTTGTGTGTGAAATCCCCTTCGAGTTGCAGTTTTGCTCGGAAGATATATTTTCAGTGCTTCGACTAAATTTGTTCGTAAAACCGTTGTTACTTAAGTTGTCGGATTTAATGGCCTTTGAACAAACTGCACTTCCATCATTCACAGCCTTGTTTTGGTCCCCATCAAATGAAGTATGCCGTCTATCCTGACTAAGGTCTATTGTCTCACTCTTTAATCTATCGTTTGCGCCGTTACTCACTTCACATAATTCTCTAACAAGTTTCCAGAAGAGAGTAGGAGAGGCCGTTATGTTTATTCATGTTGACACAGCTATTCATTATTAACACTCCTATGCATGAACAACAGTAGCATTAAGATCAATCTGGGCTCATGAATATTCCTCACCATTAAAAGTGTTGTGAGCTCATTCGCCAATGGTGTAATTAATCGGACTGGCAAAACGTTGACGTGTGCGTTTACGATGCATCGTCTGTTTGATATATTTACCTGTCTGTCGTGATGAGTAAGATTAATGCCTTATAATGAAATTAATGTTCATTGCTTTTTTTTTATTAACGCTTTTCTGTCTGTATTCAAATCACGCCTAATGGTAATGATAGCAAAACTGGCGCTAATGTACATGCATATTCGTAAGACTAATGACAAACGAATGAAGCCTTGGTTTGTGTCTCTGTCCCCTATTTGCCTTTTTAAGGTTTTCGACACATCAGAGTTTGCATCTCACCCGCTTTTCTCAGTGGCTCAGGGAGGGCTGGATCTGCAACAAGTGAGTATCATTTATCCATGAAGGATAATACAGGGAGCCGTGCTTCCCATTCTTTCTTTCTTTGCCTCTTTCGCCCCTGCATGGAGATGGGAATTCTGTTCCCCTCTATCATTCCTCCTGCCGCATGTTGCAGCCAGTGTCCTCCCCACTTGAGCAAGGGAGCGAGGCTAGCAATTACTGTTTTTAGACATGAGATTGTTTTTCCACTTGACATTCAGTTCAGGCATGGCTTTACCATCGATGCGCTGCAACTGCATTGATTTTTTGCTAAGAGCTGACTTTTGACTTAATTTTTTACATTAGTGTAAGCTTTACAGGTATTTAATAGAGGGTGTCCCCCAAGGCTTTGGCTTTGGCCCTATCATATTTACAACAATCTAAAAGATTTAGCAATAAAGAAAGGCTTACACGCAAAACACATACTTTTCTATGTTAGCATGTGGCTCACACAAGCTCAAAAAATGAATACAACATGTGCACCCTGTTATAAAATATATGCATTCATACTTTTTGAGGAACTGTCCAAAATTTTGGTTTTTATTTTTGCAAACATCTTTAAAGTGTATAATTTACAGGGCTAAAATATGACCGTATGAGGTGCTTATTTTATTCTGGGTGTTTTATTTGCAGTATACTCTGCTGCTGTAAGAAGTTCATTTGAGGATACTATGATGGTGTGAACGACTGATAATCTCTCGACTTAATGTTCAGGTCTTCTGGGCAGACTGTTATCAGTATATATGTGCAAGTTTTACTATGAAGATTTAACAGGAACAGCTGATAGCATCACCCCATTCCCAAGTCAGCAGTTATCATGGCCTGAAGACACAATATTATTATAAGGTTAAGACTGTTAAGTGTGTATAAATATATATATATATATATATATTTACTAAAAGAATAGCATTGCCATCCTTTATGTGATTGCAAATCTGTGAGATGAAACACACGCTTAGCAGAATGAGCTGATTTCATTTACATAAGCGCAGATTTGTCCTCAAATAAAATGACATATAATATTCCAGGTCTGATAAACAGCAAGGGCGTAGGGCAAACATTTTCAGCGAAACAACTAAAATGATGGTCTGTTCCTCATACAAAACTGTTTTATGACTTTTATGTAAGTTTTATGGACTTGAATTACGGCATATTTTGAGATTGACATTCCCTGGTCACTGCCAGGGAAAACAACCGCATGAATATTACTGAAATCATCCTGTATTTTGAGAGTGAATTAATGATGATGGAAATTGTCTTTTTTTGGGTGAACTGCTCCTTTAAGTGTCAGCCGCCTCTGACTAATGCTGATGTGAAGGCTAAAAAGGGGAACCATGTGACCTTCCAATACACACACTCTACCTCGAGAGCTGTAAGGACGAGGTGTCAGGCCCGAGCACTGACATTCTCTTAAACGAGCGGAGATAAATGCTGTCTGCCAGGAGACAGGGGACTGACAACATCACCACGGCTCTCGCTAATGAAGGCACCGCGCATGTGTGTGTGTGTGTGCATAAGGATTACGCAGCGTTAAGTGGCTCAGCCAGGCGATTAATGCTTTTCTACATTATTTACGAGCGTTTTGAGCTCAGAGAACAGGAAGGAAAGAAATAATGTGGAAATGACTGAACTGATGAAAGCTCCGCCTACTTTCTTTTTGCTACCTTAAGTCCCGATAGGCACAAGTACCTTTCCAAGCTTTTGAAACCAAGTAATAGTTCCGCCAAAATAGATCCCAGTTTATTTCTTCAACCTCATTTTACGCCTAACCTTTTTTAAGGTCGTTCAGGCTTCAGAAATGAATTGTCATTAGAGAGGTCCATATGCGCTACATGCGTCGGATTCAAAAGGGGAGGCAGATGAACGCAAACTTGCATGTGCAGGTTTAGGTGGACTGAAGTCACCAGAAGTCATTTTGATTTAAACATTACAAGATCCAAATGTGAAGATGCATTTAGAAAACAGATATAGTGGGTTTTCATTTCAAGCCAACTTTATTCTCCTTCATTTTAATTTGCATTCAAATGACAGATCCAGATGCATGGTCAGGTCTTGAATCAAATTGCTGTTTTTGCTCGCACAAAGAGGTTGTTTTACTTTAGAAGTCTTAGAATATAGTGCATGTCTTAGTTGGCGATTTTGTCCTTGAGTTTGCAAACTCCCCTTTTTTTTGCTCCACGGAAGCAAGCAAGCTGTATTTTTAACATTTTAAGTACAAATTGAAAAGGAACAGGAGGACAAACAATAAAGATAGCAAACCAAAATGGAAGTCTATCAGAGACATTGAAGGGTAGGGGTGCCAGTCACGTAGCAAACTCTGAGCCCACCTCTGGAGACAAGCTAAATCCGTCCTGACAAAGAAGGGTCATGTTTTTTTCCCCCCTAAACAATGTTTGCCTTGAGAGCCGTGACCAATCGTTTTCATTAAGTTGGCTACCAGAGACACAAACTAGGGTTGCTCCTCTACATGGACTGCCATTTCTGCATCACTGATCTTTTTTATTTTATTTTCCATTTTATGCTCCCTCAGTTTCTCTCTCTCTCCATCTCCTTTCCACGTGTTTAAACTTTTAAACAGGCTTATGCAAGAAAACCTCTGGGAGCAGCACACAGCGTTCTCTGTAGCTTTTGCGTCTGGCTATTTGGCTTCTCATTCTCTTTGATGAAGAAGCCTTGATTCAGAGATCTTCTAGTTTCGCATATATGTCCCCTTTAGAAAGTTTGAGTTTTAAAGGTGGTAGGGTGGTCTAGAAGGGTCACAGACCCCCTAGTTTAGCCTGACCAGTTGACAAATGCCCATATAGCAACAGAAAAGAGATGATTGGCCATATGTTCTAAGTGCATCGTTCAATTTTACACTTGCTACTATTTCTTTTTCAGGCTTATACTATACAAAACCAGTACGGCATTCCACACTCAGAGGTAAGAAGCTTTAGAGAGAATGCATCCATTAGTTGAGTGTTCTTTTTGTGAAGTAAATGAGCTTGTTACAACTGTGTAACTATACAGTATGGTTCAGTTCTCAGCTGTGTCTTCTAATAAAGAAACCCTTTCATACAATTAAAATGCCATTTTTCTTTCTGTTTTTCTCTCAGTTGGCCAAGTTGCACCAGTTGTCCATGCAGCAGGGTCTTGCCCCCATAGCTCAACCAACGGCCACCCCAGTTCTGTCTGGTATGTTTTGCCAATCCGATTCTCTTTGAAGAAGAAGATAATGGTTGGGATGGAGGCAGATCACACAAATTATGGGTTAGGCAGTGGCTTAGACTGTAATCAGCTTGTTGCCACCTTGGTCACACAAGCAGGATTCCCCTTTTGAATTGTTCACTAGAATATAGTGTAGAGATGATCTGGTTATGTTTTCAAATTTATTTAGCAAAAAGTAGGTTCTTTTTCCAATTGGTTAACTTTTAGCCTACTTCTAATCAGCCTAACTTCTTATAGAGAGAACTCTAGTGTGAAAGCACCTCTTTATTTACCCAGAAGCACAAGTCTGCTTAAGCAGAGCTAAATCTTCTTGTACAGTGAGTGTGGATGTGACACCTCAGAACTCAAGCTTAAGTATATGGAATCAAACAGACCTCCCAAAGACCCAGAGGCCACCCAAGTTCAAGGTAATACACCTGAGCTCCATGGAGCATACGGCCCATGCAGATTACAGCTGCAAAAATGAGGCCAAGCTTTACAAGGCTCCACAGTCAGCTCCTGGGGCTTCTCAGAGGCATGACAAATGCCCAGCTAAAAGAAAAAGGAGGGACTCTCTTCTTTTCTTGCGCCTTCCCTTTTTTTTTCTTGCACAGAACCAGACATCCAATTATACAGCCACCCCAAGTTATTCAGTGATGTCTTTCAAGTTGTATGGAGTTTCCCAACATTT
Organism: Enteromius treurensis; assembly: GCA_032275025.1. Taxonomy (NCBI): domain Eukaryota; kingdom Metazoa; phylum Chordata; class Actinopteri; order Cypriniformes; family Cyprinidae; genus Enteromius; species Enteromius treurensis. The sequence continues at coordinate 13,094,283 of JAUCMU010000047.1, read as the reverse complement.
GCCAAAGGTTTTGTTGTGTAGGCCCTCTAAAGCCAACAGACTGCTGAATATTACGTAAATAAGCACATTTGGAGCAAATGCGAGAATCAAAAAGCCCCTGCAAGGAATTGAGTGGTCCAAACAAATGTAATGGTTGGCCCTTGCTGCTAAAACTACAAGAGCACATCCTATCATGATATGGCTGGGGAATTCGATTATGTCTGAGGTAAAAAGCTCATCAGTCAAGGCAATGTTTCAGTCTATTAAATAGGCCCCTGTTGGGTTGGGAGGCACTGCTGGGTCTGGGCCTCCTGCTGAGACAGGAAGTAGATGGAAAGAGAAACAGGCTAGCTCTGGGCCCGTTATTAGAGGTTATTTGATAGCAGGAATATTTTGGGGTAAAATAATGTTGATCCACAGGCCTAGGTTTTGGCCTAAGATCAGGCTAAGAAGCTCTTTTATGCTAAAAGTGTTGTAAATTTAATAGTTTGTGAGGTAACCTAGTGTAAGTGGTTGATCAGTTGGACTAGTGCTATCAGTATAGGAGGGGATCCTGCAGGTTAAATAATGAGGACTTAGTTGATCTGGTTAATCATATTCTGAAACAGCTTGACCACTTAAGGCTGGTACAACCATTTATTAATTTTTTTTCAAGGTTGCAATAATAATCTGTGGAAGCCCGTGTCCACCATTCTGACTTTTTTTCCTCACAAATCGGTCTTATTTTCTCCGAATTGTGAGATATAAATTTGCTATTGCAAGTTATAAAGTCAGAATATGTCATTTAATAAACTAAGTAATTATAAACTGACAATTCGGAGAACATATTACTTTTTTCCCCCCCTTAAAATTTGACTTTATAACTTGCAATTGCTAGTTTATATCTCACAATTTTGAGAAAAAATGTTTTCATTGGAGGAAATAGGCTTTCATAAGAACCTTTATGATTTACAAATCATATAAAATTGTAAAACAATTTCAGGTGTTCCCTCCCCAAACTCATGCCATCAGTTGAGCTACTTTTGTTCACTGATGATTTGGTCAAATCCTTGCTTTTATTTTTAAAAGCCTGAATGAGTTACAATAAAACTTGTTTGAGGCTGTAACTTCATCGTATCGGTGTAGAATTCACCTGAACTATTGTAGTGTGTTTCCTTTAGGTTGTTATTTACAACGAACAGACAAGAGTAAAGGGAGAAAGAAAATCCGCTGTGCATGATGGGTGAAAATAACACATCCTAAGATTACTCTTGTCCACATACGTTCAGAAGAGCTTCTGTAGAAGAACACAAATGCTGAACAAAAAGAAAGGGAAAGAAAGAAAATGGCACACACTGAATTGTCCTATGGTTTGTTAACTTGGTACCTCTTCCAGCAGGCATTGAGTCCAGTTCCCAGACAGCATCACAAGAACTTCTCATTCCAAATGACGTAAGTGCAAAAATGTCTTTTTTGCAAGTATCACATTACTCATGCTACTCATTGACATTCTGTCCAACAGCTCTTTTGCTTTAGTAATAATGCTTAATTATGTTTATGTTGTGTGCGAAGACATTATAAAATCTTTGAGGACCGTCAGATCTTTGTTTGTGCTTACTCTAGAACGCCTGTTGTTTTTTAAAGAGCACCTCGCATGGCGCACTTTGGCCATACAGAAATCCTGAAACTTTTCCTTCAAACACACAGACTTGTGTCTTTTTATCTGTCCACCCCCTGCTCTGCTAGAAGAGCTTCACAAGATCCAGTTCAATCCTGTCATGGCGTCTGACATGCTTAGCACTCCTCTGCTGTCAAAACAGAGACGGTAAATAAAGCCAAAGCCTTTTGTCAGAGCTCTAGTTTGCGGTGCAGACCCCGCACCCCAGGGGCCAGCAGGACGTTCCCTTCATGCCTTCTGACTGGGGCTCCCTCTCGCCTCCACGTCTCTCTGAGATCACAGGATTAATCGACTGGCTAAGGGCCCAGCCGTGGACTCTGACCATATTTGATAAATTCAGCTCCCATTTTGTTATTATAAGCCCTCATGCAGAAAGTAGTTATAATCTCCAATTAGGGCAGCAATTTTTAGTAAAACGTTTGTATATTGTCTGACTGTTCCCATTATCTCACACAACTGTAAAAAAAGTCATTGTTATGTCCTTTGTGAACTACTCCTCATACATTTTGCAGTGTTAGTAAATTTACTTAGTGATCGTTTCAACAGTTATTCCTTAGAACATGCCCTGAAATTTGAGAAATATTTAAGTTGTACAAGCCAAGTGCTCTTATACAAATGAGTGTGAAGCCTACACAGCGCTTACATCAGCATTTTTGATGGAATGACTGAGTGGATGCATTATCTAGAGTGATTCCTTACAAGCAAAGCCACTGAATACCTTGATGCACACGAACAAGAACCCAGTTCTTATCGCATTGACAACAGCTTGAAGTAAATGTCGACTTCCTGAATGCATTCATTAGGTGCTAGACCTCATTTCTAAACATCTACGTACACAGTAAACTTCAAAGAAACTTCACCCATTACTCCAATCAAGGGCTGATTTAGCATGCTTGTACATTCATATTCCTGCGTACAGCCATAAACAGGGCAATGGAAAGCATGTATTATTGAAATTCCCTCACAGCGATGCAATTCCAAGGCAAGGCGACATCAAACAGACATCAAACGCCTGGCAGACTAAGTTGTTTATCATTCGCAATCAGGTTTCTCTCTATAGAGGAGCAGTTTCTCCATGGTAAAGCATCCCGCTAAACCGCTAGAAACACGTAGCAATTAGATTGGGATCAGATCAGTACTCTAGAGCGTAGCAGTGGATGTGGAGACTGGCCTGTGAGACTGAGGTAGACTCAACCATCAGCGATACCCTTTTTAGCTGGCAAGAGATGTGTACCTGCTCTGCATACTCTCAAAACTAACACTTAAGAAGTAGATTCACCTAAAATAGACCTGTCTTTAGCTTGACTAGGGTATACATACCTGTCTCTCGCTTCGGAAAGATCTGACCCCAAGCATGCATCATACATAAAACATACATTTTTGTTTGGAACTGGTAAACTTGACGGTTAGACAAGGGGTATGTGGTTGTCGATACTTTGTTTCGTTGATGTGTTGCTGGAGGAAGGACAATATATAAGAGGATATCAGTGGGCAAATATGTGCAGAGGACATGCTGGAATCCTCTACATCAGGGTGGCAGCGAGACCTGGCGGATGACTATAAGCACTTAGCCACAATCAGCTGAGCCATTAATAGCCCCTGGGCACCAGGGAGAGCGGTGTGACGAATCAGGAGCTTTGACGTTCATATGACTCGTGAGGAAAGGAATGCTTTGTGGAGCAATTCTTGCTCACATAATCCAACTCACACTCAAAGTGAGGGTTGGGGGCTGGGATACAGAGTGGACAAAAGACAAGCTGTCAGTCATTTGAATGACAAACCTTTAACTCATCCCAGTTCGGGGTCACTCCACTTTATCATTGTCTAAGCTTGACACCAAGCCCTAAGGTCGCCCAACCCCCTTGACCCACTTTTTTCAAGCTGTAGGCATGTTCTGCAGAAGGTACAGTAATCTGGATTCATACAGAAGGTTTTTGGTATGCTGGATGGCCTCAAAAAACATGAGGCTGCCACAGTAGGAGGAATAAGATCACGACCTGTTGTTGGTTTAAACTGTCTGGATCTGCACAAATTTTAGCAGATGCTGATGCTTGTTACAAACACAGTCTTGTCATCTTAGGCCCAGCCGAACAAACACAACAAACCAGCACCTCAAAGTCAACCCTGATAACATGCACACAAAGAGAGAGTAGAGTGTTTTAGATACAAGGAAAACATTAGATACAGCCATAAGAGCGCAAACACTGTCCCTAAAATCAGTACTGACTTGGCCAATAGGACCAAGTGTAAGCCACGTTTTATGGATTTCTAGTATGCAGTTGATCAAGCAGGGAAATTATCCAGATGTGGAATCTGAGGCTACGTCTACACTAATCCGGATACATTTGAAAACGGCGTTTTCGTCTAAAAACGCTCCACGTCCACACTATCGTTTTCAATAGTTTCTGAAGAGTTGATCATCTACGCTGAAGTGACTAAAACAATTACGTTCCTGTTAGGGATGCTCATTTTAACCGTTTAACCATTAACTAGCTGATTTGAAGTTTAACCGATTAATACAATCAGTTAAACGGTTTAAAAAGTCATTTTATTTATATATTTATTTCAGTATTTTACCTACTCATAACCCGTATAAAATTGTGTTGACAAAAAAATCTCATTTTATTGGCCACATTCACACAGCAGCAGAACACAGTTGTTGAGTCCTAATACAGGAAGTGAAAACTGCGCTCTCTAACGGAACTCACCGGGAAATGTTCAGGACTCGCAACCGAGTTCGCGGAACACACGTGCTGTGTGAACGGAACAGGAACGCGCGCTCTGCTGCACAAACGCGGTTCTAGCGGGTGTTACGTGTTTTAATGTGTGTTTTGGGTAACTTGTCATCTGAAAGTTTTATGAGATCCCATCAGTTTTCCACCGGAGCCGCTCTCGTCAGTTTTGTGTTCAGTGTGCGATTCATATGCTCCACTTTTCGCTGCTGTCGGTTAATGAAGGGATGATGAGAGAACTGGTGCCTCGATTGGACTCTTGTCTTGTCAGAAAGTGGTAAGACCTAGTTTTGTGGACGTTGCCATCTTTGATATTAATATTATTATTTTTAACGGGTCACAGGCGCTTATCCTTTGAATTCAATTCTCATTTAAAATAATGTTGTCAGTTAACCGGTTAATAATCGGTGAACGAGCGTCGGTTATGAGAAATAACCGAAATGAGCATCCCTAGTTCCTGTCTTGCAAATGCTTGAAACGTAAGACGATTCGATCTGCGTCATTTCCATCTGCCATTTATTTACTTGCGTCACATTTTCTTTGAAGAAAAGTTATCAGGAGCATGTACAAACTAATATTAATGTTTAATAGGGCTGTCAAAATTGAGAGCAAACAAAACAACTGCTGTACAACGCCGTCCGCCATTTTTTTTATTGGACACATGACTGCATCATATGACTAAAATGCGTCATCGTTTTCGAAAGCCTCCGTTTTCACAGTCCACACTGCGACGTGAAAACAGCGTTTTCAAATCTATACACTTTGGAGAGCGTTTTCAAATAGCTCCATTTTCCTTGACAAAAACGCCGTCTCAGTGTGGACGGAAGGCCAAAACGGAGAGAAAAAGATGCGTATTCAAACGAAAACGTATTAGTGTGGACATGGCCTGAGAAACACAGTTTTAGTTTGGCTAGTCTCTCTCATAATGTTTGTGTTGCAATATGCACCATGAACAGTGGTGTCCTATCCTGTTCCCGATGTCCACCACTGTTGCAGAGTCCAACCCCAATTAAACACACTTGAACCAGCTAGTCAAGGTCTACAGGAGTTCGAAAAACCTCAGGCAGGTGTATAGACTTTGGCCCTCCAGAAGCTGGACTGGACGCTCCTGTCTTAGAAGGAAATAAAGACAACGAATAGCTGTTTATATGTATTTATTAAATCTTTTCTTTACAGCTGATTGGTTCAATAATCGGCAGGCAGGGTACAAAAATCAACGAGATCCGCCAGGTGTCAGGGGCTCAGATCAAGATCGGCAGTCAACTGGACAGCACTAGTGACCGACACGTCACCATCACGGGCTCCCCAATCAGCATCAACTTGGCCCAGTATCTAATCACATCTTGGTAAGCACTGGACGCCATTCCATCATAACAGACCTAGAGTGTTTGAACTTGACCACTCCATGTGTTTACGTGGCATAATTTACACTGTAATGCCTTAGATGGACCCTGAAGTAGGAGACCCTTACAGAACCTCTGGGAATTTTCTATCCAATCCATCGTTTGCTGGCCAAAAGAAGCACTCTTGAGCAAAAGTATTGCACAACTACAAAGCGAGGAGATGTGGTAGGAAGAAGCCAGGCTGAGGGATTAATTGGCCAAGTTTCAAGCCAGAAGCTTGTTAGAGCTTAAAGGCAGAGTATTTTGGCTGCCTCGTAGACAGACTGTAATTTTCTCCCACAAGATCTATGTGGTTGCAATTTGATCAAATGTTGTGTCAGTAAATTCCTGACAGCTCAGTTCCTCAGCGAAGACTTTTCCATCAATGCTTAGGCAAAATCTAATTTGCTAATGTAACAAAATTAATAGTTTTGTACTTTACCCAGGCTTATAAAATTCGTCTAACGTCAGTGTAATTAAAATAAGGAATTTGCAAAACACCTATAATAAATCTGAACTATTCAAACCAATCTTGTTAGTAAAGTTCAAGTCAGTAACAAAAAGACGACTAGAAGGCATTCTGTGGACCCGAGCTTATGCGTTAATGAATTATGACGAGGAAACAGAATTGGACCCCACTCCAAATGAGTGGCTTCTTTATTTAGTCCGGCATTTTTGTACTGACTAGCAAACAGATGCAGCCTCATGTGCAAAATAATATATTAATTCCTCTAGCATATTATGACTCAGCAGGTTGACAAGAGAGCAATAATTGGGTCTTGAATGAAATATTTATGCTTGTCTCAGGTGTGTTCAACAAGCAGACCGGTGCAGAATGTCAAACTCACTCTGAGAAGCCCCTCATTATTTTATTTGAAAAATTGTACCCAGGCATCCTGCATGAAAAAAAATTGCTATGTTGGTTATGGAAAAGCTTTTGTTGTTTTGTTTCTGTCTTAATATTATTGATTTTAGTGCTTTCTCATCAGTTGAATTCCTATCAGTTTGGTTTTTGACAAGTGACGGCAACAAACGCCGATCCCAGAGCAACCGAAGGCACTCTAGCATCAGAATACTTCCTTAATGAGTCAGCTCCATCAAGCCATTAAAAATCAAACATGATTATTCATGTCCTGGATAAAGTCTGGAGACGTCACCCCCAATCAGTGTCACTCTCGAAGAATACTTCCTCCGAGACAGACGTCTCGTTTCAGTGCATTGCATCAGAGCGTTCTGCATATTGAACACACCCCCTACTTGATAATGTCCTGAGAAATCAGTTATACGCCCTCGATATATATATGTATATATACCCGTTAATGACAAAGCACATTTGATTACATGCATTTGTCAACATGGTACTCAGTGCAAATGCATCTTTTTGACGACTTGATAAAAGATAAATGCTACTGAAATTGAAATCATTTTGTTTCTTTTCCCAAAGCCCCTACCCAAGCCATCACCCTGATTTAAACAGCTCCTTTCCCATGAGTGCCAAGGTCCCCCCTCAAATAATCTGTTGCAACCACCAGCAAAACACACCTCTCTTATGATTTTTTGTTTCTGTTTTTTGATTCTTTCTTTTTTTTTATTTCTCTCAATTTTTGTTTAACATGTCTTTTATTTGACCTTCTAACCCTTCTCCATCCGGCTCCCTTCCCTTGTCCCTCCACCCTCCTCTCCTCCACCTCCTTCCTTCCCTCCCTCGTACAGTTTAGAGACCGCCAAATCCACTGCCCAGTCCTCCTCCATGTCGACCCCTGTAGACCTCAACATGAGCTTCACCCAGACTGCTCCCCCTGCATCGTCCTCTGCCGCAGCCCTGGCAGCGATGGGCGGCCTGCCCCACGCTCCAATCTTGGGCGCCCCCTATACCCTCCCCCTCTCCAGCCTCCTGGGAATCAAATCCATCCCCTTCCTGGCACTCTCGGGCCCTGCTGCCGCTGCAGTCCCCGCCCATGGCACCTTGGCCTCCTACACCGCCAAGATCTCCTCCGCCAACGGCATCAAGAAACCAGAGCGACAGAAGTTTGCGCCCTACTGAAGAGGAACTCCAGAGTACCTCCTTTGTTTCCGAGAGAGGAATACTTTGAGGGTTCTTCTGGTCTAGCCTGATGTAGCGGTGTAGAAACAGACAGACAGTACCATCTTCTTTTCATTTTGGTTTAGTAGCTTGTCCTGAAAGAAAAAAGAAAAAGAAGAAAAAAAAAACTGTAGGAAAACAACGGCATAATTGAATTGAATTATTACTTCTTATGTTTGGCTGGGGTAGCCGCTAAAGCCATAGACTATTCCTAATCTCCTATTTTCCCCAAATCTTGACACTCGTTTATCGTCTCTGCTCTTATTTATTGATAATAACAAAATATTCCCGCAAAGAGTTTATAACGTAGAACACTGTTGACTGATGCTAATCTCTTATGTATCAGCTTTTATACAATGATGTCTGTGAATGCTTCTGTATACAACTTCCTGATTTTTTTAGAAATCTTTAAATGATGTATTAAAACAAAATCTGGAAAAAAAAAAAAAAATAGGAAATGTTTTTAAAAAAAAAATGACAACGGATCTAAACCTTGCTTTTGTGTTACATTTTTACGTTTTGTTCACATTCGTTTTTAAATGTTATTTATTTTATTTATTGTGCGGAGTGTTTCTTTTTCAGTCAATGTTGGTTTTCTGTAATGGCTGCAGGTAAAAATCTCAATTTTCGATCATGGTTACGTACGTCCTGAAAAAGACACGCGTCTAAGTAACCACGAACAAGATAGTTGTTTAAGGAGCGAGTTTCTTTACTTTCTATGGGAAGCGTACGGTGCCACAGTGAATTCTGGTGTGATTACATATCCAAATACGAAACAGCTAGCAAATTCGTTTCAAAACGTTTGGCTAGCTTCTATGGAAGATATAATTTCAGCGGGTTTCTTTCACCATTTCTAATGGCATAACATGACTACTATGCATGGTGACTGCCCTTGTTGGAAACTAATGCTGCATGTTGACTTGGCCCCTCACACTAGCATTCAATGGCGTTAAAAACAGGAAGTGTTGCAGAAGAGCAATGCTGGTTTGAAAAGACTAAAACATACACATATAGCAGACCTACACATAAACATGCTTTAAGTGTAGCTACAGTAAACATGATGCTCGATCACGGAGTATATTACGTGGACTGACTTTTTGTTTGTTTCTTTTCTCTTTTTTAAAAAAAAAAAATACAGAAATAATCACACTTATTTTTCTAAACCTAGAGTCCTAATAATTGAATGTGACCACTCACACGATTCATTCACTAGGTAGATGTAGTGTAACCTTGACTCGTGTTTGCCATTTTTTCCTTTATTGTAATTTTTTGTTTTGTTTAGATCTTCTCAATCGTCTTTCCCATACTCATTTGCATGAATTTAACTTGGCGTCTATGCAAAACATCTCGGGGGCGGTTCAGCGAGGTATCCTATGTCATGCTTCATAGATGGCCCTAAATAAACCACCGTTGGGAAAGGGCTATCGGCAAAGGAGGAAACCAAGACAAGGACAACGATGCTCTCGAATTTACGAACCATGCTATGTATAATATATATACATAAATATATATATATGTTCTATTATATTCATAAGTCCCATTCCAAAGCCTAACACATAACCACCGTTTCACACACTATACAACTCAGTGTGGCTATGATAAACACCGTCACACTTCACCGCGATAATTCCACGACAGCCGGACATGGTTCGCAAACTGTTCAGATGCTTGAATTATCCGAGGTCTGGTTTTTGGATTCACATGAGGTTTTGTTTGTCAGCCTTGCCATAAATGCGACTCTTGTTTTAGTTTTATTCATCAATGCCATACAAATGAATAAAAACAATACTGTATTAACGTAATCCAGTCTCTTTTGTTCTTTCTCGGCTGCGTGAAATGAAACGACATTAACATTAACAGCTTGGTGTGTGAACGCCGTGACAAAGTTTAGACCTGAAAAGTGTTTGAACTTAACACCTCAAATAAACAAGCAATTAGAACTACGCCCTAAGGTACAGTGTGTGTTTTATTAAAGCAATAATCCACTCGAGGCCATTATATTGTAGCAATTTTATCATGGGTAAGGGGTGTTGATAAGGTTAGGCATGACACAGAGCCCCTTAACTACGGTAAAATCGGTGTGCTTTATGACCTCCAGTGTGATGCTGCTTACATAAAATGGCAGCAACAGTAATATAAGACAAGCAGTATTCATTTTCTTCAAAATCAAATTTGTGTGCTGAAACTTGCCAAATTTTGCTTCGAAGCCAAAAAATACTGTGACATAACTGAATCAGACTTTAGACACAGAAATAGGAAACTTGTTGCTCATTACTTGCTTGTATTAAAACAAGCCTAAATAAGTTTAAGCCTATTTTCAACACTTTGAATTTGACATTTTTAATCAAAACGTCATAACTTGATCTTCAAGTGAAATGATAGACTTCTCTCTGGTGACATGTTTTGGACTTCTCAAATTACTTGCAATATGTTTATGTATGTCACTTCTGTTCAATGCAAAATATTCATATTCACATATATATATATATATATACACATTAGTGCTGTCAAATGATTAATTGCATTCAAAATAAAAGTTTTTCTTTACATAATATATGTGTTTATGGTGCGTTTATTTATTATGTTTATATTAAAACACACAC
>JAUCMU010000047.1:13062090-13080073 GCA_032275025.1 Enteromius treurensis | reverse complement strand
CCAACCTTGAACCAAAAGGGTAGCAAAACACTTTTCTTGCCCTGCCTCATTCATAGCCTGACAGGTGTATTTTCCACTATATATATGTAAAAGCATTAAGCATAAAACATTTACAATAATATTTGAGATAATTAGCAGCTTGTTTCATATAAATGTCATAAATAATAATAATAAATACAATAAAAAATAAAATTAAGGCAGAAGTGAAAATATATATTACACTAATTACACTCTAAATTAACTTAAATTAATAATTAATTGCATTTAAAGTACTGCACAGACCGTGATATTGTTCAATATATGATTGCATTACAATCAAATTATAAACAGAAATAATGTACAATATATTATTAAATGTAATTATGCACAGCTGAACTTTTAACTTTATTACTCCAGTCTTCAGTCACATGATCCTTCAGAAATCATTTTAATATGTTGACTTGCTGTGATAAATAAATAAATGAATCTTATGATTAAAATTGTTGATTTATTTACTTATTTTTATTTGTATTTAAGCAATATTTTTTCAGAACTCTGCAATAAAAATAAAAAAAACAAAGTTAAAAAGAACCGTGTTTGTTGTTGTTTTAAAACATAAATCTAACATTATAAATGTTTTTACTTGACCTTGGTCAATTTTAATGCATGCTTATTAAATAAATAAATGAATTAATTTTTATTTATAAATGTTTTATGTATTTTCTGCATCATCATTTCAGTTCTCAGTGTCGATGATCCTTCAGAAATTATTCTTATATGCTGATCTGCCACTGATAAATAAATACTGAATTTATTTTCTTTTTGGAAATGATCATCACAATCCACAACTTTTTAAAAGGACTTAAAAAAAAGAAAAAAAGACTACTTATTTGAAACAGAACTCTTTTGTAACATCATAAATGTTTTTGCTTTTCAGCAATTTAATGTGCCTTTTTTTAATAAAATATTAAAAAAAAAAATGTATATACATATATATATAAAAATAAATAATGTATCGATTTCTTCAACAATATTAAGCAGCAAAAACAGTTTTGAACATCGCTAATAATCAGAAATATTTATTGAGAGGCAAATCAGCTTCTTGGAATGATTTCAGAGGGGTTATGTGACACTGAAGAAAATTCAGCGTTGCATCACAGAAATAAATGATATTTTAAAATAAAAAGTAGAAGTTGTATTAACAAAATAAATGCAACCTTGCCGGGCAGAAGAGACTCCCTTCAACGGATAAAAAACCTAATTATTCCAGATGTTTGATTGGTAGGGTGTTTCTGAATGACCGTGTGTTTGTACGCATGTACAGATCCATGCACAACAGCACAGGCTGCTGCAAGCACAGAGTTCATTGATTAGTCATTACATAACTGCAGTTAATAACTGCTTTATAGACTGCCGACGCTTGTTAATGGAAACTGCTGTATCATAATCTCAAACAGCTCCCCTCTGACAATCTCCCTGCTGTAAACCATGCTCTTTATTAACGCTTATTTCTAATTAGAGATGGGATACACACACTTCCCCTAAGGGGAAAAAAGTGTTAGACTGCTGATGTAAAATTTTAAATAGCTTGACTCTTAAAAAATTGTTTAAATAAATAAAAATGAAGCATTTGAGTGAATATCACAAAACCATATCTATTTTATGTTATTCCAATTTACTAAATACATTCTACTTTTAAATATTTCTATAAATGTATTTTATATATATTATACTAAAAACCACCTTTTACATGTGCATTACTTCTAATATATATGACCCACAATTAATGGCATCCAAAATAAGTTTTGTAAACTGAAGACTGACGTAATGATGCTGAAAATCCAGCTCAGAGGCATGCATTGTATATTAAATTATATATTTTAAATGCTATTCTTTTTCAATTGTAATATGTCACAGTATTGCTGTTTTAATCAAATAAAAGCAGCCTTGCTGAACATATCATACTTATTTAAAAAGCCTAAAAATATTAAGATACTTATGAGATGTTTTGTGAGATTTGTCTGCTGGTTAGTCACATCTCTACCGGGCAGCACTGTGTCTGCTCCACCGTTTAAAAATACACCCACGATCTCACCGGGATCAAACAGTGGACAATTGTTTCTGGGAGATTCCTGCTCTCGGGATTTGCCGGACAGGGCCATAAGCTCCCGACAGCTCTGAGCAGCTTTCTTTGCAGTCGTGAAACAATGCCTAAAGCAGTACGGTAGGTATGAGACCAAAAACATGTGACGGCAAAAACCACACGGCCACCTGCCCGCTTGACAGAATGCAAAGCCGGGGATCCAAAGCAGCTCAGCTGACATCATCCGCCAGGCCTTTCGGGTCCCCGTTGATGCGCGGCAAACACATACCGTTCCCCTAAAGACATTCCGACGTTACAGTAACGTTCTACAAACCAGAAACCAACATTCTATTTGTGTGAAGAAAACGTTCCCACTGAAAACCAACCTTTGAAAAATATCGTTCGGTTGGTAGAGTGTTGTGGTCGCATCATATCCTGTCTGATGATTTTGGATGTTTGAGATTCTGGAAAGATAATAAACAACAGCGTGAGCCTATACATCCATATATACACACCGAAAGACAAGCATGATTGTAATTCCTTTGGGGTCTGTGCTGGACTAATGGGCTGAATGTGTCACTAATGGCTGAACTCTAGTATGGTCTCGTTCATGTGTTCTTACCCAAGGTCCATAAAGACATGCGATCCGGTCGAGTCCTCAGGCAGGGGGTCGCGGGCCGTGTTTCATTGATTTTCCTTGCTTTAATGGATTTCATTGGGCCCTCTCATGATTCCACATTAATATTTCATTACTGGTGTCTTCCATTTCCTGTGCTAGGCTAACTTACAGTGAAGTGCTGCGGGTCGATGGACCTGCTACCACGAACCGGCCAAACCCTGAAAAAAATAAAAACCTGATCCTCGTCTGCACCCGGGGGAGCAAACTCGTGATCCGAAAGGGCAAAAATGCATTATTTGATCCGCGATGAGACCCACGTGTGAATACGTAACCTTGAGCGGTCTTTTTTCCACGCGAGTATTTGAAAAGCAAGGTTGTTTTTGTGGGTTAGAATCGTTTTGACCCAAGCTGCACCTGAGAGAACTAGATGTAGCGTTTTTTGGTTATGACCAATCGACGTGAAGCACAGACGGTAGCGTTTGCGAGTGCAATGGCGCAAACTAAAGCGATCGGACATATACAGGTCAGACGAGCTGCTGGCTCAGCTCACCGTGCAAAGATGCTTTTCTGAAAAACCCTTTCAAGTGCTGCTTCAAAGGATCCATCAACGTCAAGGAAGTTAAAAAAACAACATCTGTGACAAAAAGTTAAAGCACCTCATGAAAATAAACCATTTTTAAAGCTCTTAAGACATCTTGTGTGTGTTTCATATGGATAACTGGAATAAGAAATTCAGAAGAATTAGCCTTCACTCTTATTAACATCCATAATTCATCTTAAATCAGTAACATGATGTAATGAAAGCTATGCTATATATTCATTATGAATGCCATATATATATATATATATATGACATTTGTTCTGTAAATATACCTTTCATAATGTATTTGTCAATTAATAGTGAATAAATGCACCCAAAATATAAGTGTTTACATATTGTGTACTGCTTATTATATTATATATATATATATATATATATAATTTAATAAAAGTATGGTATGCTTATATATTAAATATGTTTACATACTATAAATAATAATAAAAATATATCAATGTAAAAATTTTCTAAATAGGCATATATGCTGTGTGTATTTACATTTACATAATAAACACAGTATGCACACATAATGTAAACAATATATATATATATATATATATATATATAGAGAGAGAGAGAGAGAGAGAGAGAGAGAGATTTGTTATTGTTATTAAATCAAGTTAATGTGGGTCAATATGTAAATTAGTTGTTATATTGTACATATACGTATACAGTTTTTTATTTCTATGTCATATTTATGTACATTACCTTACTGGCCTGTTTACCATTTAATAATATTTGGTAACTTCAAATGCACCATTTTATTTCTGAGGATCAAACATCTAGGGTTTGTTTAACAGACAGCGGGTGCAGTATGGGAAAGAAGAACTATTACTGAACGCGTTAGTGTGCAAAAAAACCCACTAACAAATCATTATACTTCAATTTTGGTCAACAGACCCAATGAACAGTTGACCCAAAAATACTAATTCTTTCATGATTTCCAAACCTGTATGAATTTCTCTGTTCTGCTGAACACAAAGGAAAATGTTTTGAAGGAAATCTGTAATGTATCTTCCTTTGTGCTCAGCAGAAAAACAACAACAAAAGTCATACAGGTTTGGAAACACTTGAGTGTTAGTAAACGACAGAATTTGTATTTTGGGATCAACTATGCCTTTAATGAGCATATTGAATATGACAGATAGATGAGTTTTAAAACCGTGGTGCAGTTTGTTTATACTGGCCATTATAGTGAACCACCGGAAGGGACATTAACCAATAACACAACTATCACCACACATCAACAGCAGATACCAGCGACTGCTCAGATTACACAGTTGTTGCCAAACACAAAAACCTGCATAAATGGGCAATTTCTAGGAATTGCCTGTCACCTTGAGAGCAGGCGGTGCAGTCAATTAAGTGACTCTAAATCCTTTCCGCACAGAAAGCATTGGCAGATCTGTCAGGACTTGGCTTGATCGGTTTAGATTCTCTCATTCCGACGTTGAGAAACCAGCTAATTAAGTGTTAGACTGAACTACAGCGCGTTATAAAATAATTAACAAGCTTCTGAAAACAACAAGCGTCATGTAGGTCTATGAATTAAGCAGCATAAATACCACATGCAAACTACCTCATTAGCATACCGGCAGAGGGCCAAACTTAATGCAAACTGCTTTCAAGTGGGTTAAAGGCCGCAACAGTGTCTCAGCAAGAGTTTAATATGCACTGCACTGACTGTTTTCCCTTGAGCAACTTCCCACTTGCACAGCAGGAACTGGCTGGTTTCATGTGTTGCGCCAAGGATGCTTTTCTTTGACCACACTGCCACCTAGCGGTTACTCTAAGCTACTTCACAGTCAAGCCTCAATTGAACTCTGGAATCTTTTTTTTTTTTTAATGATGGATGTGGTTGCCTGGTTACCACTTTAACCTCCAACTTGTTTTGTAGGCAGGCCTGAGATGGAAAGGTAACCATGGAGACGGGATTTATACTCGGCGATACAAAACCATGACATCACTGAACACGGTTTTGATAATAAAGACGGAAGCGCGATTTAAAAACAAGAACTTGAAATGTTTACTTTTTTTTTTTAACGCCATACATGTTTTGCATACAGATATCTAGAAAATAAAAAGTATTACAAAAAAGGAGTGATAAAAGAGTAAAACAATAGCATGATAAAAAAAAAAAACAATGGAAAGTTACTGTTCAGTGCAAAAGGTTGTAGTGTTGGCAGGTGGACTTTAAACCCCCCTCATTACCTAAGATCTGAAAATAACACTCGTTTCTGGTTCACACATGATTATGAGTTTCAAATCACTGGACATTATAGAGTAGCACTTGTTTAAAACGTGTTGGCTCAATGACTCGGCAAATAGTCATTGGGTGGAGGGCAGTCGAAAAACAGCTAAGGCTTAAGAAGACATTCCTGTGTACAAACAAACAGTCACAACAAGCTTAAACCGTAGTGCTCGTTACGCACACGGACATTAGTGTGTCTGGATCGATACAGTACTGGTGTGGTCACCTGACCTTTCTGTTAGTGCTGCAGGTGCATGTTTGTAACAAAATACAATAGAAACGCAGTGGGCTCGAAGACTAACTTCATTTTGTCAAGCATACCTGATGTGTTACATGGTTAAAGAGGTAGATGCCGTCAGTTGTGACACAAACGCCTCACCGGAACTGAACATACGATACGGTCATGTCAAGTACCGTTTTATTTCTGGGGTTTGTGTAACGGGCAGCGGATGTCATATCGGAAGGAAGAACCGCTACTGAATGTGTAAAGTCCCTAACAAATTAGTACACTTGAAAGTTGGTCAACAGACGCTAATGAACGAACGACGAATGGATCTGCCAAAAATGGACACTCATTTGAGTTAAAAACGTCTGTTCCACCGGAAGAGGACTTCAGTCAAATTGTTGGTGCATGCAATCATATAAAACATCTTTAAATAGAATAAAACGGAAAGTTCTGGAACACTGCTGAGATAGATTCAAAACTGCTCGATTTTAAAATAAAAACCTCTCTGGGGATGCGATTCAGTTTCTCAAACGCTTCGAGGAAACGCTGCTCGAGTGCGGGAGTATTCAGGTAAAAAGATACATCTGTCCTAAAATCATTAAAGGCATAAAAATCTGTGTGGAACGTTTTAGAGTTGAAATTAAAAGTGTTAAGGGGAGTCTCTAACGACCACAATGACCAGGTGGTCCTCCTCCAGTTTCCCAAGAGTTTTCAGAGCAGCCTGGAGATACTGCTGCGAGAAGTCACATGGAGGAAAGGCGTACAACATGCCGCCCATCTCTCTGTCTTTGGGGCCGCCGAGGGGCAAGCCGATGACCCCCGCCGCCTGCTTGTTCCTGAGGTACGTCACCAGGTTGCGGAGAAGGCGCTGCTGAAGGCCCGGTTCTGGAGGAGGGGCGTCGCGGTCCACGGGCCCCTGGACGGCGAGGAGGACAGCGTAGCCGTCCGGGCTGCCTAGCTTGATGCGCCGCGTCACCTCGTCCAGTTTGGGCTGATCCAACCTCAGCCGCTGAGCGATTTTAAGCTGCGTGATCTTGGAGCCACCTGCTTGGTTGTCTTTCATGAGGGCGTGCAGAAAGTTCACGCCCCCCTCGAGCATGTGCATGTTTGTGGGGAAGCAGCTGTTTTTCAGCACCAGGGAGCCGTGCCACACGCGACTCAGCGTCTGGGCGTATTCGGAGAGCGTGCAGGGCTTTTTGGAGTCTGTTTTGGACTTGTCCGTCTGCGAGTCCGGGTCGCTCTCGCTCTTGCGGCGATTGCGCTCACGCTCCTCCTTCCTCGGAGGCGCAGGCTCGTCCTGCGCAGGACGTTCGTCGCTGGAGTGTCTGCTGATGTCGGGGGTGTGATCCAGGGGTTCTGAGGTGGAGTCTGGAAGGCGGCCGCGACCCCTGTCCGGGCTGTCTTCGGGAGTCGACGGTGCGCCGCCTCTGAGCTTTGACCTCCCGCGTTCCTCGGCAGGACGGTCGACGGGACTCAGGCTCCTTCGTTTACGCCGCTCCTCCCAGTTTTTCCCGCGTTCTAGCTCTCGCTCCTTTACCCAGCGCTCCCTGCTACGGCTACGACTGCGGCTGCGCTGCCTGAGCCGCCCAAATGCCTCGGGGTTAGCTCGCCGTTCGGTTCCTTTTGGCGGACTCCATTCCCGGTCCGAAAGGCGCTCTCGTTCTCGCTCCGCGAACAGGGGGTGTGAGGGCGAGCGAGCCCTCGCTCTCAGTTCTCGCTCTACGCTGTGATGGCGTCCGTAACCATCCGCTAGAAGATCGTAATGCGGAGGCGGGAGCAGAGGCGGCTGGTATTGTTGAGGGTACGCCCTCGTCTCCTCAGCTTTAGCAAAATCCACACGCAGCCGACGATTCGGACCGCCCAGAGGGAAGCCGCGCATTTGCGCGCAAGCAGCCTGGGCCGCGTCCAGGCTCTCGTAATGAATGTAAGCAAAATTATCCCCTTTCACATAGTCTATGGTGCGAATACTCCCAAAGCGATCAAACTCACGCGCCAAGGCAGCCAGCGAGGTATTCGGGCCGAGCCCGCCCACCCAGAGCCGAGTCGTCGGGTTGGCTTTCCCGTATCCGATCTTAATCGGGTTGCCGTTAATCATGCGTCCCTGCATGGCCACTTTGGCCCGGTGAGCCATGTCCAGGTTTTGAAATTTAAGAAAAGCATAAGCGCCTCCCTGTCCACGAGCGGGCCGCTTAATAACGACTTCTTCAATAATTCCATATTTGTCAAATCCTTGCCGCAGCTCCACCTCAGAAATGTTGTGATCCAAGTTGCCGATGAACAAATTCCTTGTGGCTCGCTGATCGTCCTCTGGCTTTAAGTCCTCCTCGGGAAGCTGATACGCATACGCACGGCTTCTCTCCTCCAATGCGCTGTAATAGTCCAAAACACGGTCCCTGCTCAGTCCCATACCTTCAACATAATGCCTGGGTCTGATTTCTCGGAGGGCACTACTCCCAGCTCCCGGTGAAAGAGAGCGCTGTCTGTACGTGTAGGCAGCACTATGCAGAGATACATAACTCACATCTGGAGGCGTGACGCTGCGACGCCGCATGTACATGGGTTCAACTTTGAGTGGACGATCATATAGCACCAATCTGGTTTTTGCATGACGCGCTTCCCGCGCGTTTTCCGTGTGTCTGAAGTTGACGTAGGCAACGCGACCCAGCTCTGGCGTGTGAGACAACTTGACGCTCACGTCCCCGAACTTTTTAAACTCATGAAACAGTCCGTCTTCTACATGCTCATCAGAAAGCTGCGATCCAAGGTTGCTGATAAGTAGTGTCTTGTATTCTAGTCGCGCACCCGCCGTGTCTGCGGACGGGGTCTTACCTTTAGGGAGCACTGATGTGGTTCGGAGAGGGGCTCGACCCAGCAGACCCAGTTCATGATGCGGGCGGTGATGCAGACTCTCTCTCTCCTCACGGACGCGCGGCTTTTCCCGCTCTCGGCTGCGGCTTCGTTTGTGGTAAGCTCGGCTCTCGGCGAGCAGCAGCGCGAGCGGCGGGTTCGGTTCGCGCTCTCGGTCCCGCTCGCGGACGCGCTTGGTCAGCGTTCTGGACGGACTCGCGTCGCGCTCGGCCTGCCGCTTCATTTTACAGTGATGCTCCCGCCGCAGAAATATAAAATCAGCTCCAAGGTGAACTCTCACGGCTCCGGAAGACTTGGCACATCCGTGAGGAGGCTCTTAACTAACGTCTGCACGGGAAAACGGTCGCCTGGATGTTGAATTTCGCAGATAAAAACAAAACGGCAAACAGTAGCGTCCCCTCAGCTGCATCTATTCCGCCATCTTGGACAAAAGGAATGTGCGCGCTCCGCGAGTAGGCGGGGACTCCGCTGACGTCAGAACGCATCGCGTGACGCTATTATAGTTGTGGAAAATAAATATCGACACAAAAGCAAAACACAGTTCTAAGAGTGAAATGTATTCATTCGTTCCCGACTGGATTTCTACTTATTTTTGTAAAATATAATAGATATATATATATTTTTTGCAGATGTTCGAATACAGAAAATTCACACTATAGTACACAGCCAATAATATTTAATATTTTTAAGTGTATATTTTACAGAAATAATATTGTGCAGTAGAAATCCATTCTGATACCACTATGAATGAGAAAATATGTCTTTTATATGACAATCCAAATTATGTGCATAAACTTCCATGTACCAAAAGCTGTAAGTGACATACAAACACTTATATAACCATAAAAAATTCATTTAATTACCATAGCAAATAGGTATTTTGATAGTAAAATGAATTCCAGTTCCCTGAAGATAAGCGACCAGGTAAAAATGTTAAATGCTAACTCATTCAGAAAAACAATAAACTACAAAAAAAAAAAAAGAAGCAGAAGACAAATACATTTTCTTCTTTTAATGAAAAAGACAGTATAACTGTATTAAACATTTTACAGCAAAGTCTACTCAAACCGACCCACTCATTTTGAAGATGAGACTCTCATTCATTATATTTTTATATAATGTCCCGACTAAGAAAGTCTATACCCTCAAAAAAACACAAAAAGAATAGGAAATGAAAATCAAACTAGGCAAAGTGTGTCAAACAGGTTTCCCATAACGTCAGGAGGCAAACACAGGTTGTGTTGGATATTAGTCAGAACTAACACGTTGCGAGTTATTAACTAAAGGCTGTATTTTCACAGAAGTGCATTTATTGGGATTCTTGATGTTTACCCCTGGAGTACATGGTAAGGTGACAACACAATGCAAACCCCAACTGACAGGTGGTCAGTCAGCTGCACAGCGCAAGTCTTCCACCCATAATGCCTTTGGCCGCTGCCTCGGTCCCGTAATTCCCTGTGAGTTTACAGATCTGTCCGTGCCTTGGCCGCGTTGGGCGCATACTTGGGCATTAGCTCATTGATCTTGCGGATGAAGTCGGATTTCTCCGCGCATCCTTTGCAGGATTCGCCCCACTCCTCCAAAATTTTCTTCAGGTCTTTCACTTTCAACTTCTTCAGGTCGACGGAGCTCAAGTCAACTTGTTTATCTAGAAGAAGAAGAACAACAACAATGGTTTGCAGTTCTGTCATCGATCCACTACATTTGATTTAAAAACTACTTAAATAAATACATTTCCATTTGAAACGTATTGCAACTGACTCCATATATCAAGTAGAGCGATGAATTAGTCATCTTGAGCTGGGCAGGACGCTTAAATAAACAGACCAATGGATATAATAGTTACACGCTCCTATTGGTCAACCGCTAGAGAGATGAAGTAGTGTTTTCTTCTATGCAAAATGTTCGAACTCACCATATTTCAGTTCACAGATTTGACTGTCCTTCTTTTTGAGCTTTTCACAAATCTTTTCCACTGGCACATGGTAACTCATCGGTTTGGAAACTTCATTGATTATTTTTGTTGCTGCATCGCTTGTCGCCCCTATATAATAACACTGCACACACACAAAGCATCACAAGTGAGTGCCAACACTATCTCAGGTCATCCGAGATGTAGAGGAGTCCGTTCCTTCACCAGGTTTGGGTGAAGCACACACTTACAAATCGGTTTTCTTTTCCTTTGGCTTCTTTGCAAGACTTTAGGAGGGCTTTTTCGATGGCGTCGCTGTTGAACTTGACGTCGTTGTCTTGTAGCGTCTGGTAAAACCGTTCCAGGAAACCCACACAGACTGCAATGCAACAATCACACGCAAGCAACTTCTATTAAACACATTAGTCACATCATTTATTGACCCCTTTGTAAATTTGTAAAGAATAAGCAATTATGACCAAAGGGTCATTTGAACAGGTGTGCCTGAAGTGCTTACTAATGAAAATAACCTGCATTACGTAATCGACTGCATACAGTATGGTATGATTTTTATAACAAAAAAACAAAAAAGAAAACCTAATAAAATAAAACAAATAAATAAATGACATAAAAAATATTCATATACACTTTATAAAATAATGCATTTTAAATTTTGCATATATTATTACCATGCATTATTACAAAAACACGTTTAGCCCAAGAGCACCTAAAAAAAACATTAAAATATAATAATAATAATAATTAGTGATGCGATATTTGAAGTAGTTATTAAAGGAAACATACACGCTAAACTAAACGAACTAAACGCAGCGTAAACTAAAGCAGATGAATACAGGCAGCTGTGAGATGCTGCTGACAGGAAATGCGTGTCCTGAACACATTTATACTGTGAATACATGAATCAAACTCACCTTCACACTCTCCATCCTTCAAAGCGTCAGTGCAGCTCGGCAGCAGCGCCAGGGCCAGCGCCACAGAAAGACCACTTAAATATATCATGCTAAACCCAAACAAGCGCTATGAAAAAAGTGCTAAACCGGGTTTTGAACGATCATTAAAGATACCGGCTCGACAACACGCAACGTACAAATTCAACAGCGCTTCCTACTGAGAGGGGCCGCCCACTCTCCCGTCTGATTGGTTGCCGTTCCACTCTTCGCGCGTCTATTGGTGGGCTCGTGACGTCGCAACACGCACTCTTTTCTGAATGGACGTGAAGGGCTCATCCAGGGAGTGAGTCCAGTTGGCGGCTTGTGATTGGTTTGTGAAAGTGAACTCTCTGGGATGGGTGACGTGTTGGTCGCCCCAGCGCCATGTTTGTAGTTCTTTGTCAGGTTGCGTTAGTTAGCTCTTCACGAAGACGGCTAAACGCGCTATTAATGTTTATGTTACTAAAAATATTTCATACGAAGACAGTTTCCCTCGTATTATGAGTACTGTGGCGGTCTGAAGGCACACCATGGCAGGCCTATGTTTGTTTCAAACACCTGAATTCAACTTGCTATGGTTCTTTAGAGAATAAAACCACATTACTCGTGTTATAGCTGTTGTGTGGATGTTTTTATTCTGTTCAGTTTAAAAACTTTGTGATTATAGCTATTGGATTTGTATTGGTATGGATACTTGTTTTAACCAAATAAAAATGTTAATAGTAACTTTGTCCCCCTCACAATTAAGTTAATATCTTGCTATTCTAATTTTCACAATTGCAATATATATATATAATGTAAGAGACTTTGATATGAACGGGCAATTGGAGATATTTATAATTATGTGAGCAATTACCTGTATATATTTTATTATTCTTATTCTTTTATTACTTGACAGAAAAAATGCAAGCTTTATGTACCCTAAAGCTTCAAATTTAGGGGGAAAAAAAAACATAAAAAGTCAAAATTGCATGATGTAAAGTCAGAATTATAGATAATTTAAATATCTCACGTATTATAACTTTATTTTATTTTTCTCCCAGAGTTGCAAGTTTACCTTACATTTATGTGAAGGAAAAAAAAAGTCAATTACTCTTTTACTTTCTCTCTATTCAGTGTCAAAAACAGGGTTGGCCTTTTATGGGTATTTCATAATTGATTGTATTGAATTTACACTCTATTCCAAAGAAAGAAAGAAAGGAAGGCAAATATCAGTCGATAAAACATTATCTTTAATATTAGGCATTATTAATGAATTACACGTCACAGCGGTTAAGTGAGTAGGAAAAAAAAAATTGTGTATTTACATCTAAAATCCACACCACATTTATTCATGCTAGCACAATATATACAGAAAAAATACCTTGAGAATACTTGTACAAAGGTTTTCGTAGTTCTGCATGGTAAAACAAAACGCCCTTCAGATTTCAATGCAAAATACACAAAATAACTGTAGTGATTGGGCCACTGAAAGTTTTTTTTTTTCTGTTTTTTTTTTCACGTTCGCCGTTTAGTTTTAAAAACACATTTACATCAGAAAGTACAAGGCAGACAATTAATCTCAGTCTATACATGATTTGTCCCTCTTGACCATATAAATACAAAGCTTTTGAAGGATTATATACACAAAATAAAGCCAAACATGGTGTGGTACGAACTGTAATGCAGAACAGAGCGTTTAGTATCCGTCTTAACTCGTATGTACAGAGACTAAAAAGAAAAAAAAATAACTTTGCTCACGCATTTCATCCTCGTAGATGATCAGAAATGGTCATTTCCAATAAATGGCAATCGATCCTTTCAGAAAATACAGGAAAATAAACCCAATATTTGTTAAGCAAAACACTTATCACAGAAGGTATTGAATTAAAGATGCTTATAAGGGCAACCTCATCATGTAAAAAATAAAATGTCACCCTCAATCTGAAACCCTTTTGGTTTGCCTCCACGGAGATATCAAACATGTAAAATATGTACACTCGTTGTTGGTTTTTTACATGGTTTTTTGTGCCAAATGTGTAACCTTCATTTGATGAATTGTGATTATAACACGTTTGGAACTTATTTTTTGCTTGAATATGCAAGCAAAATTATAACGGTGAATGAATACAAGACACACAGTATCCGTCAGTCTGTATTTACATGCAAAATGTCTAGAAAGCCATATTAAACAATAAATATTAATGCTTTTTTTTTTAGTTTATCACTGCTAATATTCACAGAAAGGGCCGTCACAGATACACTCTCTCTTATAACACTCGATCTTTGCATAGATTCCAGTTCCTTCCCTGATCGTTCAATATTTAATGCGTATAAAATGATTTATTAACCTTATCATATTAAGGTTAATATAAATAGCTTGTCGGTCAAACCATTTCTGTGTCTTTGGAGACATAACGCTCTTACTTCATCATTATATGCCTAGAATTAAGTAAACAAAAACCAATAATAAATCTACAAATGCATACCATCACCAGTTTTACTTCAGGAGGAAGTGCACACAAATGAATAGACAGAATAGAGATACATCTGTAGTTTATGTATGAAGGAAAACAGATGGAAACAGAAGGTCCTCTATCAGAACAAGTGCATGTATTTGCTTTCCCTGGCCATGACAAGGCCTTTAGTCATGAAGTATCAGTCATATCAGCCATTAAGATTTCTCTCTGCATACATACTGCCACGAACAGTACAGTCTTCATATCATAACAAACGCACAAAAATGCTGTACGATCGCCTTAAACTTGCCTTTTTCCATTGATATTCTTCAAGTATTGGTGTTGAAGTACACAAGCAGCCTCAAGTATTGGTGTTCAATTTTCAAACCCATAACAGATTTTTGTAATCAAGTGATATAAAAGCAAATTTAACCAAATCATCAATTTGTGTAGGCGCAATAAGGTTTAAAAAATATCTTTAGCTTTTACCATTAGTCGCTTTCTCGGACGCATGTTGTTGTTTGTTTTGGAAAACGAAAAGTGTAATTAAAACGGTGCAACTGATTTACGCTTTTCCTTTTGCTTAAAGCAGAAATAATCAACAGTTTCAATGCTAGTTAATGGTGTCGTGGATGAGGATGTGTAGATATACAGTACAAGCAATATTCCTACCAGACCCTCCCTTCAAGTGATGTAGCTTAATATTATTACCACCATTGAAGAGAACATGCACATTGTACATAGAAATTAGCTTTTTAAATAACACATACGTTCAAGTCGTCAAAAGTTAATATGCAAAGAACATCAGGTACCGAATTTGCATCTCTCGGCAGCTGAAAGACCCATCGCAGTCAGTCAACTCACAAACGTAAAACACTCGTGAATCTCACCTTGTGTCCATCTTTAGAAATGTGTGATATAATCTTTCATAGCAATATAGTATATGATATAATCTAAGCTGTATTTATTCTAACTCTCTTTTTTGTATTTTTTTTAATACTATACAATTATATTAAAGTCTTGGAATTTTATAACAGCTCTATCTAAAAATATACTTCTTTTATGAAAACTGTCAACTCAGAGGAACGGAAATCAATTCCCAAAGGAACCTACTGAGACCGAAAGCCGCTTTACCGTGAGGAGACATCTGTGAAATGGCTTTGATTTAACAGCGCTTTGGCTGTTGTTATTAGCGTAACGGGGTAGTAGCGTTGAGAGTGGCTGATTTGCTTTCGCAGCACGACAATATTGTGGGTGTAATGAGGCTTTACCAAGATTGTAAAAGCCTCTTACTGTCACATCAGTGCAGATTCCCTCTTGAGGGGAAGCTTCCCGCAACCGTGCAGGAGGTAGCAGACGTTCTGTTAAGTGTTTTTAGGTCGGTAATGAAGTGTTAGCATGTTATATCAGCCACTGTGTTAATAAAAAGCACGTCTGAGGCTTTTGCACTGGATTGGGACGTACCTTTTCATAAGAAATGAGAATGTTTAGTCAATGGAGATATCTTTGTGGATCTGAAATCCACACTTATGTGGGGTCCCAAGATTTTAGCCACTATCTAATCCTCTTTTGACCACTTTCAAAATTATTACTTTTAAATAATTGCATAAAAATAGACAAACGTAGTATGGTATTTGGTGCTCCAAGGTTAAGTGCTAAAGCGCAACCCAACCAGAACAACGCCTATTGGTAAGGTTTACCAATTATTATTTTTTTAAAGGTGTATAATATCAATAAATCAAAACTATTGCAATGATGATGAAGTGTTAACAAGTTGTAGATCTTGACGAGAGGTGTATCTCTCTCTAAGGACACAAAACGCTTGGATCTGGTACACCTGAAAACCACCTAAATGTGATTTTGTGCTTCCTGTTGGATCTGAAAGTCGGTTATCGTACCTTTCGGGACCATATCTGTATTATCCAACCAATATACTGATACTAATGAGGGGAAGTAGCTCGGGCTCTACAAGCAGTTTGAACTCAGGGTTCCTTGGCAACTCCCAATCAACAACCACTAAGCACACAACAAAATGTCTCACTAGCATGTAGAAGCTCAGCAACATGTCAAGCACTTCTTAAAAGGTTTCAAAGACCAACACTGGATACATGGGTAGTAGAGTAGAGGTTTAAACCCAGTCGGTTTTTGGGACTTTCCCAAAACCCAACCACCTATCACACTTAAGCCAACAGTCCAAGCTTAAGCTTGCTCTTCATCTATTCTTCACTGATGCCATGTTCCCAGGCCACCTTGGCCTGCCCCTCCTTGGTAGTGAGCAGAGGCTGGGAGATCTTGCGGGGCATTGGCCTTGGAACCGGCCTCAGGTCCTCTTCAGGGATACACCCTTCCCTCAGGTAAGGTTTTGGAGGCAGAGCAGGTACAGG
The DNA here is from genome assembly GCA_032275025.1 of Enteromius treurensis. Lineage (NCBI taxonomy): Eukaryota > Metazoa > Chordata > Actinopteri > Cypriniformes > Cyprinidae > Enteromius > Enteromius treurensis. The sequence goes on along the minus strand of JAUCMU010000047.1, from coordinate 13,063,765 downwards.
CTCGTGGTGGTGGTAGTGCGGGTGGGTGATGTGTATCGCATGTGGGTGGTGATGGTGGAGATGGAGGTGATGATGGTGGTGCCCATCGGTGGGCATCCCTGGGGTTACGCCCAAAGGGGCTGAATGACTACGGCAAGGAGCAGGCTTGAGAGGGTCCAGAACTTCAGGCTCGGAAACGCTGTAGCGTACGGGGAGGTAGGGACTCTCGGCTTCCTCCGTGTCCGTGGTCCAGGCCTGGCTGCTCGGCATCGAGTCCAAGGTGTCGGCTCGAGCCGGAGGCTCGGAGGAGGACTGGGCGAAATTGCTCTCGCTCAAGGAGGAGACGCCACTGCTGGCGCTGCCGGACAAGGTGGAGTTACTGCCATCCAGGCCCGATTGTGGACTGGTGGGTGAGGCAGGTATAGGGTGCAGGGGCGACTGGTGAGCAAAGGTAAACGAGGTGTTTATATACAATATAATCCAACTCGTATTTTTCATTGTTAAAACCTAAGATCAGTTGGATGACAATAGAAAGACCGAGAAACAAGGGTGCTCAATCCACCTCCGAGAGAGCTCCTTATGCACACTTTAGTTCCAGCCCTGCTTTATCACATTTGTTGATCTTTCCATAACCTAATTAGGGTGAACTTAGGGTCTACTAACCCACACTCAGCACTAAACATAGTAAGCAGCTAGGGCTGGACAATTTATCGCAGAATAAATTCAAGTGCATCTCGTTAGTAAGGCCCTTTCTCTGATTAGCGATAAATCACCTGTTTTCAAACGGAGCGACAGCGACAAGCTATACAATATCACGTTCAGTTTCGCAGGTGATTCATTTGCGATACTGAACCCGATATCGCATAGCCTGTCCGGGATCTACGGCTCTGTGCATTAACTGCCACTCCGTTTAAAAACAGAGAATGGAGATTTTTCCACAAACGTAAACGTTTTTTTCTGAATAACGTAATCCTTCGAAATTCATTTTCAACAAGTTGTCATCCAACTGATCTTCAGAGAAATTACAACCCAGGCACACACATTCACAGACACATAATAATTGATCTACTGATGCAAACATATATAACTGCATATGAATTAAAATATGAACCCAAAACACTTTAGCATCTTAGGGACACCAAGAACTCCCAAACACCAAAAAATATTCTGAAGCAGACTTGGGTACAGTTCGGCATTGACTGGGGGACATCTGAGGTCAACAGAAAATAAGAAATCTCGTAATGCTAGTGTGGACATGCATGACGAGGACTAACAGGATACATCTAGGCGGAGGATACCTTTCTTAAAGAGCGCGCGGGGAGAGCTGGAGGGAGTTCGTTGATCTGGTGGTGGAAAGCATCAAAGTGCATCGAGAAGTGTCCTAAAGGGGAGACACAGTTGGACAGAACCAGGGTTGGAAAGAGCACACGCCGGAACACACTTACGCGCAAACACACGTCGGCATGCGCATTCACTCAGCAAGCGCTATGAAGGATTCTTTCTGAACTTAGCTGACGTTCAGAGATGACTAATGGGTGGGAAAAAGGGAATGAAGGATCAATGATTGAATGTGGGAAAAAACTACTGAAATGAAAGAGAGGATCCTACACGTCCTACACGGGACACCTGATTTCCAGGGATTACCGTCGTCTTGACTACAGAGACCGTCTCTGCATTTGATAAATAAAGTTTAATT
>JAUCMU010000047.1:13037753-13052243 GCA_032275025.1 Enteromius treurensis | reverse complement strand
GTGTTGTGTTGGATTGTGACCGTTTTTCAGTCGTCTTTTGCAAACACTTGATTTATATAAGAAGTAGGAAACGATGGCGTTTGAGACTCACAGTATGTTATGTCCATGTACTGAATTGTTATTATTCAACCATGCCAAAGTAAATTCAGTTTTACATTCTATGGCACCTTTAAATTATTTTTATTTTGAATACTGAAAATGTTACATTTAACATTAAGTTAAATTAACTTAGAAACTATTTTCCAAACTCATATTACAAACCTTACTGTGAACAATTAATATTTTCATTTACTTTTTTTTTTTTTTTTAAATGTTCATTCAAATGTTTATACATTTTTTTCAACTTTTAAATCATATGATGAAAGTCAACGTGATCCAGTGTTGTTTTTGGACCCCACTGATTTTCTTCATAAAGTTTTAAAAGTTAAAATAAAAAAATAAAATCGAACCTCAGTTGACAAGTTAAGGTCATGATAAGGTCATAACTGGAAGAACTCAGGACCTAAAATAAACAAACACATACATACTTATACTTGTACATACTTACTGTATGTACAATTGGAGTTGGTGGGTATATGAAACGGTTGCCCACAAGTTGGCTGGTAATGATGCCTGACACGAGCTATGTTTTAGCGCGATTACCAAATCGTAATTATAAATATGTAATCTGCTGAGCTTTGTGTTTCAAAATGAGACCGCCCACCATTTTTTTAAATATTGCTCTTTTCTAAATCACGTCTGTGGAGGATCATTGTGCATGAGCAATTTTCTTTTGAATTTGATAATTATAATTATTCCAAAACATGGTAAAACGCTACTATCTGTAAATACCTTTCCCTTGTTGAAGTAGTGGATGACCTTGCGACAGAGACCCTCTTTGCGATGCCATTCGCTCTGCGCAGGATAGTGCAGGAACTCTCGGAGGGGTCTCTCCTCCCAGTGGAGCAGCTCCCAGTACAGCAGGAGCGTGAAGGCCGCCTCTGTGAGACACAGCACTTTATTACCTTCAAATACTCTTGAGTGGTGTTCTTCCTTTGAGTGCTGGTAGAGCATGGTGCTAACGACACAAAGGTCACGGGTTCGAATCCCAGGAAACACACATAGTGCCAGATTTACTAACAGCTAATGCTACCGCAAACGGTCTTTTGTCATTACAATAGTACTGTCAGGATTTAAGCCCCGTTCACACCAAGCACAATAGCGATATCTATAACTTGCGTCCACACCAGCGAATGATATCGTCTGTTTATTATAAGCTCAAGCGCGTCTGCCGCTTTAAATACTCAAGCGCGTGATAGCAGGATTGATTCTGATTGGCTGTCCATGTTTCTATCGTTCATCAGTCAAAAAGAAAAGTTCTGAAAATAAACGATTTTGCAGACTGTGCCTTTATCGTTATAGTTGTGGTGTGGACTCTGCTGTTCATTAACACTGAGAATGATTTTTAGAACGATATCTTTATCGTTATCATGTTTGGTGTGAACGGGGCGTCACTCAAGACCCACAGTAAAGAATTAGCGCGGAAAAGCATGGACCACTGTTCATGTCGAAATTCGTATTTATTCGTTGACAAAAATGTCAATATATTTTCGGCATAGTTTTTGTCTTTTAAAATCGGTTTTAGTTATCATTCTGTTTTTGTCTGTGTAAAATATATTGTTGCCGAACTTTATGACGAAAATTAACACTGGCGTGGATAGTTTTTTCACCTGACCTTACAAAATATGCATTTGTAGGAGTTTCCCTTTCAGATACAAAAATAATAAAAATTATTAACGCAACATGATTTACTAACATTTGCGTTAATTAAATTATTGCTATTTGCGTCATTGTTTCACTTCCGAAAAAAACCCAATTTGTGCTGCTCTTGGTATATTGAGCTGGACTGCATCTGTGTTCGTTAACGTGCGCATTGTTAGTAAACCACACGCAGAATTTTCCCTCCCACCAGCGCTTTTATGGAATTGAGTTATAATGCCAATTTAATAAATCTAGACCACAGATACACAATGTGTACTTTATAGAGCTTATGTAGCTCCACCCCTTTGCTAGAAGGATGTTGGACTTTCCCAGCGACCCTCGCATGAGAGGGCATGTTAAAAAAGTTACAAGTAGTTTAACGTTTTTCGAAAATCTCGCCTGACCTTATGTTTTTGTGTTTAATTCCAGTGTTTGCGTCTCATCTTTTTTAAACGTTAAAACACATGCTGTTGTATTTTAAGCGCGTCTACGTGAAGTGCCTCTGAGAAACGTCTCACCTGTGTAGTTTTCAGCCTGCAGGTGCATGTCGCACAGCTTGTGAATGTACCGGATATACATCTCTTCTTTATTAATCTCTGACTTGTAGAAATTCTGTAAAAAAAGATGTTATGCAGATCAAGTTCCTTTCGTTTTATCGCCAAAAAAACACGTTACATAAACGGAATTGAATGAAAGATAAAACTCACCAGCAGGTTAACAGTGCAGCCGATCTTCTTGTTTTCTGTCTCGTCACCTTTCATGCAATCTCTGCCCGACGCAAGAAACAGGAAGTCACATTAGACACGCCCTCCGATGTCACACCCGCTGACCATACATGTGCCATATGATAAGAGTAACTTCTTATTTCAAAATTAGACTGGAATTTGGCAGGTTTTTACAAAATCATTTTGCATACTGTTTATAGATTGTTAAATACTGTACAACAATAATACGTTTTGGTTAACATTTTGCTCGCTAGGCAAATAGTTTAAGCGAGCAAATTGTTTTTGGTAATTAAAATAAAATTGACATATATGATGAAATATAAATAAATACATAAAATCATTTGAAGTAGTAAAGTTACTAAAACTTAATAAAAAAATAAAAACAAATATTTATAAAAACCCAAACATTTAAATTTAAATGAATACCATACACTATATATAAAAAAAGCGAAATTAATAAATAAATAAATGGCATTTTTGCGGTTTTACCTGTAGTCCAGCAGTCGTTCCATGAGGCGCGTGACAGACGTGACGAAAGAGACGCCCGTCTCCCTCCAGGTCTCCTGCTCGATCTTCTCCAGCAGACTAGATAGAAATGGCACACGTATTTATAGAGTTATTGAAGGTCATTTAATAGGCCGAAGGTAAAAGAGGGGCTGCAATGGAAGATCCATTTGAGTGGCATCTGATCAGGTTAGTTTCCTCTTACCTGGGGTAGGGCCCAAACAGCTGAGTTCTAATAATCCCGCAGCACAAGGCAAATCAGAGACACTCAGGTTATAACAAGAGCACTTAAACAGCTGGATGTGTAGCTGTGGGTGTCAGCGGAGAAGGTAGAGGCGGTGTGTGTGTGTGTGTACTTACAGCAAACTGAAGAGTTCTCTGTAGTTCTCGTCTCCTTTGCCTTCAGACACCAGACTGTCCAGCTTGTCTATCAGTTCTGCCTCCACCTGCACGGTAAAGTGTTAGGTACTTATAATTAAATATATATATATAATTTATTTATTTTTTCATTTTCGCAAGGGGTATCTTAAATGAAACAAGCTTTATCTACTATTTATCATTGCTGGTTACATTTAGAGTCAAAACACATCATAACCATTTCTTTTGTTTCCCTGGAACATAACTCAGAAGAGAAACAGAATAGAAAACAGCCAAGAAAAGACAGAAAAGCAGAAGCAGGTATAAAGGACCTGTTTGAAGTTGCCGTTCTTTCTCTGTTCCCAGTCCATCATATCGTGGAAGATGGGGATCATTATATTTCGGACTTCGTTTTGTGGAACAAGCGTCACGCCCAAAAATGGGCCAATCATTCCTGGTATGAAGTGGATCTTATTCTCACCTGCAGCCAAACCAAGCACATCGTTACGTAATCCTTCATTACACGTTTGCTTTTTCTTTTTTTTTAATGGTGGATCTTCATTAAAGCCCGAAAGTCTTTGTATAATAAGCTTTATATAATAGAAAGCATCTGAAATGTGTTATTTTTTAATGATATAATTAATAATGAAAACCCAGTGACATAAAAACGCCCACAGCTGCAGCTTATGGGGGGAATTTCTGCAGGGCAGTACCTTCATCCCCCTTTAGAGGTCAGTACTGCTTTTCTGGAGGGAGTGAATGTTTGTTTCTGTCTGTGCGTGTGCAGAGAAATGCAGGAGAAGAGAAACAAAGTCACGAAACGAGTCGAAAGAGAGAGGGAATCCAAACACTCACCCAAATTCTGCCACATGCTAAACAGCTCATAAGCCATCATGACTCTCATATCACCATACCTGCAAACACACACACACACACACAAAAACCCATCCAGGAATGCATTATGCTGCGTGCATTTCGGCATCTGAAGCTTTTTTGTGCTTGAGTATTTGACCAATAACTGAAGGAATAGGAATCTATTAATCATCAGATGAACATCTAGCGGATAACAACAAAAGAAGGGAGAGCTGGCTAGAAAAGACGCAAAGAGATGTCCCTGGCACTCTGGATGGATTAGCAATATCCAAATTATTGTTTGTTTCATATTTAAAGGGGTATCTGGGTTAAATACAACTTAAGCTCTGCTGACAGTATTTGTGGCATGACATTTGTTAAAGTAATTTGGATTTTTATCCTTCGGTAAGTAATGAAACGCATTTACAATGAAAGCCTAGTGTAGGAAAACAATCAGAAGCAATGAGTGGTCGAGTTCTTCGTAGTGCCTTGGGAAAGAGCAGGATCAAGTCTTACTTGTCAAAGACCTTCTTCCGCTTGGCTGGTGTCAGAGTCTCCAGCTGTAGACTGGGCTGGTTGATAAACAACACCGCCAGACTGAAGTACGAATTCCACACCTGACGGAGAAGAAACGCAAGCGTTGAGTGATGCTACAGTGTCTCATAATGGACATCCAACTAATATAATATATGCTGGAAATAGCATTACTATGGATATGCGCTACTGATTGATTATTCAGTGGACGTGTTTTAGCTTAAGCCCCTCCTCCACCAAAAAGGAAGCCACGCCCCCTATTTATTTTCCACATCAAACTACTCTGAACTATTGATTGAACACTAAAGGAAAGATCACTTTCACTGTCGATCTAAACATTTTTGTAGATGCAATCCAGTACGCCCATTTAATTTAAGTTTTGGGTGAACTATCCCTTTAAGGATGTCTAGTTCAATATTCATTAGAGTTATAACATGTTTGTTAAAAGTTTGCTTGGCTTCACTGGTCAAAATCAACTGATCTATTTTTGCCTTCCTGCATGACTAAAGTAGCTGCCCAAGAGGTGTCTCAAAGATGGCCGCCGAGTGCAATGGCTTGCCTTAAAGGGGCTTTGGCTCCACTTTTAGTAGAACATACCTATTGATTTCCATATCGAACTATAAGTCTTTTTTCTACACTAGGGGCCAGTTTTACTAAGTGCAAACCATCTTTTGGCCTCAAAATCGTGCTGTCAGGTTTTACTAATGACACTCACCCTCAAAGGGGCGTAGACAGTTATTTTTCCGCCTGACATTACTGAATATGCATTTCAGGGAGTACATTTCCCCAGTTTTGAAACTGCGCTCTCTCACTGATTTGCCCTATTTAGCAAAAATGGCCCTAATGGTGTGGCTCTGCACATTTGTTTGGTTGACGAAATCCAGTAATTTCAACAAAAATCCACAGAATCGGTAACTTTGTGATTTCTCAACTGGTTTAATTGGTCACGAAAGTTTGCTGCATTGACCGCCAGAATTTTATTAACGTGATCACACCTTAGGGATGTCAATCAATTTTATTTATGATATTCTGAATAAGTTTTGCATGGCTTCACTGGTCAAACTGTGCACCTTAACCAATTCAGATTGGATTCCCAATTTAAGTTGCTCCACAATGGTCCATGCATTGTCTCGTTTTTCTTTCGGGAGATACCCAGTGAAAGCTCACATTGGTAGATAGGCCCATGTTTTTCTCTCAAAGATAACCTTCATTAATAATTCAGTAGATTTGAACTTTTCAGAGCCAGTCTCCCTGGTTAGTGGCACCATCTGTCTTGATCAGGGAGGAGAGCTTCATTAGAGTGGTTTAGAGCGAGCCCAGCAGCAGGACACCGTAAAGGCCCACGTCAAGCAGGTTTGTGTACATTTGGAATATGATTTTCAGAGAAAAAGAGGTGAGTGCTGGTTAAAAAAAAAAAAAAAATGCATTTATGTTTAATGTGTGTTTCAGTGCGAGGGAGTCTGCGGTGCAACCCGTGGTTGATGTTCATCACACACCTTAAAATCAAAGTCAGCATCCGTAAAGCTTTTATGGAGAGCAGGCGACAGATACTGAGTTGTGCTCACAATGATGCTGCAAGAAAGAAAAGGGATCATAAAAAAATCGAAAGAAAGTTATTTAAGACAGAGACAGGCAAATGACGGTTGAACAGTATAAATAGACTATTTTCAATGGTTTGAAGGTTTGTGTTCACAGAGGCTGATCGAAATATTATGACAATTAAAAATTGTGTAAAAATCATACTTTTTTTCCCATGATTCTTTGATGAACTGTAAATTTTAGTAAAAAATTTCATCCATACAGATACATTTTATTATCCCAAATATATTCGATGTTTTACTCAAATCAAATCAATGTGCTTTGAACCCAGAAAATGTTTAAAAAAACTTCTCTGGAAGGAAGCAGCTCACTTGCTGGTCAGCAGTCGCATGACGTTCCAGTCACGCGGGAATATACTGAGCTTCATCAGGTTTCTGAACACACAGAAAATCTTCAGCAAGAACTCCTGAGAAAGATAGGATCGCATAAGCTGAGTAACAAGAAATCCTTTTCACATTTAACATTTAAAAACTTCACATTCATGCGATAACGTAAACGATTTCTGAAATTTACGAGGCGGCTCACCTTTAGCTCCTCTTTGCTTTGGAAGTTGTCCATTAGGTGTTGAAAATGAATGTCCGACATTTGACGCAGGAGGGACAACAAACAGGACACATACTCCCCCTGTCAATCAGAAATTGGGCAAGTCCTTGTGAGCCAATCAATCTGTTTAATTAGCAATCAAACAGCCAATTAGAGGCATCCGAAGGGAGCGGGGAAGCAGGATGAATGAGAGACATGGAGACACTGTGGGGTGAATTCACTTAACAGTTGTGGCACTTCGTCTCAGCCTCAGACGGCACGCCACACACCGCCTACAGTCTGTTCACTAAATACTGACGCATATTGCGTACAAAAAAATGGCTAAAATCACCAGTTCTAATACGACTAGCTGGCTTTACACAACTTTAGACTTCATGTTGTTAGTCAGAAGTCTGGCTATGAGACTAGATTGGGGTATTTCAGTGCAAAACTCTTGATGATTCACCAGCCACCCACAATCCAATTGAAGGAGGCACAATATGCATATTTTAATGAGGTAATTGTTGTTTGTCTTTGGCCAGTTATTACCATAAACGCCAAGAAAATGAGGCTCTTTGTGGAATGTGACAGACTCGCAAATGTCAAAGCTTTTTACGCAACATTAGTATCTGTATTAAACATATTTTAGTGATCACGGTAGCAGTGGTCCATCAAATAGTGATCAAATGATTTTAACTGGGCACGGATCCAATGCAGGTTTTATTTATACACGTTTCTGCAATTTAAAGACCCAGCTGCTAAAACAACTCAGACGATGTTGACAAACATGTGATGCTATCAAAGGGCATTTTTAGACCATGCTTTCTTTTAACTACATATACAGAGACATGATAATAGTTCTGCTGGATTCTGTTTATAAGCTATGATAAATACATCAAAAAAATTAACATTAAAAGCGAGCAAAAGTATATCAAAGGATGAAAACCCATAGATCAGAGTACAGTTCAAAGCGTGTTTGTGTTCTAGTAGTGTACTGTTTATATTAGCCTTCTCAGCAGGTGTTACACCAGACTAAACGTAAGAGACATAAGACAAACAAGCATGGGCGAGTCTCATGAAACCTGTTGAGAAAGATTAGGGTCACATTTTAATGCAGAGATGAAAAGAAGTAAAACATTTTTGTATTTATATTTCACATAAAGAAAATAATGAAGAAAGTAGTGATCGTAAACAGGTGGCTGATTTTCTTTTGTTCTTGAAATATGCATTGTATGTGTAGTTTTCATGAAATTCACCCACAGGAAGATACTGTATTATGTGTGAGTCAGTGAGTAAGTGAGTGAATGTGAGAGACAGTAAAAACAGTGAACAAGAACGAAAGAGAGAGAGAGAGAGAGAGAGAGCATCTGTGTTTACATTTATACTTAAGTTACAGTAATTGTCATATCTTTATATATATATATATATATATATGTGTGTGTGTGTGTGTGTGTGTGTGTGTGTTTATATATACATATACAGTGCCCCCCAATAATATTGGCACCCCTAGAATTAGTAATGAGTAAAATATCTCTGAAGTGTATTCCCATTCATATTCACAATTTTGAGTAGGGCAATAATCCAAAACAAACATCAAAATAAACACAAGAATTAGTCACTGAGCACAAATGAAGCTTTGGCCATGGCTGTCCCAGTCCTCTGGCCTGAACCCTGAGTGAGGTGAATTTAGGAGAATCTAAAGGGTCTTGGGTGATTCTGGATGAAGGAATGGTCTATTTTCTCTTATAAGGTGTTCTTCAAACTCTTCAGGCGTTACAGGAGAAAACTCAGAGCTGTTAACTTGGGAAAAGGACGTAGAAATAATTGGGTGCCAACAATTGTGGCCACCTTGTATTGGAGAAAAACATTTATTTCATCATGAGATTTTCTCCCCGTTTTCAATGGTTTTACTTCAATCATAGGTTAGAATTTTGCGCATTTTTTGAAAGAAAGATCAAAATGATAAACAATGCAGATTTATTTTCACAGCCAACTTTGCTCAGATTTACCAAGGGTGTCAATATTAGTGGAGGACACTGTATATGGGTAATTCTATAATTGCGGGTACATTTGGTGTCTAGAGTGGAGTAACAATGCTGGCAATAGTGAAAAGAATAGAGTTTTATTAATTTTTTTCCCCACAAAACTCCACTTACTGTCATAAATGCTAAGAACACATGACACTAATGACAACATGATTAAAAGACCTTTAAACAAATCAATGTGAGATCAGTAATACATTCTGTTTTCCTTTTGATATTGTGGTAACAGTGTTGACAACAAATCAAAATAACTCTTTGTGTAAGAAGTTAATCCACAAAGATTTTGATTGCATAATAATGACATCGGACACCAAATGTACCCGCAATCATAGAATCACCCATATATAATTATTAGGGGTGTAACGATACGTCGTATCGTATTGAACCATTCGGGTACGAGGCCTTCTGTTTCGGATTGTCCCGCAGGAAGAAACGGCGCCCTGGATGTCTGTGGATGGCGCGCAATTTTTTAAAAGTTTTAATTAATCAATAAATACCATCCAAGGCTTTTCCAAAACATCTTTATTAGAAGAAACCCCAGAAGTTATGTGAAGTATAGCTCCATTGCCGTAGAGAGATATATATATATATATATATATATATATATATCTGTGCGTGTGTGCTTTGACAGTTTCACACATTAATTTGGCATGATTAATGTCGGAGCTTGAGGTAGAGCTATTATCATTAAAAATTAATCTCTCTATTAATGTGATTTGACTCCCAGAACCTGACTATTCCACTCTGTAGGCAGGCAAAAAAAAACGAAGAGAAAGACGCTGGGAAAGAAACAGAAGATGAAGAAAAGATCTCAGTAGGGATGCTGCCAAGCAGGTGGAGAAGAAGAGGGATGGAGGGAAGGAAAGAAGTAGAATATCAGATTTGTTAGTTACTAACAGTGATCTCAGCCGTGCACTGTGGACAGCGCTGCCCTCTTACCGCCTCCTGAGACTGAGATTTACTCATGATGGCCAACAGCGTCTGCAATAACACATCCAACAAACTCTCCACCATCATCTCTACCTCCTCCTGCACAGAGCTCTCCTGCAGACAGGAAACAAGAAACATTGTCTCTTTAACCAAAGTCATCAACGGGATGTTAGCAGGTTCTGGTGACATGCACATTGACTGAAGTGTACCAATGAGCTGCTCTTAATAATGGAGAAAATGCTGCTCAGGATTCCTGAGCAGATCAGAAGCTCCTTCTGTTGGCGCAGATGCAGATGAATGTGATGGAGAACAACAGGAAGGAGAATTCTCCTTGATTCTGTACAAACAGACAGAGGGAGGTTATCAACTTAATTCACCTGATTAAGACTTCAGATGTTTACACTAGAACATTGTGCAAAAATAGTATCTTTTAGAGGTACAACAGCTTGTCACTGGGGCAGTACCCTTAAAAGAGACAACTTTATAGCTTTTTTGAGCATAAAAGGTGCATATTATTGTTCACACCAAGAACGATAACTATAAAGCTAACGATATTAGCATCCACACCAGTGGACGATATTTAAAAAAAAACGTAAAAAATACGGTAGCAACATTACCAAATTACATTTACCATTAAATACTGTAATTACATTAACTGATATAATGTTAATATACCAACCTATTAAAGTATTGAAATCTGTTTTTGAAAGTTATTCCAAGGTTTTTTACAACTATATCTTTATCATTATCTTTATCGTTATTATGCTTGGTGTGAACTGGCTTTTAAAGGAGTAATATGTACCCTTAAGGTACTACTGGAGGTTATTTAGTTGGAGTACTTTGAGATGACTGCACCAGGGACAAGCTCTTTGAAACATTACAGAGAGGAGCAGATTCTTAAGAAATACCCGGGAAGGAGAAAAGTCTGCTATCCACTGTCCGAGCAATGGACTGCAGCTTGACCACGTCCATGGACTGACCGATGTGGACCGTACTGGGCATGCTACCCAGAGTTCCCCTCACAAACTCTGCCACTTCCTGTACCGTGAACATCTGAAGGAGCTCGTCAAAAATAGCTGGGAACGAGTTGAGTAGAGCAGCCTGAAAAGATCGGAAGAGACCAGAGAAAGAAAAGTTTACATTTGCACTTTGGTCATTATTTGTTTCCCCCTTCAGATAAAACAAGATGTGATGGGCCTGTTGACCAAAGATAGGATGGAAATCCTCTACACGGCAAGAGATTTAGTAATAGTAAGGCTTCATCAGCATGGTTACTTGGTAGATTCAGTCAATTCAGAAATTAAGGAGATGCCAACCACGATTGGAGACCCACTGCGACAGAGTTTAGGCCAAACACTTATGAAACTATACTTGACAGTTACAGGCAGGTGGGTTGGAGTTGGTTGTTACTAAACTTTGCAGGCCGGTGGCTCTCTGGGAGCAGGGTTGAAGACCTTTGTATAGTCAGGGTCAAAGTCAAAAATCTTGGCCTTGCCTTTTCCTTAATTCTAAGGTCCATTCCATCTCTTGCTTCTGAGGACTTCTCATCCCCACTTTGCTCAACAGCCCAGTGGTACAGTACAATCCATTGCAGGCTAGGTGATCTCTGGTCCCCGGTTCAACGCCACTCAAGAAGTGAAAAATGGGGGTGTTCGGAAGGAGAAGATTTGGTGTCAAACACAGCAATCAAAACCAAGAAACACACCAAAGAACCCAGCGGAAGATGCACTGCGGAGCAGTTATTGGTGTTGGTCAGTTTGTTTGGGTTGTTGGATTATTGTTGAGGTCGGGTGTTCAGGAAAGGTACTGAGTGGTTGTTGTATGTGATGTTTTGGGCTTTGGCATTGGGTTGGGTTGTGAGGGAGTCTCCGTTCCATTACTGTGGGGCAATTCAACAAGCTGCATCTACTTACAGACAGCGGAGAGGGCCGTGGGGCATTGCTGCTCAACGGCTGCAAGCAGTTGCCCTGGTTGGTGGTGGCCTGTCCTGCAGTTGGCTGGGGACCCTAGGGGGCACAGTGAGGTTGGGCAGGATTGGGTCAAGATACGGGGCAGGGATGGGAAAATTCCACAAAGGTACAATATAGGAAAATTCAGGAAAATATTAAGTCAACAAAAACCAAGGAAGACTACATCTTCATCAAACTATTTGTTCAAGAATTGTGGGTAGGATGGTCTGTATTGTGTCCAGACATCAATTAACCAAAGTATAGCCACAGGTTCCTGGTGGTTTCAGAATTAAATGATGCTTTGATTTTATTACTTGGTGAACAATACATCTTATCTGGGGATCAGAATAGCATAGTGACTTGGGGGAGAAAGAGCTAGTTTTTCAACTAGAAGACCTGTTACCAACAATCCAAAACATCCTTGCAATAGGTAAGCAAAGGGTACCCCATCGCAACCCAAAGCAATGGGCTTAAACCACTCAGAAAACCCCAGAATCCACATGTATTCCTAACAATATAGCATCACAGCAGCAAGTACCATCTTCAGAAAATGCAAAGATCTAGGGGCAGATAATACTACAGTCTCTGAAGAACTTGTTTTCTGGCTACAGCATCTTGAAGGTCCTTTGATCTTGTGTTCTTAAAATTTGAGACCTCCAGAACATTTTTCATGGATATGTTTGAGCAGCAAAGCAGATATTTGAAACCTTGTTTGGTCTGATCACAACTTTCACAGGGTTGTTCTTGAGATGGATCTGTCTAAAAAGCTTAGACTTCCAACTTCTTTAGTGCAGACAGAGACAGATGCATTAATCCCATAAAACACTGAACAAACCTGGGCCTCAAGGAAACAGCTTTAGGGTCAACAGCCATGGATTTGGAGATCAGCAACTCAATACAACTGATCCTTTCATTTTAAAACACATTAGACAACCTTGATCTGTTGTACTCTACTCTTAATTCCCCAATTAAACCAGGGTGAGGTATAAATTAAGAAAATCATTAATACAAAAGCAGACAGTAACAAAGCATTCATCCATACAATACCACTTTTAGCAATTTTAGGCTTTTAGTTTTTGACATGACTGTCCTCATAAATCAGGAAGTACTCCATGTAAATTTTTGGTAAACATAAAATGTGAACAGTTATAAAGTTTATATCTGACCTGAGTGAAAATGAGCGTCTCAGAGCTGCGGCTGTCCAGACTGAGCACAAAACGAATGGATTGGAAAAGCTCCTGGATGCTAGCCCGGAATTGGTCCTCCTCCATCCCACAGGTGGCCCGGGAGTAGAGGATCCGTGACTGGACGATGAATTTAAACAGGTACTCTAGAGCCTAAAGGTAGAATTAAAGTTAACATGTGTACCCTGACAATATCTGCAAGTATCCAAGCTTTTCAACATTTATGTGACAAAATGTGACCCTGGACCACCAAACCAGTCTTAGCAATAGCCAAAACCACCAAAACCGATATATATCTCTATATCTTTACAGGTTAAATAACCCCCCAAAAACTACTGCAAAGCAAGTCTTTTTTATTGAAACTCAGAGGTAGGCAGTTCAGATCAAAGTGCTTCTGCCAATTTTCTTTTAAAAATCCCTGTATACATACAATAAAGGAAGAAATAACACATTCATAATTCACATTCAATAATACAATATGCAAATAAAAAATGAAACTGTACAACTGTTCACTTGAATGATTTATCACGAAATTGCATGAAAGGTTTAAAAATACTACTAATAAAGTATCTGAAAAAGATTTACTCTATGAACAATACATTAAATTACATTTAATAAAGACAAAATCAATAATAAATCAATAAAATAATCTTATGAAACAGTAACTAACATATGATCCAATGCCATGTCTCAAGTCAAGTAAATTAATCAGCTTATAACAGGCATCCAATACTGACTTCCGGAAAGGGGGAATAACCAATGACACCTGCGCGAGCAGGTGGTAAGAATAATAGCGCGCATTTGATATATCATGTGCGTGCGGGGTTTGAAATGAGCTCGCGGGCTCCCGTTTCCTTGCATGTAGATCTGTTTTCCTCTGGCGGAAATGATTTACCGCGCGCCAGCATCAGTGGTGGGCTTGCACCGAAAACCACCTTTTGATTCTTTTCGGTGTATACCGGTTACTTAGGTACCGGTGCCAAACTGGTACTGGGTTTCGGTACCCAACCCTAGTAGCCTTTGGGCTGGTCGCGGGAGCCGCCATGTTGAATGAGGCGAGGGGAGGATGAACAAAAGCAAGGAGGCGGGGGTGAGCCTCACACAGATAGACAAACAAGCAAAGTGGCGAAAATTAAATATAAACGTTATATCGATTTATACAGTATGTAAAAAAATTATATTGAGTTTAAAAAATATCTCGATATATTTTAAATATCGAGATATCACCCACCCCTACATTAAAGAAAAGCTTATTTATAGAAAAATAAAAATTACCCTTGTGACTGGTTTTATGGTCCCATATCTTTAAACTCTTGTACCTTGAAAACAAATTAAGAAAGTAAAATAAAGTAATATGTACTATAAGAAACTTGTACTTGACTCGAGTGCTTATTAAAGTAAGTGAAGTTTTTGCAAATAAACTAATTTCGAGAAGGAGCGCAGTCGATTCACAGCTGGCACCTCATCACCTAATCAATCTCATCATTACACCTGCCCAATCAAATCCCCTTCTACCCACTATAAATAGCCCGTCCTCTTTCCTTCCACACCC
>JAUCMU010000047.1:13020607-13036787 GCA_032275025.1 Enteromius treurensis | reverse complement strand
TTGGCTGGGGGATTGATTAGCTGATTAGCCGCCAGCTGTGCGGGATTAATCGTTTTGCGATTCCTCTCGAAATGCGTCATTTGCAGAACGTATACTTATTGTTGCTAATTATTGCTAATTACTTACTGATAATTGTTTTATTGATCTTCATTAATCATTTGTTATTTCCATTAAAAGGGCAATATTTAAGTTTTATCGAATTATGTTGGACTAGTTATACAGCACATTTAGAGTTATTATTTTTCTTTTTTTATACAAGTCATCTAGTCATCATCTGCTAAGACTGTTTTTTGTGAGTCTTAGCTCAGTCATGTTGTTTGTATGTATTTGTCAGCAAGAAGTCCCCAGGTTTTGGTTTTGTTCAGTCATGTGCATAAATGTGAATGTGTTTCTTTTTTTAGACAAATATGTGTGTGCGTCTGTGTGTGTGTGTGTGTACTGGCCACCATTACTGTGAAACCCCGTCAACAAGCAGCAGATTTCATCCACCCGAGAGAAATCTGCGCCTGACAGAGCCATATCACTGAACAAAGGATGCAAGATGGAGAAATGATAACCCCCCTCTGATGAGTGTAAAGGGCCTAAGAGAAGCCCCTGACTTTGTTTTATTTAACTGTGTTCGTCTGCTTATCTCCATATTTCATTCCACTGTCCTCTGATAATTCACACTACACTTTTTCACCAGTATGAAATCAGTGTTATATTCAACTCAAATGCACTGTCCTTAGGGTTATTTTTATGGATAGTTTATTGATTAGGATGGTTTATTGAATTGAATAAATGAGAGGAGAAAATTGTTGAATCAAATTGTTTAGACTTAATCTTTATATAATAAATATTTGCATGACAAATCATGTACTTGTGCACTATTCTATGATGTTTTGTAGCATAAATAGCTAGTGTGTTCACAATGAAAATAACAAAAAGAAAAAAATGCACTTTAAATACCCCAATAATGCATAAATAACCCCCCAAAAATTATGTTGTGAAGGGGGAGGGGCTATAAGACTCAATTTATTAATAACAAAACAACCTTATAAAATGCATACACTTCTTGCTGGAGTATAGTGCACACTGTTATGGAGGACCAGTAATGGCACTTACAAATAAAATGAAGAATCAGTTTATCGACTGAATAATTCAAACATAAAAATGTATATAAATAAATCACTTTAATGGACAAATTAATAGACATATTTAGAGTTGTTTAATTTTAGTTTTTAAATATACAGTGGGTACGGAAAGTATTCAAACCCCTTTTTATATTAGGTGGTCTTAGCAACTATTTATTTACATCAGAAAATAAGTATAATGTGCGCATGGCCTTGTTCGTATTGAATTACAAAACACTTGCTGCTGTTGAGGTGAGATACGGGTAAGAGCTGGACAGGTTTGGTGATATGGGTAGGTTTAAGGGTGGGTTAAGGTGTAAGGGATGGGTCAACAGTGTTATTATAAACGTTATTACAGAAATTAATTACAGATGTAACTACATACAGTACATGAGTATTTAAAAAATTTTTTTTTTAAAAACATACCAGATGATTCATTTAAATTTAGTTGCATACTGTAGTTAATATGCACTTAATATAAAAGTCAATTTCCTGTTTGCCTAATTTTCAAATCCTAATTTTCTAATGTTAATTATGAATGTTAAATAACATTTAATATTTAACATTTAATATTTAAATATAACAACAATATTTAATTTTTTTTTAAATCTAATTGTTTTAGAAAAAAAGGTTTGGTCTATAATATACAGTATGGAAAGCAATTGGTAAAGGAAAATCTGATCTGAAGTTTAGAGATGTATTTAGTCACTGCTGTTAATTTTGAGTTCCAGTGCTAGACAGATTATGATATGTCTGACAGACTCTCACTGGAATCAAGACAATTTTATTACTGTAAGAAGCCAAGGACAAGAGATTTGACCTGATAAAACTTGCCGTCTCACGTCTCTTTATTAAAAGCTTTGCCTCTCGCTCTTTATTTGAACAGTGATTGTATGAGCACCTTGACACCATCCATCTTCTTCCTTACTTGCAGCAGTCCTGTCTCTTTGGACGGTTCTTTTTCAACTCTGTCTCTCGCACCAAAAGCATACTTTTCCCACTTTCACAGCTGTTTTCCCATAGCCTGACTCTCTCTCCCTCCCCACTCTCTCTTTCTGTTTTCTTCCGTTTTCTCTTTCTGTCATGCATCAAAAGAGCTTGACGTTTGTGACGAGAGTGGTCCCAGAGACCCCTCCCACACGAGGACCTCGCTGGAACATCAGCTTTCTCATTCAACTCTTATCTGCCCCATTTCGGCTCCTTTCCATGGCAACGGTTGCAGAGAGAGCTAGCGGGCGCCAGGTCTCCAGCGAAGCCCAGCCTTTTCTTAGACAGATGTCTTCGCCAAAAAAAGAAAGGCATGAACAAGGAGACACTGCAATATAAGAAGAGCAATGATAGTCTTGAGACTTTGCGCTTTCCTTTAAGACTGTGCCTGTGGATGCCAGGTCATCTGATTATGGGTGTGGTAGTTACATGGATGTCCATTACTGTGTCTGGCCTCCAATCTGGTGTCTGGAGTGTTTAATGTATTGTGCTTTCTGGCACACTTGCTGTGTTTGTTTATAATGCCTATGAGAGAGTGAGAGATGTGAGGAAACGGTGCTTCTAGCAGTTCTTCCCTGCAGAAATGTTAACTTCAGAGCAAAGAGAAACAGACTGACAGTCTAGAGCTTGTCCATCCAGTCTGTGAGAAGGACCCCTCCCAGGACATAACCCACATTTACTGCTATTTTTACATAAATACCTCACTTTAACACTCACTCAAGTATATGTGCGCAGACACACACTGTTTAAAAGTGTACTGGTGTGACCCCCGCATCCTAAAAAACAGAGAAAGTCAAAGACTGAATCCCAAGTTGCGTACTATCCATCACAAGTACTATGCAAGGTCTATCTATCTTTCTTTCATCTTCTAAATCTAAGTTCATATGAATGAATTTGTACATTAAATAATAATACATTTTAAGACAATGAATTTACATGTTTTTGGAGCACATTTTACCCACATCTTGCACTACAGAAGTTAAGTGTTTGTGATGGTGCTTTGTCTTTTTAATAGATTGCATGTATGAACTTGTAAGTTAAGTTGCAATGCATTTTAAGAAAATGGATATTAATACATGTTCTTGGGGCGAGTATCATGACTACTTGTATTACACTATTAAAGAAGAATTTAGTAATAGTAAAAACAAATTTAGTAACATTTAAATACTAAACTTAAAAAAAAATATGCCATCCACTGCACCCAAAATGTGTAATTGCAAAAAAAATATATACGTTTGTATTGAATGTTAATGGAGCTACAGATTTTGTGTGGAAATAAATAATTTAAGTAGTTTTTGTTTAAAAGTTGTATAAATCTATGAGGTGGAAAGAGGACTATTGATACTACGGGGCTGCTGAATGCTTGAATCTGATTGGCTGAGGAACTTTTTAAAGTGTGCAATTATTTTTAGGGAACTGCACAGCAAACGTAGTTCCAGGCTGCTCTTTGACCTCATTACACTTCCATATCACTTCGCCAAACGGTTTCTATTATTTCAAAGGTCTTACAACAGCAAAATGATCAAAACCCACAACAAGACTGGCCAAACAAATAAATATAGTAATCCATACTATAAAAGTACAAAAGCTCATTTCTATGTTTGCCAAAAAAAATCAGTTTTATTTTATATGGAAAGCACATATCACTCCCCTGCTCTCTCTCCCTCAGAGATGCACACACGAGACGCAGTCGTGGCCTAATGAATAGGGAGTTGGATTTCTAACCCAAAAGTTGGGGGTAATACCAAATATTTATTGGGTTTAGTTAATAGAAAATGATTGATAAATTAAATCTATTTATGCCATTTTCTTTTTTAAAGCATTTTGTCTCAGTTTGTTCTGTTTCTTCATGTCATTCCAGACAGACTGATCAGATCAGATCACTGTGTGGAGCACTAATCTCACTGCATTATTACAATTAATGACAAAAACAATGTTTGGAAATTTAAACTGATATTTCCAACGGACACTTAATATTTCCTAACCCACTTAAACCATTTCTTTGTTGGTGAAAATACTAGTGGCCTAAGCCTTTTGCACAGTTACACTATCATTAAAAATAAGTTTAAAAACATAATATTTGCTCAATATTATATACTTAATATTTACTAATAAAATTCAAACATTAAAAAAAAATATATTAGGCTAAATCAAGTAAGCTCAGAATCAATCGTCATAAATCAGACAGGTATACACATGCTTCTTGAAAAGCAAACGTTTTGAAAAGTGCTATGCCATATTTTTGTGTTATCTACTGGTTTAGATGAAAATAATGTGAAGGGTGGCTTTAGCCCCATTGTACCCTACAATTTATTATAATTTGATTTTTATTCAGGATTTTTTTTAAAAATACATTTGTCATTAAAATTACATTTTCTCTTTGCAGCTTCCACATCCACGTTAAAAACTGTTGTAAGGTGCAGAAATCTGGTGTTCATGTAAATATGCATGTACTTTGTTTTATACTTTGGGTTTCATTTAGATTAATAATTTGATACGATGGAATTATTATGTACATGTTCCTTGCATTGTAACACATGCATGTATAATATTTGTAATTAATATGTTGACTTATCCCTTACACTTTAAAAGCACAGGCTCTGCAGTGGATAAGTGGACTAATAAAGCACATTTTAATATTGTTTCTATCCTTCATCCCTTTGTCTGTTCACAGACCTTAGGTCTTTTCTTCAGTTCTTTCTCTCTCTTCTTTCTCTTTCTTTGGGGAATGTGTGTAGGATTACATGTGTTAAACTCAGTCACAGTCTGCCAGACAGAGTGAAACGCCTCTGCAACTGTTGCCTTTATTACACCTGCTCTGGAGACTGAGTGCTCACCACGATATAAGATTGAGGGAGAGACAGAGAGAACAGAGACTTAAAGACTGTTTGGTTTGATTCCTCTCCTCTCCTCTCAGAAGTTACTTTCTCTGACTTTGTTCCTAAACCTGGTGAGCAGCCTGAGTGTTTAATGCCTACAGAGGCAGATGCCTTCTAAGGAAGCATTCTAAGTATGATGGAGTCTCATAAGCGATTGATTTGGAACACTCTATATAGGCAGCAACTCTGTCTCCTTTCATTCCAGTAGGGTTGCTGTTAGCATGTTGCTAAGTTAATGATCCGTCACCTTTGTATTACCATAGTTTATGGTCGATGAGTTATTTTTTTATGCTTTTGAATGCTCACAAAGGCTGCATTTATTTGTCAAAAATACAGTAAAAATAGTAATATAGTATATAGTTACAGTTTAAAATAACTGTTTTTCCTTTTAATATATTTTAAAATGTAATGAATTTCTGTTTTGGCAAAGTTGAATTTTATTTTTTTAAGTATTCTTTAAAATGAATAGATAGTTAGTGCAGCATTTTTCACTTTGCAACAATGTGCATGTCTTTACTTTCACTTTTGTTCAGTTTGATGGAAACAGAAATATATAGAAAAAACATCACTGCTGAAAAAAACAACAACATATGCATACATGCATATGCATTTATAAATAAATATAAAAGAAAAACTATATACTTATTGGTAGAGTAGAATATTATGCAGAAAAAGTGTACTAAAATAAAAGTGACCTTAGAGAAATATTGGTTACTCTTTATTTTTATGTCCACGTCCTGATTTTGCCAAGTACAATGTGTACATATGTTGACCCTGAAACAAAATTTTAATGCAAAAATATAGTCTTAGTCTTGACCATATATCTACACCTTAACCTACCCTTACCCATGAGTAAGGCCTAAAATCATTTTAAATGATATGACTGACACTGATGTACAAGCACTAAACACTGATTGTAAGCACATCGTATGCATTTATTTTTCTGGGCATTCCCATATTTCATGAAAAATATACATATAATATATTATTATTTTTATAATTTATCTGCCATCTTGTAGTATATTTTTACTTACTGAAATGCATTATGGGATTGACTTCAGGAATGTATCCCAAAAAATGAGTTATCTAGGGAGGCCACACAAATTTTTCCGGCAAGCATTTGGAACAGGCTTCTCGTCGTGAGCGTGCATGTGATGCCTTAACATGCTGCCTAGGGAGACGGCTCACTAGGTTTTGGAACGGAGTTTCTACATCTCACTCTCTCTGCTCAGCCTTGTTACAAGCTTTTATAGCAGATGAGTGAGAGCTGTTTTTAAGGGGCCCGGGGACTGAGAAAAGCACAGGAGGAGAGAACGAAAGAACAGATCAAAAGAGAGCAGGAGAAAAGGATCCAGCAAGACAACAATGCTCTGTTACGATAAGAGAATCGTTTAGTTGTGATGATTTGGGGAGAGACTCTGAAATCCGGACGTCTCATCAATTAAACACATGACCACAAGAAAGGGAAACTTTTCCCTGACAGCTTCCAGCCCTGCCATGCATGCTGCCAGGGACTTCCAGAGCACCAACCCGTCTTTTTCAGCTTTTTTTTTTTTTATCCCCTCACCCTGTTACTCCCAACATGCTTTCGTCCCGGTCCCAGTTTCCTGGTGCTGCTATTCCCGTTTTCATTTGTGTTTGAAGAGTTTTGCCAGGTGCCTCTGGCCTAGATGCATGAAGAGGCGCACAGCCTGAGGGGGAAGAAGTGGGGGCCCAGGTTGGGACATGGCTTTGGATGGATGAATAGGGAAGGAGGAAGGCACAGAGGAAGCAGGGTGCTGGATCCACCTCTGAGAGCTACCCTAACTGGGGCAGATTCACTTAATTTGCTCTTCCCGCAGACTCCAAGCGCACAATTCCACAGTTAAATTCTCTCTCTTTCTCTTGACTGAACTCACTGAGGTTACTTGTGATCTGTTGGATGTGGCTCATGTTGCCGTGGGATGTGGCTGCTAAGCTGTTGGCTGGCTTGGTGACCATAACATGGATAGTGTGTCCATGACTGAGCTGTCTTTTGGCCACTGTCCCTCATGCCTGAAGTGTTTCTGGAACATTTCCACCACCAGTTCACAAACAGACTCCTCAACTAGAGTTTTGGACAAAAAGATCGCCTCACCGGCCAAACGGCAGTCGCTCTTATATGCTCGTCCCTAATATTCAAGAGGTTGTCTGTCTTATGTTTTAATTTTGGTTCTTTCGCACTCAGCTTCTCTCGATGTTTTGCACATCTGGCATGGTGGAATAATTTTCATTGAAATCTTTCAACCTCAAATTGACAAACTGCAGACTTGGCTATAAAAGTACTTTTTCCCCCCAGAAATTTTCTTCAGTCTCTCTGTCACGCTCTGTCCATCCGTCTTTGTTTCTGTTGATCTCCTACCCCGAGAGACTTTCCCCTTTGCTCTTTTGCTTTTTTTGTTTTGATTGCTTTGTCCATATCTTTACACCCAACTGGCTTTGTCTTTATGGCCGAAGGGCAAAACCTGTAAGGAAATTAATTACAGACACTCACAAAGTACACATGGTTGAATATGATCTTAGTTCTAGGAAAAATGAAATTAGCACTTGTTATAATACAGTTATATAGAGAGTAAAATGCCCCCTGGGCACCTTTTAGGGCATCTGTTGATGTAAAATCTCATCTGTAAATTTGAATCATGCTATTTTTTATAATATATTATAAGAGTATTATAATTAATGCTGAGTGTTATTTGAATGTTTCATATTACAAATTCATCTGATCTGATATTTGATCTAATGGCTGTTCAAGAAAAAAATATCTATAATATGTACTATATATATAATTATATTGTTGTTATTATTATTA
Source organism: Enteromius treurensis (assembly GCA_032275025.1). Taxonomy (NCBI): domain Eukaryota; kingdom Metazoa; phylum Chordata; class Actinopteri; order Cypriniformes; family Cyprinidae; genus Enteromius; species Enteromius treurensis. Next base: position 13,028,982 of record JAUCMU010000047.1, on the reverse strand, counting down.
CTCATAAGTGGCATTTGTCTGCTGTGAAGTAACATAAGTAAAATGGCAAGATATGAGATTTATGCATTATAACTACGAGAAACATAAACTATTGTAACATAAGTGATTGAATTGTGCTCATTGTGTGTTATGAATTGTCATACTCTGAAAATCTATAATCTATAAATAATGTTAAAACTGTTCTAATGAATATTCATGAGATGATACAACATATTCCAAAGTTACTTATAATGCCTTAAGAATACACTTATATTATAAATATGGGATTCTCAGAAAATGTAACTAGTGTCATGCCCACAGGCGTTCCATGTGCTTTGTGTTTTGTTTTCATTTGTACTCCCCATGTGCTCCTTCATTTGTAAACCCCGCCCTGGTCCTTAGTGTGTAATTGTCTCCCCAGGTGCTGTGAGTTTTATGTGATTAGTCTGTGTATTTAACCTGGTTCATTTCAGTCTGTGTTATCTTGCGTTAACGTTGCTTGTCTGTTTGTAGTCTCTTTGCGTTGCTCTTTGCATTTTCCTTTGTGTGCCGGTTTATTTTAATAAATGTTCACCCTTGAAGCTCAGTCCTGCCTCCGAGTCCTGTCTGCCCATCCTGGAAGCAAGAGCGCGAGTGACTACAGCCGGCAATCGTTACAATATCTAAGTGGTTTTGTTCAAGCTCAAGAGAAAATATAATCTGGGATGGACCAGGTACACTTCATTTAGCTTCCCTTTTAAACCCTTCTAGAGACTGTAATAAAAGCTATTGCTACACAAAGGTCAAATCATTTGTCCAGCTAAACTGTTGGAGTGAAACTGTACTCACTGGCTGTAAGAAATCTCATCAGACTCGAGTTCAACCTGTCTTTTGCACTGTGAGTCTACATGCAACCTTGGTTTTCAGTCGACTCTTTCATTATCCACCTCATTCAATCCATGACCCAGCAGCCCACATTCTCTGAGCCGAGCGGCAGCATCTGAATCATAATACTCAAAATAAACACAGACTCTCTCTGGAATTGTGCTTAGCTCTTACCCATCTACTCAGGGGAACAAAGTTTTAGCTGTTAGTGAAAGAAGTTGTGGGTTTAATTTGATTTCTTCCAATTACAGCTGATGCAATAAAAGAGAATGTGTGGCTCTTCAGAGTGCTGCTAGAAACCATTTCTCCCGCTGACACCCCCCCTGCAGACAGTTAGGAGAGCAGAGATGTATATTTCAGCGTGCATCTTAAAGAAAGCTTAAATTTGCTCTGATGCCACCAGATATATCTTGGATGTCTTGACTGGGGGAAAAAAAGATATAAACCACCTTGTGCAAGAATACTTTCTCTGGATTGTGAATGTAATGCGCATAATGAACTAGTTTAGCCTGAGGACCTTTGCAAACATTATAAATCTCTGTTATACATTTCTGCTCAATTATTGCTGCTTGCTTATTTTATTGTTTCATTATTACACAGGGTTATTATAGCAAACAAAAACTGAAAAATTGAATTCATTGAAAAAAGTTGCTTAAAATAAAAGAACATTGCATGAAAACAAAAACACTATTATTAGCTAGTTGCATCATACCTTAAAATAATACAATTAATAAAAAGTAAAACAACAAAGTATATTAAAATAAAACAGGAAAAACGAACAAAAAATATACAGATCAAATACTAAATATGAAAAAAAAAATTATATTTTAACTATAATATAAAATTATTATAAACTGTATTAAATAGGAAGTATTTATTTCCAGTGTTTGAACATATTTATAGTCATTAGAAAACAAAATGTTCAAGTTTTTCTTATAACGCTATGAAATGATTTAAATACAATGTTAACCTGCTTATAATTAAGTAATACCAGTATTATTACTAGAATCAATATTTACTTTGGTACTTTATATCAGATCGTAAAGAAAGTAAACTCACTTTCAACATACCGCAACACAAATGCTACTGTTAGTGAATCAAGAAAGAGGAAAAGCTAACAAAGAAAGAAAATACGATCACAGCTGCTTTTAGAAACAGTGGATTGGAAGAGACAACGTACAAGCTGAAATAAAGCTTTGTGTGTTTGTCTGTTGGCTGACAGTATCCTACAGCTCCACATCCTGATAAAAATGTTATCTGGCAGCAGCAGGCTGGCTCCCTGTGAGTGCTGGATTGCGTTCCTGTTTAGACGCTTTCTGTAATGGGTAACGGCTACAGCGTTAGACCCTTCTCTACACTGCTTCAGAGCTATTTCTCTGAATAAAAACCATACAAAGCTCTCTTTTCAGGAACAAATTCCTTCCAAAAAGAAACAATCCTGGTGCATTCCCAGCTGGAAAGAGGAAAACGGCCTTACAGCAGAAGCTAGAAAGAAGATACTACGGTTTATGTATTTGCATGTGCTCACATGTTGTTTTGTTATGCATTTTTTTTAGAGGACAACAAAACACAGACTCACAGGAATCAAAATATCTGAGAATCAATCTGAAAATGTTTGGTATAAGTGTTGCTGTTATTATTTGAAACCAAAGCTATTAAAAAAAACACTGCTTAAATATATAAACAAACCTTTTTTTGATTTATTTATTGAGAATCCATCTGGATATACACTTAGAATATCTTACTTTACTTACAATATTGGTATTTTTAAAATATTAAAATAGTTTTAAAGTTGAAATAAAATAAATAAATAAAAAACACCTTTTTTTAAGCTGAAAAACTGAGAAAACAAACAAACAAACAGACAAAAACGAAAATTATATATAAAAAACCCATTTTGAAATAAAAACAAATAAAATAAAAATGTTAAATTGAAACTTGAAGAAAATTTAAAATCAATTGAAAACTAACTGAAATCAATGAACGCCACAATTACTAAAACTACAGTATTTTGCGTTAATGAAAGTCGTGGTCATTTTGGTTCATGGCGTAGAACTTTCTGAAAGCCCGATAAAGAGAGTAAGTGTCAAAAACACTTCAAGAACCAAGGCTGTTGAAAAAAGGCATGACAAAGAAACCGAAAAAGCTGAAATGGATGATGCAATATCGACCCGTCACGACACTGACACCAGAAAACGAATGTACAAATAATTCTGGAGAGGTTTTGTTAAACAAACTCATCTCGGGCTTACTGAAAATGTCATGAGCATGAATAATTCTCAAAGCTTGTGGCACTTCAAGTGTCATTAACATTTCATAATGCTAGCAGTTCAATATTCCATCTAATTGCTGGCGCCAAGACCTAATATCGTTTGACGGACAGATATTGTTTTTTTAACGCAATGGATTCCAGTGCTTTAGAAACCTGGCCGGTTTGATCTTTTCAGGGAATAAAGTCAATGCAGCAATCTGAAATAAGATTACAAGGGTTTATCCTCAGACATCAGAGTTCAATAACATCTAAGCATCTTTCAGAAAAAAACGTACCGCCTAAACCCAAGGAACCATGGCTCTCAGAAGCCTATTGACTTATTGGCGTACACAGCCTTGTTTGTGATTATAATCGAACTACCTCAGGTTGATCAATCCGTGAATGATAACCCAATCATTAAGCCCTTCAGAAAAACGAGAAAGTGTTAAATCAAAGATAAATGGCACGGATCCTCAGAAGAAGATGGAGGACCTCTCGGCCCGCCTACCACTGAAGGACATCTGGGACTGCAAGACTTATGTGTGAGTTTATGGATGAAGAGAAGAGAAAGCTACATGGTTTTGACGCTGGAGACTGTTGGGGAACAGACTCGAGAGCCGGCGGTCCATCCAATGAATCATAATTTTGAAGGAACACGCAGTGACATGATTTTATTAAGAGAGCAACTTTGAGAAGCCCCCAGGCTCGTTCTGAATCACAGGGAAGGGATTTCTTAACTCAACTTTGACGTGGCAGGAATCCAGCTGGTTTTACAGGCCCTCTGGGGTTCGGAGCAGAGAGCCAGTACAGTCTGTCAAAATGTGGGTCATATTCATTTATATAAGCTAGATTCTACACAGTTAAAAGGCCATTGTGTGCTGTTATTAGTCGCGCTAAAAGCCCTTTCACAAGATATGCTTCAGGGCTTACGCTTCGCTCTGACCTCCACCTGTAAAGCATCGCAGATAGCGTGACGGAAGGGTAGTGATTTATGTGTGAACACTCAATCACACTTCATTATTTTAGTTGAAAAGAGTGGCAATACAAACATTTCCGGCCGATATGCTAAGCCGATTAGTTAGCGGAGGGCACTGTTTAGGCATCCCAACATCTACAGTATGAAAAATGGATATTGATTTTGAGATTTGTTAAATTGATTACCTTTCACAAAGTTATTAAAGTATTAGTATGTTTAAAGACTATAGAGTTAAATGAACGTTAAACAGATCTAGATGGCAAAAAAATACAGATAAAAAATTGAGCATGCAAAACTAAATAGCCAATATCAGCTAATATATTTAAAAACTCTCATATCAGCCAATAACCGACTATAACTGTGCACTGTGAATAACTCTTCCAGTATTGTACATTTTCTATCTTTAACTTGCTGCAGCTGTCTACCTTCAGAACATGAGTATCCAATCTTGCCTGTCAGTCCTGAACGAATCTTAAAGTTCAGCCGTGACCTTCACGAGACTTACCTGGCATGATCACATCAGGGAAGCCCAGTTTGCGCGTGATGGCCACGCCACGGTTGAATATCATGGGGTTTTCCCTGCGCACCTGCTCCATGTCGCCCCTCAACAGCTGTAGTGAGATGATTAGACCTGCACGAGAAGAAGAGTTCAGGGAAATGTGAGACGACTTCATCTTGACAACCATTGTAATTATCCCTGTGATTACATTAGTATTTATTTAGTAAAATAGGCCTTTGTTACGAAGATGGTACCAGAGAGATTGCATCTCTGTTACGATTTTGTTGAGGTCTCTAATTCGGCTGCCAGTAACTGCTACAATTCAATTCAATCAAGACATTGTTTTGGGTCTACAATGCCGCTAATGACCTGGCTCCTCGCTACCTTCAATCCTTCATTAAATCGCACACACCGGCCTGCCTACCGCAATCAGTCATTCTGATTGCCTGGCTCCCGTCAGTTCCCAGTGGGAAGGGTTTCTGTTCATCCAGGTCCAGAAATATTTCTAGGCCTTCCCTTTGATGGTGGAATAAACTCTCAATTAGAACAGCTAACATACCAATTACTACTGAACGATACCTCAAGACACACCTCTACCACATTTATTTTCCGCTAGAACTAGACTGGCTTTACTCTGCTTGCTGATGCAGCTCATTTTAAGGGTTTTCAGGGATCTGATCTGGATTTTCAATATTACTTTGGAGCCTTTCATCAATTCTCAGATGTTCAACATAATGTTTTCTTTTTTCTGTAACTCTTCTCCGAAGTTTAACTAACATGGCTATACTTTAATGCTGTAGACCAGTAACTGACCACCTATAGTACCGCCTACAGTAGCAACAACATAGAAACCAATGGCAATATTTCAATTCTGGTCAATAGGATAAGCCAATAATTGTTTTGAGTTATGGCTAATAATCAATGAGTGGAATTTACTTTCTTCAAAATTAATATCACCGCTTTCATAAGTTCCCAGATGTTCTATGAAAGCCAGTTTACGCAACAAGGAAAAAAATTACAATAATAATAAATAAATGGGTAATTGCAAAATTTATTTCTTACTTAATATCTCATAATTCAGAAATCCAAAACTTAATAATATAAACTCTTAATTGCATTAGTGAGTCAGAAAAATGCAGAATTGATATATACTCGTAATTCTAAGAAAGAATAAAAAATTGTTCAATCACAATTCTAAAAAGAAAACTCCAAATTGTGCAATTTAAACTCACAATTGTTAGAAAAGACAAAATTGTAAAAAAAAGAGTTGCAATTACATTTTTTTTTAATTTTGTGACAAAATAAAACTAATATGTGACCCTGGACAACAAAACCCGTAAGTCGTAAGTGTTAATTTTCCAAAATTAAGATTTAAACATGATCTGAAAGCTGAATAAATAAGCTTCCCATGATCTTTACTTACTATCCTAAAAATTTTTGGCAAAAAAGAAAAAACAATAATTTTGACTCATACAATGCATTTTTGGCTATTGCTACAAATATACCCCAGTGACTTAAGACTGGTTTTGTGGTCCAGGGTCACATATATAAACTAAAAATTACAAGAAATAAAAATAAAGAGACCAAATTAAAGCGCTATGACATTACCAAAACAACAGCAAAGCAGGATAATGGACAGACTTTTTGGAAGAACTGTTCAGTTTCAGTGAAGCTAAATGTTCCTTATCTGATGATAACACTTCAATCAAGTATACGACCATTTTGGAAGTGCACTTACCATAGTTAGTGCTGGGGGCGGTGTATTTGGTGCTGGACTTGCGGATAATGTTCTCATGAATCTGGTACCACTCATTTTCATTATTACACCTGTGAAAAAGAGAAGAAAGAGGACAATGGTTATAGCAAGGACAATATGTCGTTGTGCAGATGAAGCAGGTGGAATCACTGCACCAGTAGTCAAATGATTCCCATATGCTTGAAGTCAGAAATGTAATTTGTCAGTATACAACAGTGTATGTAACTCAGTTTCAATAGTAAAAGGTCTTGTCTTGAGGGGGCATCGCAGTACGCTTACGAATGTGCCAAGACTTAAAGTAAAAGCTGGGCTTTCATCCAGTCAAGAGAGAATTATTCATTTGCCACAATACCCAGTGATACTCTAGTGTGGCACGACTGCATGATGAAGATCCCGTCTCAAACTGTTGGAAAATAGATCAGAGTTTTGAATGAGTGTTTAAAAAGAATTAAAGTCAACAGGACAATACTTTATTGTCTACTAATTTTTTTGAATTTTGAATAGCTGTTGGTACAAACCAAAATAGTGCAATATAATCAGGAATGTCACAGACATGTGCCTTCACTTTTAAGTCATGAAAACTTCAAAATATTCCAGGGAAAGACAACATTTTATAATTTAGTAATTTATTAGATATTTCAGATATTGTTCTTTATTGTACATTTAAAATTAACATGGAAACACAATTGTGTCCCTTTCATCTATCTTCTATGACATTTATTCATTGGTTTATTTAAAAGAACATAACAAAAATAAGTAATTATTAGTATAATAATAATAATTATAATAATAAACAATAAAGGGTTGTTTGGTGGTGTTAGAATCAAATTAATTAATGAATTAATGTATGAATGACTGAATATATGATCAAGCTAATGAATTAATGAATAAGTGAATGAGAGAATGAGTGAGTGAGTAAGAGAAAAAAAGAGTGAGTGAATGAATAAACACATGAGTGAATGAAAGAATGAGATACTAAATGAATATGTGAATGAATAAGTGAGTGAATAAAAGAATACATGAGTGAATATATTAGTGAGTGAGATAAAGAAAGACTGAGTGAATGTACGAGTGACTGAATATATGATCAAGCTAATGAATCACTGAATGAGAGAGAGAATGAGTGAGTGAGTGAGTAAAAAAAAGAGTGAGTGAATGAATAAATACATGGGTGAGTGAAAGAATGAAATACTAAATGAAAATGTGAATGAATAAGTGAGTGAGTGAATAAATGAATACATGAGTGAATATATTAGTGATTGAGATAAAGAAAGAGTGAGTAAATGTATGAATGACTGAATATATGATCAAGCTAATGAATCAATGAATGAGTGAATGAGAGAGAGAATGAGTGAGTGAGTGAGTAAAAGAAAAAAAGAGAGTGAATGAATAAATACATGGGTGAATGAGAGAATGAGTGAGTGAGTGAGTGAGTACGAGGAAAAAAGAGTGAGTGAATGAATAAATACATGAATGAATGAAATAATGAGATACTAAATGAATATGTGAATGAATAAGTGAGTGAATAAATGAATACATGAGTGAATATATTAGTGAGTGAGATAGAGAAAGAGTGAGTAAATGTATGAGTGACTGAATATATGATCAAGCTAATGAATCACTGAATGAGGGAATGAGAGAGAGAATGAGTGAGTGAGTGAGTGAGTGAGTAAGAGAAAAAAGAGTGAGTGAATGAATAAATACATGGGTGAATATATTAGTGAGTGAGATAAAGAAAGACTGAGTGAACGTATGAATGACTGAATATATGATCAAGCTAATGAATTAATGAATGAGGGAATGAGAGAGAGAATGAGTGAGTGAGTGAGTGAGTAAAAGAAAAAAAGAGTGAGTGAATGAATAAATACATGGGTGAGTAAAAGAATGAGATACTAAATGAATATGTGAATGAATAAGTGAGTGAATAAATGAATACATGAGTGAATCTATTAGTGAGTGAGATAAAGAAAGAGTGAGTGAATGTACGAGTGACTGAATATATGATCAAGCTAATGAATCACTGAATGAGAGAGAGAATGAGTGAGTGAGT
>JAUCMU010000047.1:13005324-13017654 GCA_032275025.1 Enteromius treurensis | reverse complement strand
GGTTATGCGCATGCTCAAAGTCTTCTTCTCCGTTTATAGTGTATCTCTATGGCAGAACTACAGCGCCCCATACTGGTCAGGCATAGATACTACATCGTTTTCAGTGGTTTTGTGTTTACGCGATTTTTTTTTAGAACGAGGAACAAAAATTTATCGGATAGGGAACGCACCGGCTTCGTGTGGACGGAGTCTTAAACTTCAGAATAGAGGATGGATACCCGACCCGAGCCTGACGGTACCCGACGGGCCAGGCCGGGTTGGGCAGATATTTAGAAAGGATGCTTGGGTTCGGGTCGGGCTCGGTCACATCAGCGCAAATGTGCACCTGTGTTATAAACAACGCTTTTTGCCCCCCGTGCGCTGATGCTCTCATCTGTTGACATTTCCAAACGCCTTCCTACAGTTGCTAAATAGATCGGGCTCTCGGACTTAAATATCTTAATGCAGGTCGGGTTCGGTTACTGCTCTGTCGGATGCGGGCCGGGCTCGGACAGAAAAATGCGTCCCGGTCCGCACTCTAGTTCAGAAAGGGAGAACGAAGAAAAGCTCTGCAAAACAGTCCTTTTTCAGGGTTTTTAGTGTGTGTGTGTGTGAGCGAGAGAGACTGAAATACTCCAAGTAGACTCTAATGTAATATTCATATATTGTTTCTTCAACTTATTAAAATACCTTTACCGTCACTATCATATTTATAGTGTGTGATTTGCAAAATTCCTATCATAGCCTACACCTCATGTGGTTATGGTTGCGCTTTTGTCCAAAGTGACATAAATACAAAACATGTTGGTCAGATTATAGCTAATAAGGAGAATAGCAATAATAAACAATGTCAATTCAAGCTAAATATAATAACAGCATGGTAAGACTACATTAAGGAGAATATCAGTAATGAACAACAATGTCAAATTAATAAACAGTCAAATGAAAATAGAATAAAACTGTACAAACCATAATGCATTAGAAGTGCTTAATGAACTAAGTCCATGTTGTAAGTCTTTAGAGCCTCTTAAAAGACCCAATACTATCACAATATTCATTATATTACTGTTAAGCTCACTATCAATATTAAAATACGCCAGACCATGGATCATGTATCATAGCTACATTAATGAGCTTTGCAGCAAAAAAAACGTGTGAAAATCAATTTGGTTTTCCATGAGGTATGATTAATTAAATGCTTTGACAGCGCATTACACCTGCCGAACAGATTACACTGAGTGGAGCGGGTGACCGGTCCAAGATGGCGGCCGCATTTCTCGTCAGCGCCAGTAGGGAGTATCAGTCCATGTTCATAATTCTTTCCAAAAGTGTTTGATGTTAGCATGTTGCTACGTAAATAACGCAATTATCAAGCTGCAGTGCAAATAAACATTGGGTAAAATATAAAACATAAAAGCACAGTCCCTGAAAAAGATTGAGTGACAAAACTAGGATGTTTACAATTAATTCCAACGGAGTTTGAAGATATATCGCTAAGCTCTGGCTAGGTAGATTTTGAAGCTGGGATGCTGTTTTAAGATGGTCCTTTAGCTGGTTTATGTTGGTTTAAGATGGTCCTTTGTTGGTTTAAGATGGTCATTTTGCTAGTTAATGCTGGCCCTTTGTAAGATGTCCCTTTGCTGGATTATGCTGGTTTAAGATGGCCCATTGCTGGTTTAAGATGGTCCTTTGCTGGATTATGCTAGTCCTTTGTTGGTTTAAGACGGTCCTTTACTGGTTTATGCTGGTTTAAGCTGGCCCATTGCTGGTTTAAGATGGTCCTTTGCTGGATTATGCTGGTTTAAAATGGTCCTTTGCTGGTTTATGCTGGTCACATGCTGGCAAAGGACCAGCATAAACCAGCAAAGGACCATCTTAAACCAGCTTCTAGCTTCAAAAACTACCTAACCAGCGTATGCTGTTTTTTTTTTAGCAGGGGAATTATTGATTAATATGACGAATGGCGCCAAATTCAATATGGCGGACAGTTTACATACCAGAAACATATCCATAGCAATATTCTAGTACGCATAATACACAGCATACACAAATATGAGGTGAAATATAAAATATTAAAGCTGAAACTGACTGGAATTAGTATATAGATGCTTAATGTGTAATAATACACATAACAACACACAGTTAATGCCAATATATCTGAAATATAACTATTATGCACCCGACCCGACACCCAAACAGTTTTATTTAAACTGTTCAAAAATGTTACTGTGTCAAATCTGCGTTTGGGAAAATATCCTGTAAGTCGTGAGGCAAATACGTTTGTCTGATCCGTACAATGCATAATTCACATCCGTTTTACATGAGTTCGTGTTTACAACGCTCAGCTTGCGAATCTCAAATGATGGGGGCCACAATAACTCTCAGTTCTGGCTGCTAATATATTCCTGAGTGGTTTTTATCCATCAACGCTCAAGTGTTTTATCGAGACTGTAGATTTAATAAGGCAAGTAAGCCATTTTTTCTCCCACGGTTTAATGTAGCTCATAATAAACTTAGTTCCCCAGTCTTTCTTTTCAATTTGATTGATAAATCAAACAAATAAATGGCTCTGAAGCGCACAGAAGAGGCTTACGTGTAAACTTTGAGCACAAAGTCTTTCTCCTCTTTGAGTTCAGAGATGGTCTGAAGGACGTCGCTCATGGCCAGCACTGCGCATCCGTACGGCCTCCGGTACTGGACGTGAGGGGGGCCTTTCTTCGAGTCGTTTAACAACATCCGCCCTAAACAAAGAAGCATTATACATCACTGTCAGAAACGTACTTGTGCATACTACCTGTCCTGTAGACAATTAGACATCAACTTGAATGCAAGAAACTGCTAATGATAAATTTTAGCTTATGTAGAGCAACATTTCCCTGTACATCAGTGACCGTTATAATGCTGTCACATTAATATATGTGGCAGTTTGTAGGCAGCTTTTGTCACTTTAGTACTTATATAGCTGGGAAATATTACTAGAACTATAGTATGGCTGTATTAAACTCGTTGAGTCAATGTTGAATTAGAACATATAGATAAAATAGTTTTGTATATAAAATACATTAAGGTATACATTTTATAATATTAAATTGTGACAAGTTATTATTATTATTAAAGACATATATTTTGTTCAGTAACAAGTTTCAAAAACTCCAAATACCTGTGTGCCACTATATAATAATATAGTATTTATTTATACACTAATTTATGTATTTAAAGTTTTCAGAACCCTCACAAATGAGGTTAACTTTTCCATTTCCACTTTTCAGAGCAAGTGGAATAGTTTTGTCTCCCGTCGCCCGTCCCTTTATAAACTGGAATGGAGCTTGCTATGCAACTCTTATGCAAGAGCTCTAGAGATGCAGTTGCTGGCAGGAATGCAATGCCTTGTGGCTACGTTTGGCTTCAAATGAAGGAAATGGACAAAAGAAGAGATAGAAAGGGAAAGAGGCTAAATTAGACGGGATACTCACCCGTCCTGATGACCTGGGACACAATGTACAGATCTCTCTTCATGTCCTTGTTGCTTAAGTCCTGTCAGGAAATAAGAGAAGCTACATAGTGTCTTTGTTCCAAAATGAGTATTTTCATATGCAGTCATAGCAGTAACAGTTGTTGGTGTTACCGTAAAGAGAGCGCAAAGACGGTCCACCTTCTCTGGGTTTTTTGGGCCACCATTTTTGTTGAGTCTCACCATGAACTTCTCACTGGAAGAAGAACAAAAGAGTTTGAGTTCACTTGAGAAAGTTGTCCTTTAAAACATTCATCACCTGGACAAGAAAATAAAGCTGGAAGTAATTTCTTTCAGCTGGTTTTGCTTCAGATCCAGATTTTAATCATCGGTTGGTTTTAGATGGAGATGCTGTCGGTGTTGCCAACTTTTCAAACCCCTTTAGAAACGTATTTTTTGTTTTCCAAAAAGCGCCTAGTGACAAATCTCCAATCTAGTGATGTTTTTACCCAAATCTTATTTAGTTTCTTCTGAGATTCACAGGTACTGTCTCTCTCTCTCTCTCTCTCTCATGTCTTCTCTGTTCAGCAGTAACTTTTTCTGTGTTCAGAATTTGCTAAATGTATATAATGAGCGAGTACATCATGAATTAATCTTCCAAACCACGTTTTTGTCTTATCCTGAATCACTACGGTACACTTATAAAAACTGCTTATTTTTGAACTATTGTTTCCCACTGTGGAGTAACACATACCTGTGGGAACCACCATAGACATAAACTTAGAGAGAGATAGTTTAGAGAAAACTTAGAGCTCTTCGTCTGCGGGATCTTATTAACAGCTAGAACAACAAAATTGTACATGCAAGTATAGCCAAAAATAGCTCATGTGTAGATTATTTGAGACTGACAACAGAAAATATATCCATTAACTCTTTCCCTGCCATTGATATATCTCGTCAATAAGGTTACAACGCTTCCCCGCCAAAGACGAGTTTTTGCGGCAATCCCTGTTGTAGGTGTATTACAGTAAGGGAAGCCCTAGCATATGTCCTGAATGTGTTACGGGACTTCCTGGGTCTACCGGGCTAAACGGAAGGATTAGAAACAATATAGATCATGTATGTAGATGGTGTTTTGATGATTTTGAATCTGATTGTGACAAAGTAGGCAAGATAGGAAGATACCTTTAAAGACACAGAAACATCTCTAGTTATGTCATGGATAGATCGATAAAAAAATTTTGTGTGTCTAAAAGAAGAAAGAAAACCAAATTGCATTTTAAACAACATAAGTGTGTAAATAATTACACAATTTTTTTTTTTCTCTCTTTCTGTATCATATTTGTTTTTCCAAATGTTGCACACAGTAAAATATATTGAAAAGCTGGTGCAATGTAAAAAAGTGATGCCCTGATGACTTTCTCAGTGCCAGCAAACTCTGAAACATTATTTTTGAGACCTTAATTAGATATTAATTCACGATTTCAAGCCAGTTCTCCTTGCTGAGAAATCTCCACATGCCACATCCGATCCACAGGAGCCGGTCCTCATGCATATCAAACACAAACCAAACCTCACTGCACAAAATATCTCTGCTGGCACAAGAATCAACACTTCAAATCAGGCTTTATGAGGGAACATATATTTCCATTATGCACAATAAATGTGTGAAGTTGATTAGCCATATATTCTACAGTGTGTTTGAGGTGCTGAGCATTGCAAACGATTACTGACAACGACAGATCAGAGGCATCTGAACGAGTCTATAGTCTAATCGCTAATATAATCTAATCGAGTCCAGTCAGCAAGCTGAAGCCACTGCGTGAAAGCATGTAAAATCACACTGACAACTTCACTGACTCTAATGGAATAGCTGTTGATGCGTTGCTCACTTTCCATGTATAATATATTCAAAATTTGAATAACGGTTTTGTTTTTCACGCTGCTGAGAGAGCCAATGTGGAGTTTAGCCACTGGAATTACTGATGGAGAAAACTGCATAAAATTAATGCAGGGACACAGAGTCAGTTTGTTTTTCATGTCTAGCCAGATATCCCTTACACCGGTATTTTAATGTATGAAAAAAAAAAGTTGTTTTATTTAATTTTATAAGAGATTGCATTATAAAAATCCTGCTAATTCCTACCGCAAAAAATATAGAATTAATAAATATGATTTTCTAAATACACATGTATTACCTAAATGACTAAATAATTAATAAATAAAAATAACATTTTTGTAGTTATTAATTTAGGTTTTTTACATAATCATCATTGTTTTCTACAAGCATATTTTACCAAAACCCTGCTAATTCATACTGAAGAAAAGAAACAAAACCAAAGAAAAACAAAGAAAAGAACATAAATAAATACAAAATGTAAAAAAAAAGGTTCATGTTTATATATGAATGAATGAATAAATTAATTAATTAATAAAATATGTTTTTGATCTTATTTTTTACACACAACAACCAATGATTTATAATAAAAACCTTGCCACTTTACTCCGTAACTGCCAAACTGACTAACAAACTGACTGTCTTACTGACTAACAAATTAACTAACTATATATATATATATATATATATATGTGTGTGTGTATATATATATATATATACATATATTGTGACGAGTGTCCCGAGGAATCACCAGTGTCACCTTGGAAACAGACGAGAAACACCTGCCCTGCCTCGTCACAGGGGCTGTCCCCTATTTGTGCTTCACAATATTTTTATTTGACCGGGAATAAAATGTATGGTCACCAGCCCGTGCCCAGTCCGCCGAATCACTGAGGCTCGCTCAGCATTGGTTGCTGGAGGGGAGCCCTACACCTGAGCAGGTGGTGGAACGCGTTGATATGGATCGACTGGTGTGAGCGCTGCCCCGAAACTCTCACCAGGCTGTGGGAATGCGGAACCCCAAGGCGGTTTATGAGCTCGTGGAGGCCATTGAGCTGGCGGATGCGGCCTACCACCGGGAGGCAGGGAGAGAGCGCCGTCGTTCCCCCAGAGGGTGGTCCAGGAGCAACGCGCGCCGGAGGGCACCCCGTGACCAGTAGGCAGACCAGCGGCTCCTTCTCGACCCGATGAGCCCATAAGTCCCCGTTCCAACCACCCGGACGTGGCTGGCAGGCTGCAGCTTGCACCATGATCTCCCTGTTGGGGCGCCATTCATGGATGTTCAGATTAATGGGAAGCCGTATCGAGCCATTCTCGACTCCAGTGGTGCGGTAACCCTGGTCCAGTCCAGCGTTCTGGCCCCTACGACTGAATCTAAGACCTCGCTGCACATTACCTGTATACACGGTGACACACAACAAGTATCTACCCGTAGGTTGACCATTTCAGCGGCCACTGTCGCCTGGCCGGTGGAGGTGGGATTGATGAAGGATCTTCCAGTGCCAGTTCTGCTGGGAAGGAACTGGCCAGGGTTTGACTGCCTACTCACCTCCACGACGCAGCCAGCCCCAGAGGGAGCCTCCGAAGAAGGAGGTCAACCACAAGGAAAACCCAGTGTCTGGCACTCCTGGCTTCTGACAGCGGGAGAGATGGTGAGCCCCACTGCTAAAATATTAACCTTTTCTATGAAGTC
The DNA here is from genome assembly GCA_032275025.1 of Enteromius treurensis. NCBI lineage: Eukaryota > Metazoa > Chordata > Actinopteri > Cypriniformes > Cyprinidae > Enteromius > Enteromius treurensis. Next base: position 13,010,634 of record JAUCMU010000047.1, on the reverse strand, counting down.
TTCCAGCAGGTGACGGGAGGGAGGTCTTTCGCAAAAGAACAACGTGAGGATGACAGGCTGAAGCAGTGCTGGACCCAAGTCCGGCTAATTGAGGGCAAGGACTCTCAGCCTGGCCCCCATCTTCTGTGTATTTTGTTGTAAAGAACGGTCTGCTCTACTGTGTTGTACAGGGGGAGGAAAATATGTTGTTGGTCAGCCCCAAATCAAAGACAGAAGCTGTGCTGGAGCTCGCTCACTCATACACAATGGTAGGCCACCTGGGGGCGGCCAACACCACCCAGAGGATTCGGGACTGTTTTCACTGGCTGGGATTGGACGCCGAGGTGAAGCGGTTCTGTCAAGCCTGTCCAACCCGCCAGAAGACGTTGCCCAGAACTTCCTCCCACCAGTCCGCTCATGCTTCTACCCATCATCTAGGTGCCACTTGAAGGCATCGGGATGGACCTTGTGGGGCTGTTGGCGGAGTCTGCCCGTGGACATGAACACATCCTGTTCATCGCCGACTATGCCACTCTGTACCCAGAAGAAGTTCCATTCCACAAAGCCACAGCCAAAGGCATTGCCAGCTGAGTCAGCATGCCAGCAGAGATGCTGACCGGACAAGGTACCCCCTTCATTTCCTGGCTAATGGCTGATCTCTGTAGGCTGCTGCGGATGAAACAGTTGAGGACCACAGTATATCACCCTCAAACGGATGGCCTTGTGGAGAGGTTTAATCAAACTTTAAAGCAAATGCTGAGACGAGTGCAGCAGAGGACCGGAAGGACTGGGACCTCAAGATCCCCTATGTGCTCATCGGCATCTCCCCCAGGCCTCAACTGGATTCAGCCCCTTTGAGCTCCTCTTTAGCCGTCAACCCAGAAGCATCCTCGATGTGGCTGAGGAAGCCTGGGAGCAGCAGTCTGCATTCCACCGCTCTGTTGTCGAGCACCGCAAACAAATGAGGGAGAAGATCAACCGTGTCATGCCATTAGTCTGGGAACACATGGTCAAGGCGCAGCAGGCCCAACAACCCCACTACAACCGGGCAGCCCAACCACAATAGTTCCAGCCCAGAGAGACAGGCTGATAATCATCCCAAAGAATCGTCCCGGGGAATCATCAGTGTCGCCATAGAAACAGATGAGAAACACCAGGCCTGCCTCGTCAACGGCCGATCGGTCACGACCCCCGGCTCATCGAGCCCCGGCTACATAAGCCATGTGTGCAGCCACAGAGGGTGAGGCCCTTCTCTATGAGAGCATACGCTAACATTTCCTCTCCTTCTACCCTCAGACAGCAGCCCATGACCGACCGGCCTCCCCCTCACAGGAAGACTTTACTCACCCGCACTAGGAAGAACCCACAAGCACAGCGAGCACCAAACACCATAGTATATATATATACACACACACACACACACACACAAATAACAACCAATGTCTCATAACAAAATTGGAATGATCAGTTCTTTCTGTAATATGCAGTGATGCGAAAGAACATATCTGATCACAGATGTCAATGTCACATGCACACACACAGCTGAATGTGTTACACATGCTTCACATGTTCTCCAGAATCATCAGCTCATAAAGTGTGTTTATTCAGAAGGAACGCCTCAATCCAGAACAACCAATCACGTTGCTGGAAACCAGCAAGCCTCTTTCCCGGAGGAGACGCTGACAGGTATTCATTAAACTCCTCCAACATCAGCCGCGCCATTATTCCCATTCAAACCATTCGCCAATTGTTCAGATCCTATTGTGAAGCACTCACTTGCTCATGGTAATAACATACTTAGCGCCTGGAGTGTGTAAAGGCTGATAGGCTTTTGGTTGATGTATGATCTTAAAGATAATAAAGAAACATGTTCAGAGAGACAATTTCTGTTTAAACAGTCGAGGGTTTCTGCACAAGAATGAACTGCTGGGGATCTGTGGCTAAATGCAATTAACAAGTTCAAATATTAAAGGCACCTTCAAAGCTGGATGATTCCTCTGTGTTTGAATAGAGACTAAAGCAGCTGTCATGCATTTTAATCAATCACTGAAGAACATGACGACTTTGAAAGATAATGACAGATTCACACTGACTGACAATATGGGCTGCAGCTATTTCACAATAAAGGGCTAGTGGTGTTATGATGAAAACCTTCCATCGTTTAATCGACGTTTGGATGATCGAGGTCCTGATATTGACCAGTGTGCAACCGACCATTCAGGTTGTAGTAGTACTTGTTGTTTTTAACATTTAACTGTATTATTTGTATTTTTGTTATATATTAACAATTTGGCTTATAATTTATTTGATATATTTATACATATATATATATGTCAAATAAATTATAAACCAAATTGTTATTTATATATATATATAATAATTTATAATTATATAATTTATAATTATAATATATATTTATAATATATATATTTTTTTTTTAATTATAAATAACCAGTTAAAAAACAATGTTTAACTAACTATCTGGTTAACAAATAAATAAATAAATCACAGATTTATTTTTCCATTCTAAAAATAACATCAATAATAATAACTGATTTTAACAATGTCACTGGTGTGTGGTGTAGAAACGAACAATCAGAGAATCCAATTCACGGGAAACAGACAGGCAGGGCAGTACACACACAAACTAACATTACTACAGGACACTAAACACAGGACTCAAGGTCGATCACCGTAACTAGGTGGCACGGAGACCGAGCACACGGGGAATGAATACAACAACAACAACATTAATTATTATTGTAGTTATTATTATTATTTGCTTTCAAATAACAATTTATTTAATTATTTTTATTAAACAAATACATTGTACAAAACAAATACATTTACACATCTATGTAAATATTCAAATAATACTAACAACAACAACAATAATATAAAGTAAAAATAAAATATTGATTTCTTTTATTCCCCTTTTTGTTAATACATCAATAATAATAATAATAATAAACATTAAAAACAACATTATCATGATTATTATCTTCATCATCATCATCATTATTATTATTATTATTATTAAGATTATTATACAAATTTTCTCTCTTCTTTTAACTTCATGGATCAGCACAAAACACTATGTTATTTGCAGCGCTGGTGTGGATGGAGCAGCTCACAGCAGAGTAACACAAAGACAGACTGCAGCCGGCGGTGCAGATGCTTACAGTTGGATTTGACACGAGTGTGCGAGTATCTCTGAATATGTTTGTCACACGCGCATGTGTGTGTGTGCGCGACCGCAGAAGGAAGTGACAGACAGATGGAAAAAAGAGAGAAAGAGAGAGCACTGAGAACCTTCAAACAGAGGGACAGAGAAAGTGTGAAACTGTGAATATTCTGGACAGATATTTGGGATAGCGTCTTTAAAGTCGATGTGAAATATGTCCCATTACAGACTAAACTGGTTAATGAAAAGCGTTTAACATTGACGAGACCAACTTCAATCATCTGGAAAGTTCTTGGAACTAAAAACAGGTGCGTACAGTATGTTCCTCTTTTCAGACTTGACCAGGGGTGCTATAATTTTGGAGCGAACCTGTGGCCCACTCCAGGGTCAGACAGCTTTTGAGAGGGAGGCAGAGGCACCATTAGCAGCCTGTCAAAAGCGTGAGGAGTGGGTGGAGAGAGAAAGAAGAGTGAGAGAGTGAGAGACACAGAGAGCGAGAGAGAAAGAGAGACGCAGCTCTGTGGGTGCTGTGTGAATAATCATTTGGCCAGCTTTCCTCGTCGCTGCCATTTATATAACATGATGCTTTTAGGTGTATTTTTTCAAGAGTTGAAATCACGATGTAGCCAGTCAAACATATAATCTGTGATCATATTAATCAGTTCAGTAATGACATAGATATGGGTTAGCACTGTAAATGTATTTCATAAATATATATATATATATACACACACACAGAGACAGAAGATCAGGAATGTAAAGGCAATTCACACTGACTTTATAAATAAAGCTCAGAATCAAGCATGTTCACCCTCAAAAGCACGGCACTGGTTTGTGGGTTTTGTAAGCGACATATGCTTCCCATCCTAAAGAACTGCAGGGGAAGAATGATGAAAAGCAACGCTTAACTCACACAGAAAACGCTGTCTAGACATGGTCAAAAGCTCTCAGAGGGAATATGGAATGAGAACACTGGAAATAAAATGTGAGGTAGAGAAATCGCTCTGTCTCCATGGTGAGACTCATCAGCATGGGGTCTCTCATAAGAGCAGCCTCCCTCAGGACAAACTCCAGCAACGCACTGCGCTTTCTGCACATCAAGGCTTCCAAATCACACAAGCATACAAGAACAGAAGTGCTAACCCGTTCCGTGTTGACAGATTATGATGCAACATGACTGTTTCAGGTGAGCTCGGAGTGAACGACGCATCCTTTGGGTAGGGATGAAGAGGGTTTAAGGGGGTCTGGCCATCCTAATTAGCGCTTCATGTTGTTTTCAAAAGGATGAAAGGGTAATGCATGAACTAACTGAACCGCTGCTTCAAACAGAAGCATTTAAGCGATCGTTTCTTAGTGGCCAACAAATGCTTCCCTAATTTAATTAATGAGGTGTATAAATTACTTTTTAAACACTCCCATTGGAGGAATCTGCCAGTGGCCTTATTTCTCTTATGATTAGCAATGATTAGGAAAACAAAACAAGTTTCCGCTGTATAGCAGAAGATACTGTAGATGCTCCTCATCCTTGAGATCAAGTCGAGTTTATTACAGCAATTCCACTTCCTCTCTCTGATCAGCGCCTTTTAAAGCCACACAAGTTCCTCAAGAAGAGTTATAGCAGCCTTTCTTTAAAAAGTCAAATGGATTGAGCTCCAAAAACACAAAATAGAAATAAAAAAACATGCTTCTGGCGACGTTTCTGAATGTTATTATGTTGCTTCTTGCGTTTAGTTTGATTGCATTGCGCATTGAGGTAGCTCAGAAATGAAACATGGAAGGTTATCGCAACTTTTTATCTCACAAATCGGACTTTTTTTCTTGCAACTGCAAGTTTTCTTTTTTTTTTTCTCATAATCGTAAGATATAAATTCACAATTGCGAGATATAAAGTCAGAATTTATATAAACTCAAAGTTACGAGACATTAAGCCAGAAAGATATAAAACAATTTGAAAATATATCGGCAGGGACAGTTTTTTTCAGCTCGTACACTGAACAAAAATCCACAGCAATCCGTACATATTTTATGAGGTGGCTAATTCATACAATTTCGTAAGACCTATTTTGTATGAATTCCAACCCAGTCGCACGGCTAGTCGTGACAATATCACGAAATAGGCATAAAATCTATTGATTCGTGTCAGGGTC
>JAUCMU010000047.1:12980911-12995384 GCA_032275025.1 Enteromius treurensis | reverse complement strand
TACATACATATATGTGTTTGTAAGGTAAGTGGTTGCAACCAATTTATATTTATAGAATTCATTAAAAAAAGTATTATACTATATGAACAAATAGTTAAACAAACATGAACTACAGTATATCATCTCATAAATTTAGTATTTGAATAAATATCAATTATGAATCATAATCCTTACAAAAAGACCTATGTTATGTTTATGTAATGTAGTGATTTTCTGCTCCAGGGATGAAAAAGCACACAAATACAAATGCAAACCCATCGAGAAGCTGTCACTGCACTCACCATTTTGTAGAGATCAGAAACGCTGATCTGGTCGGCATCAACCATTTCAAACTCCTTCCTGGGCACCAGATCTAAGCCCAAGTGTCTGTTGAACACAAGAAAACAACACAACTCAGATAAACGTAGACTCCTCAAGACTGAAATACTCGGAATGCATAATATTATGCATAATAAAAGAACAGAAGATCTGTCAAGCTGTTGTGCCCACCTGTTGTCACAGGCATTTAGCCATGCGCTATCTTATTTTCACCCATAAATCGCTACATCGCTATATGCTAATATCTCACACAGCGGAAAACATGACATAAGAACCTTTCTAGCCACATTTTCCACACTTCTTTCCAGGTTTTTCCACACAGAGCTGTTTATTTAGAGAGGCTCGAATGGTAAAGACGCACAGAAACTGCTAGCGTTAGCGCTACGTGCAGCTGTCGTAGCGTAGAGCTACAAAAACAGGTGTCACCCTCATAACCTAATTATGAAAGTGATGGCATGCCGTAACGTATCTTAATATAACGTAAACATTTTTTCTCTCAGATTTCCCAGAGGTAAATAAATAAAACCCCACCCAGATGTAGCACATGTACGTCTGCAAGATGTATGTTAAAGATCTCTTCACCTGGAAAGCATCTGCTGTCTACAAACGTCTGGCAGACGTCTTTCAGACGTCAGTTTTACATCCATTCTAAATAATAACATCTAAGACATCTAAAAGGAGAGGAGTATTGCAGATGAGCAAACAACCTAAATAATACATCTTGCAGATGTAAATGCAGACATCAAATAGACATATGTGTGCTATCAGGGCATCAATACCCTGAGTAGCCTTAACCACAGACTAGCACGTTCAAGAAGTAAATAGTAATAGTGCTCTCAATCAAAGCATTAGCATTAGCGTCACCCAGGGTCTCTGTTTAGCAAGGGTGTGCTTATAAATCTGCATATTTTCTGAATATCTCAATGCAAATTAGTTCTCCATAGAGACATCTTGCATCATTGGCTTGTATCAGAGCATAAATAAATCCATTTGTTGATGACTTTGTGTAAACAGACAGTAATAAACTTATTATGTGACAATTAAGTGCTTTTAGCAATGACAAGCTTGATATACTCCACAACTGCAGCGTGGAGGCCTCTAATTTGCTACGTCAAAATGTGTTGCAATATATAAATGTCTTGTTACTTAGGCTGAATCAACACTGTTGCAGATATATATGACAGTATATAATAGTAACGGTGACACTTGCCGAAAAAAAACGCAATTTCACCTGAGGGAAATTGATATAAGCTGAGAAAGGCGTAATGAAAACATTATTAGATTGTTTGAAAAACACTTGAGATGCTCTTCAACTCATCCTTCGAGTATTTATAGAACGTGTCGGTAAGTGCTCCCCTTTCAAATCCATTTCATCCCATTTACTCAATTATCTCTTAGTTTGCTGATCTGAAGACCTGGCAGTGATGCACTGCTGAAAGCCCAGAACCACAAAGTGCTCATCACAGAAGTGAATATACAGGTGACCTTGAAGAAGAGGGATGAGTGGTCAACGTGGACTTGACACAGATGCTGATACACTGCAATACTTGGGATCATGTGACCTCTAAAATACTGTTGGTTTGGCCTTTCGTTCATCTCTTGAACTTGACTTTGCCTTTGGAGGTCTGGTCTACTTCTACACATCAGAAAACTGCTTTAAAATTATTTTTTTGCTTAGTATAGTACATATTGTACAGTATTGTCAATCCTGTATCAGTCGTAGCTGACTGAGAGTTCAATTAGCAGTATCTGCAAATTTAGATTGGACTTCAAACCTCTGAAACTCTCTCAGAAAGATGAAATAATGATGCAAGTACTGTAAATACTGGCACTTAAAACTCAAAAGCTGTGAAGAATTGCACAGCTGTGTAGGTTAGAAATGGGGGCGGGAGCTGAAGGACAAACACAACTGCCTTTTAGTGCAGTAAGGAAAGCAATTCACTCTCAATTAAAGAAGAACTCAAGCTTGTGTTGGGTTGGTTTGTTTGGCCTTAAATGTTGCATTTGAAATCTCAGCATCATTCACATTAACCAGGCTGTGAATGGCATATGTTCTTGTTCTCCTCATTTCCTTCACTGAGTTGGGCAAAGCTGATTTGCGGTGATGAGAAAGCCACGGTGATCCATCTAAAGCGTTTTAACTTTGACTCCACAATCAGGAAGTCTTGGCCTCAAACACATTAAACTCACTGGCATATGCCCATGATGCACAAGAGATTATTTAAACACTTCTCAGTTGAGTGAAGCATGCCAGGGCTGAACATTAATCTCAATGAATTATTTTGAAGGTGGAACAAATGCTTGACAATCCTATAGCCTGATATATATATGTATTCGATCTGTTGCTTGATGAATTCAAATACGCATTAAGAATATAGACAACGACTGTGCGGTGAATCTGGCTCTATATGTATATATAACCAAAAAACATCAACATTCCAGAATTTATGACCGGATGTATTTGGAAGTGTACAGTCCGGATGTGGACCAGGTGGACGGTTCATTGGACAGTTTTTTTATAACCCCTAATAAAACGATAAATCAAGTCGTAAATACCTCTTTTGTCATAAGCCATATGTCCTTATACTGACGTGTTTAATAGGGTGTATTTCAAAAGATCCGCTGACATAATGCCTATAAGAGTGTTGAAAAATGAAAAGAGTCAAGGTGGAAGTCAGCATAATGGCTAACATTGCCAACAACACCTTAAAAGTCACTTTAGCTGGTTCTTCTACCAGATTTAGACCTATTGTAGGAGTTACCACAATAGTTAACATTGCTAACAAAAATGCATAGGCATCCTTTCTTGTTCTTCCACAATATTTAGATTAATGGTTAAAGTTACTTTAGTCCAGGGGTCATCAAACTTGATCCCGCAGAGTTGAACTCCAACTTGCCTAAACATATCTGCCTCGGAGTAAGACCTCGATTAGCTGCTTCAGGTGTGTTCGATTAGGGTTGAAGCTGAACTCTGCAGGACACCGTCCTCCAGGACCAAACTTGGTCACCCCTTCTTTAAAGACATCTTTTCTGTTTCTTCCTCAATATTTAGATCTAGGATCTAGGAAGTTATCATGATAGCCAACATTGCCAACAGTAGCCTTAAAATCTTTTCTGGTTCCAACACGTGATTTAGACCCAAGGTTGAAATTAGCATCGTAACTAACATTTTTGCTGGTTATTCCAGAATAATTAAGTCAATGGAGGAAGTTACCAAAATAGCTAACATTGGTATCATCTCCTAAGCATCTCTTGTTTATCCACAAGAGTTAGACATATATTGTAAGTTACTGTAGCATAATGGCTAAAATTGTAAGAAAGGCATCTTTCCTAGTGCATCTTAAACATTTAGACCCATGTTGTGGTAGCATTACGGCTAACATTGGTAAAGCACCATTAAGGCATCTTTGCTGGTTGTTCCAGAAGACTTAAACCTATGGTGCACATTACCATAATGGCTAAGATTACTAACATCATCTTTAAGGCAACTTTCCGGTTCTTTCATATTTCTGGTTTCTGTCCATATTTTTATGTTATTTGAATTTGTTCAGGGTATTCTTGGAGGTAAAAGAGAGTAACTCACTCATTGCCCCAATCCAGTCGTACAGTGATGTGGCGTTTGACTTCACGGACTTGATCCTGGGTCAGGTGGCCTGAAAGCAGTTGTCGCCTCAGATCAATCAACTCATTCATCACGTGGCGGAGCTTGTAAAAGAGGTCGACTTTATGCTTCTGTAGAGAAAAACAAAACAAAAAAAGAAAGGCTAAGATTTATTTCCTGCATGCACTCATGACCAACTAACCTCAAGTTTGACCAGGCAAATGTACAGTAGTCGTATACAGTGCATTCTTTAGTGCAAGTCAACAATCATTCTGCAAGTACATCCAGTGCAGATTGCAATACAAACTAAGTTTCAGATTATAAATGGAACTGTACTACAGAATATCTTGCATGAAACTGACTGGCTCCTGAAAGACTTCAAGTTTTAGCAAATGCATCTACCTAGACCTTTAATACTAGTATACTTAAAGATACCCCAAAGAATGGTATTACCATATTACCACAATTTCCATGTTCAACAATCACCAAATTGCAGTATGTCACTGCTCAGAAACTCAATGAGCCAATAACTATGAATAAATGCAAATAAAATGGTTTAGTGGACAAAAACTAGTGTCGACCAACGACAATAGATGCCTTAATTGGTATCACACTGGTTCAATGTAACAAAACTATGTTGCTGCTGGTTGAACTTAGTCAGTGTAGTGTAAATTAGCTTTGGAATGGCATTCGCAGTAACAGCATTCAGATTTGCAAGCAATTATTGTTTTATGTTTCACTGGAATAAGTGACTTCAGGTCGCTCTGCTTCTACAAAATCACTTTTAGTGTGAATGGCACTTTATGCTGCCTTCGCATGATGTTGGAATTACAGTGCTGTAGATAATCAAAGCCACAGACAGTCAGAGAAGTGGAACAACCACTGAGCATCATCTAAGCACATGTCCCAAACCACAAGGCTTCCCCTCCAAGTTTGTGTATGAAGGATGACAACGACTCCCCATGGGGCCCTTGGGGAGAGATGCAGCAGACAGATCTGTGCGTTTGTCACACCGACATGCTGTGCCGGCTGTGTGTGTGGTCTCTAGTGCCCTCCATCACCGAAGAATCTCAAAACTTGAGTTTGATATGCTCTTGAAAACAAAGAAGGTTTATGTGGAGTTTACACAAGTATGTTCCCCTGGATACCCACATACGTAGCATCTGTCAGTGTGTCATTCCACAGTCTGTTAATGGTGAAATCAGATGGGATTTGGGCAATACAGTAAAAGCCACAACCATCAAACTCCCTGTTGTATTCAACTGGACTTCTGTATGGGATTTAGCCTATTTTATTTATTTATTTATTTTTCTGGTAGCTCCTAGAACTGGAGACTGATAGCTTCCCCCTACTCATGGTGGCATCAATAATTACTCCTAAGCAGAACAGCATGAATCATTTCCTGCTAGTCTCCATGGTGAGATTCTTGGAGAAGAATCTCAATGACCAGCTGTAGATCGCAGAGTAAGTCCACTTCCTGTAGGGATGAGCAGAGCGAAAAAAAGTCTCTGGTGAAAACTGAAACAGAATCTTCGGATGAAGACCAGTAGTAATTTCTATGCTGGACCAAGTTGGTTTATGTTGTTTAATATTTGTTTGGGGGCTGATCTTGTTGGTTGACCAGCACTCCAGCATCTCATGATAGCAGACAAGTATGGATTCGTATAATATTCCAACCTGGTGCGTACTGGTTAGTGCTTGTCTGGTGGACAAGCATAGTATTTTTGAAGAAACTGGGTGATTGGGATAGTCTTACATAATTGGCTTGCTTAGCAGATTGACAGAAAACCAATGCACAGAAATCCCATGCTAACTAGGCAAGTATGGATTTCTACATTCAGTTTGTAATGCTGCTGGTATAGCTGCATTGTCTTTGTTTAGAACTTAGCTGACCAAGGTAGCCTTGATAGTTTGGCATCTAGTCACACGACAATTGACTAGTATGCTATTGAAGTTATCTACAGTATCATCTTCTGGGGTAACTGGAAGTATGACATTTAGAGACTTAACAATTCTCTTTAAGACACTGCATTTCTAAATTCAGTTACAGCTATTAAAATGACACTTTTGTAACAAACTTACCTTCAACAATAAATTTCAAAACAATTACTGTCAAGTCTTATTTCTCAAGATGCTTGTATTCTGTTGCTGTGATTACATTTTGGTAAGCCTTGACTGTTTTGTAAGGACTATTTTAACCAGTTAACTCTTCACTATGCAGTTCACTATGGGCAAATTCAGGTTAGGTCATTATGGGTTGAGGAGCAAAGTAACACTGCTCTACACTCAACTTAGCGAGAGTTTACCCAAACACACCCAATCACGTTGACTGATTTCAAATTGAACAGTCCAGTCAGATATAATCTGCTGCCCATGGATTTACTTGTACCAGCTAACACTTTATCAGACTCCTGACTTTATCTGAAAGATACAGTAGGACTCAATTTGATCAATGAGATTCAGCCAATTCCATTTGCCTGTATCGGTGGAATAAAATGAATTGTAAGCGTAAATATCAGTCCCTTCTGTGGGCCTCTACAAAGGATTTCATGCATGAAAATATCTAGTTTAAAGGCATGATGTTTCTGCACTGCTTCCACGTGAGATATTCCTGGATTCTGGCACTACTAAAAAGTAGATTTTAGTACACAGTGTGGGGTCATCCTCTGTTTAGTCTTCTTGCTCTCTTACCAGCCATGAACAAGGCAATCCGTTTGCACCAATGATACACAGATTTATCAGCCTCTGCAGTATAATGTGATTATGATTGTTTTAAGTTGGCTGTCGAGAGACCCGAATCAATCCTTGAGCTCCAACTGAAATAAAAGCTGGGATTGACAGCCTCCCCCACAACCCAATGGCAAGAACCTCGCCTCCTCTGCGGTAACTGAAAGATGGATTGCATCCAGTTCGCAATCCATCAGGATCCTCTACCACTTACGTGGTCCCTAGTCAATTAACGAGTATACTTTAAGGATTGACATTGACATTGCAGTTGGGTATTCAGAACAGAGACTTCAAGCATCAACATAGCTTTTGTTTGCAAAAGAAACCTCATGACTCTGGAGTAGGGAATCTCTAGAAGATATTGATGGTAAAACCAATGACAGTTGCGTTCTGAACAAATAAAGTGTTTCAACGGGCAAAACATATCATTCAGTACCATTACTTGTTGTAAGGGATGGTTTAGCTGGAGAGCTTGGATAGAAACTCACAAGCAAAGCATCATTTGTGGACTGTGCTTTAGGGAATAAAGCTGAACAACACTCAGTGTGTGAGTGTGTGGGAAGAGGAGCTACAGCATGTGTTGCACCGAGCTGTGTGAAGAACATGTATTTATCACACTTTCCACAACTGCATGACTCACATGCTTTAAATACAGAGACCGGATTGAGCTACGGAACAATGTGTCAAAATCACATTTCGTCCATGTCCAGCTCTCAGCCAATTCATCCATCTCTTCTCTTAGCTTCATAAACGGTAGCACTGTAATAGGAGATACCGTATTAAATAAATGTTTCACTCTTGTACATGATCAAGCAGCTTGTTCGAAATAAACTTTAGCCACTCATTTCCAATGCTGGAATCCCTCAAAAGAGGAATGGCAGGTGCAGCGCAGTCAAGAACAGCACATTGTTTGGCAAACTTATCTTACTCTTATTGTTTAGTCATATGCCACCTGGAATAATAATACAATCTTCTTCTGGTGCACAGGAATTCATCCAACTTCCTCCATAAACAGAAATCCAGGAACACTCTGTAATAACGAGCTGCTTTTGCAGCTTAGTTGAGATGAAGGCTCTGTGCATAGTGTGCTAAACACGTAATGAAATACATAAAATATGTATATATACGAATCGAGGAACTAATTATGCATTTTATGTGGTCTTTACTGGTCTTTATACATAGTGGAAAATTCAATAACATGCATTAACACATTATGAATTCATTCATTTACATATATTCTGCAAAATACACTACACTGCATTAACTGTATGTGTGTCTCTCACCTCCTACTGAAGTCGTAGAGAGCAATGTACCGTCAGTGACTTCTAAACATCAGCCTCCACTGAGGATGGCGCCTCAAATAGCATCAAAGCGTTTCTTATTAAAGCCCTGCTTGTTTAGCTGGTTAAATGACCCATTATAACCATTAGCTTTCATGAGAACACAAAACTATCATGTTCATCTCTTTTTCTGTGACTTCTGGCTTTTAGAAAGACAGCGGGTGTGTACAATAGGCACTTCTGAGAAAGAACTAATCACAGGATCGAAGTTTATCAGGTTAGTGGTATACAATTTTTGCTAGATAGCAGCAGAGAGTTAGCTCTTAGCAGCAGCATCCACAACAAATACAACATGCTAGCTAGCCTGAAGTAAAGGATGTAGTGGACTATCTGCCAGCGTTTTAAAGAAGCTAGTGCTAAAAACAAACACGAATCAAAATTCAACATGTTTGGAAATGGACATGTTATACAAAATATGAATTGTAAACGAAAAATTGATTTATTAGCTTCCTGTGTCCTCTATTTGAGACTCTTTAGTCAGATAGAGTGACTCACACTGTTTCGCCCACGTTCTGTACAGTCACCGCTGTTCCTTCGGGTGCTAATGCTAACACTCACCTGCACTAGCCGACTCATCTTGCCTCTCTCACACACAAACGCTCTTCTCTAACCACACGTTTGATGCCCAGGTTTTGTTACAGGGAAGAAAGCAGATAGGATAAAAGTATAATAAAACTTGTTAGCGGTAGCGGTTGTAAAGAGAGATATTTGCATATTTATTGCAGTGTGCCCACATTTTGTCGAATGACAAAATGAATAAAAAAATAAAAGGACAACCCTGTTGAAAAAAAAAACAGCATATGCTGGTAAGGTATGTTTTGAAGCTGGGGTGCTGGTTTAAGCGGGTCCTTAGGTGGTCATGTGTTGGTGCTAAGCTGGTCCGACCAGCTGAAAACCCAGCAAATAACAAGCAACGGACCAGCCCAAACCAGCATCCCAGCTTCAAAACATACCTAACCTGCAAGAAATATGAGTTTTGGCTGGAAAAAAAATATTTGAACGCTTCATTTAAAAAACAACAACCTATGGGAAAACTGCACATTTGAGACTGAAATGCACCATTAACTTCTGTGTTGAATCATTTAAATCAAGACTGTTTTTCTTATTATTTTCAATGTTAAATCTTCAGGGAGATTGCTGGCACAATCAACCAATGTAAAAAAAAAAAAAGTACCAAATAGCTTTAAAAGGCCATATGTGTGAATATGTTGTGAAGTCAATAGGTAGTTGACACCCTATGTGTGGATATGAGAGCAAGTGCACATGCGCTAACTAGCTAACACGCTAGCGTCAAACCTCTCATGGCCTGACATGACCTTTGTTCAGGGCACGCAATCTCACTTTCCTCACAGTTCCACACTGCCAAGCAGGACTGTCAGTCAGTCAGTCAGTCAGTGTGTGTTTGTGAGTCTTTGCTCTGGGTCAACAAAGGGGAGGGAAGGTCAGACAATATTGTGGAGATTTCACAGCCAAAACACGCAACAAACCTCATGTGACTGAGCTGACGCTGCTTAAAATAACAATAAATCGAAGTAAGTTTGTCAGAAAGATTAAATAGTATGCTTATTTTTCTTAATGAATTAACGAAACAGAAATTAATAAATAAAATTACATGAATATAAAATACTGCCCGATTAACCACCTACAACATCCTAGCAACCATATAGCAAAGAACCAGGTTAACCAGGTCAATGCTTATACTGAACACAATAATGATCAGCCATAATATACAACAACTTTTATCTTAATCTATAAAAGTTAGACACTATAAATGGCTTTTTTGTAACAAAATGAAGCACGAAAAGTCAAGCGGGTACTTCTGGGAACACAGGATAACGGAGTTGATTTAAATTATTGAGTTCAACATGTTCATCCAAATGAAATGAATGCGTCATGAATCAGATGTCCCAATGTGTCTAAAGATCCAGTACAATAATCTGAAGAAGGTGAATCATCTTTCCAGCTTCAACGGCCATAAACACTTTAAACTGATACTCTATCTTCTGCTTAACAGTGTCTTGGAAACATGAGGATAAGAAGCTGCTAGCTCGTGCAACCTCAAGTCACTTAGGATAAAAGCTCTGGCTAAATTAATAAAGGTAAACCGCTCTTGAAGAGAGCATCCAACATGGTGCAAATGTGAAAAAATAGGTGTTTTTATTTAAAACCTTTGATGATTTAATTATTAGCTTTCTATCAACATCCCTGCATTTCTCTTAAATATGAGGCATAGGTGTTGCAAAATGTTCTTTTTTCATACAAAAGTGTAATTAAACTTGACGGAAAATGAGGTTAGAATAACATGAATTACAGAACTGTCATTTGAATTTGATGTCAATTTGTTTTAAACAGCTAGAAAAAAAAAAACACTAAGCAATAAAAGACATAAATATTAGAACAAATTAAGCACTTGCTGTATGTTGCTAAAATTTACATTTTTGTACAGAAGTGAAATTAATCTTGATGAAAAAATTATTTTAGAATGACACAAAGTAAACAATGACCAAACTGCCTTTTGTGGTTGAACGGGCCTGTTCCATAAAACAAGTTTACCAAATAAGCCAGGCTTATGACAGATAGTCTGACTTATTTTAATACAAATTAACTGGCAATAAGTCAGACAAACTGAAATAAGCCTGGATTATACTCTAATCTTGGTTTATGGAACAGGCCCCTAGTCTTTTCAAATGCAAGAAAGAAAAAAAAATAGAGCGAAAATTTGCGAATTTTTGCAAATACTGAGCATTCATAATACGTAACACTTTATTGTTTCGTACAAAAATGCAAGAAGAATGAGTTTTGAAGGACATGACCATGAGTAAGTGATTGTCCTGTAAACAACAGCATGAACACTAAACATGCATGTTACGAATTGCTCTAAACAAAAACAAAAAAAGCAATGAGCGAAAAAATAATATGTGAATATTAGCAAATACTACGCAATCATGTTGTGAAACACTTTGTTTGTGCATTTGTAGTGCATTAAACTTTAAGAATGAGTTTAAAATGGCATGACGATGAATAAGTGATGGCAAATGATTAAAATTTGCGTTGTGAATAAACTATTTCTGTAAACAGCAAAAAAACAACAACAACACGTAAATATTAGCGAACACTAAGAATTAAAATTGCGGAATGATTTAGTTTTGCAGACAAATGTGCAATTAAATGTGATTTTAAAATCCATTTACTACAGCGTAAGGGTAAGTAAATGACAAAATTGTGATATGTGGGTGATCCCAAACAGCTAAAAATGCAACAAGCGACAAAACACTTGGCACGTTGCGAACAAAAGGCACATTGTGAAACACCCAATTTTATGTAAGAAAAGTGCAATTGTATTGAGAAAAAAGACAAACGCTTTGCCACATATCACGCTGTTACCATGACAACTTTCGTAGAGCATCGCACAATGCCGTTAGTCCACTCAAGGGTCGTAACCCAAGTCCTACCTGCGGGCCTGACACAACCTACGAACACAACATCTACTCTGTCAAACAAGAGCAGCAAGTCTCACAAACCGCATGCACACAACAAACGACCTCAAATCGCTAGTTTTGATGGCTAAGAAAGAAATGCCGCTGCTTACCACGGCAGTCCGACGCTTCTCTTCTCCAGCCTCTCCTGTGCAGCCGCTGGAAACGTGCGGAAATCATGGGCTGTCAAATACCTCGATCCCTCTTCCTCTGCAACTGGTCTCTCCCTCTCTCGCTCTCTATCACACGCACATTCAGACACACGTTGCCACCCACGTCAACCAGCGAGCGCTGTACATGTAACGCTCTCTCTCTCTCGCGCGCACACGCAACTCTAATTTATCGCAAATCTATTTTGGACACCGCATTGCTTTCCCTCTTCCTGAAGTCTTGCTTGTCTTTCTCTCATTGTATTGGAGTTACCTAACTAGCCCTGTGTGAAGCTCTCAGCAGCCCACATGCACCGGCGCTTCCTCCCTCCCTCGCCGCAGAGGCATGCCAGGGATTCTTGCCATTGGAGGAAACGACTGCCAGTTTGCTTTCCAGAGCCGTGCCTCCCGAAACACGCCGTCTTCAGCTGACAGCGATGAGCGCTAGCCTTCACTGTGACTCACTGTCATGCTAATATCCAAAGACTAGAGTGGTACTAGCTCTTACGAGGGTCTTCAGGGTGTTGATAGGTGGTTGCTAAGGTGTTTTGGGTGGTTGTTAGGGGGCTGCTTCCTGTCTGAAGAGGATGTATAAGCCTTAGTCAAGTAAGTTTCATCAGCTGAACAATGTTACACGACTGCAATCACACGCTGAAATAAAGCTAAACTTGTGTAAAATAAATTAGACACACACGCACAATAATATAATATATGATATATATTGAGTAAATGACTAAAACTAAAAAGTTAAAATAAGAAAATAAAAGTGTAAAGGTGTGTATGTTTTATTGTATATTATCTATAAATATAGTTAATTTATAAACATAAATTAAAAAATATTAAAAAATAAAAACAACCAAAATATTAATAAAAGCTACAATAGAATATGCATAATAATAAAATAAACACACAAAGTGTTTTGTATAGTCTACCAAGTTTAAAAAATGTTTAAAGCATGAATATATATTGAGTAAAATAATATATATTTTAATTGCATATTTTTAAAACATGTTTGATGTATGTTTATATGTCATTTTGAACAAAAATCGGATAGATTTTACATTTAAGTGTATGTAGGCCTTTCAACCTAATGTACAGTCTGAAAAGGGGGAAATTGTGAACAAATGATTTTGAAATTCGGTATTAAAAAAATATTACATTTAACGGTGCTATAATATAATTAACGGTTTAATGTTTTAAAGATGATTAGTAAGATTTACAGTAATATGTATACCCGCCATACATATATATATATACATCCATTGATTATGAAAAAAGGCCAATCTCTCAGTAAAACCTCTTTGTGTGAACTTAATGAAGGCTTACAATATTGAAAATTAATATTGAGATTGGCTAAACATTACTTTTAACAGTATAATTTTTTTTAGGGAATATGACAACAAAAGTAAATCAAATAGGGGAAATTAGCATACGGTACAAATCCAGTACTAAGCAGCAAGCATTTATAATACTCATAAAAGATATCTTATCAGCAAGCATAACAACTATAAGAAAAATCACACTACACTAGTAACAGCAAACCTATATAACTTTGATTATGCATGTTGAAACATCTCTAAGCACATTCCTCGGCAAACACCACTGATGTGTTGGGCTCGTTTTTCTTCTGATTCCGCTGAGACGAGGGTCCAATGTGGCATCTTGGCAAACTGACAGCGCTCAAAGAAAACTACGATGCTCTACCTACAATCATGGTGATTAGACACAAGCGACCAATCAAATCAATCTCAGGCCATTCAGTCCAGGTGCAGCTATCAGATTGCTCAAATATGGCTTTGTCAGATCGTGAGGCTGATATTCTCACTCATGGATGGCCATTACAAATTGTGTGAGTCCTTGAAAACAGCAAGAGATCTGCAAGAAGCCACACTAGCTGAGCGAGGCATCTGTGCGGCCATATTGTTCTGAAAGACCAGTCGATCTGATGCGCTGATGCTGAAACGCATCCGTATTGTGTATGTGAATTTACAATTGCCACACAGAAACTTTTTTGGGTCGTATGTAGTGTTGGGGAACTTGGATGAGTTGAGCTCCAAAAAAAGTCATTTATGCATGTTTCAAATGTAATTGACAAAACAGGGATTCAAGGGAGGAAATGATAAGAATTCACCTTTGCATTAATAAAACAAGACCAATTTGGGGAAAATCACCATTTTTTACAAGTATTCTTCTCTAAGTTCCAAAATCAGTGTTTATCTTTAGATTGTTAGGAATTCAGTAAAAAGTAATTAAAAGCAATACATCACACTACATGATCATTAAATGTGTAACAAATGTTTCATAAACAGATGGTATATGATGAAATGAAATACTGTACACATGTTCCCACATTATATAATTTAGCATTTAGAAGCTAAAACGTGTCTTATTGACTTGAAACACATGTTGTAATCAAATAAATTAATAAATACCTTGTGGTTTAAGGCTTTAGTTTCTTTAAAATATATATAATTTTGATTGCTTAATTTTGAAAGCTGCTTTGAAAAGCGCTTTACAAATAAACTTGAATTTAATTGAAAATTTTTTGAATTGAAAAACTAAATCCGTTTTATTTTATTATGTATATATATATATATATATATATATATATACACTGTATACTGTTTGTGTGTGTGTGTTTATGTGGTTTATGAGGAGACAAATTTGTATTATGACATGGGTATTACATAGCTATTACAATATGAAGGTGATTTATGAGGACATTTTCAGTGTTCCCGTAATTCAAAAGACTTTAAAAACATACTAAATGGTGTTTTTTTGAAAATCTGAAAATGCACACAGTTTCCTGTAAGGGGTAGGTTTAGGTGTAGGGTCAGTGTAGGACAATACCACATACAGTCT
>JAUCMU010000047.1:12911416-12931615 GCA_032275025.1 Enteromius treurensis | reverse complement strand
AGAAGAACAGAGTGATGGTAATGTATAATGACCAGAATTAAACTTTATTTATCAAATGCAGAGACGGTCTCTGTAGTAACACACGGTAGATGAGCGTTTGTGCAGCAGAGCGGATCTCTTTAGCAGTGTATGACCTGTTCCGTTCCGAGAATGCGGTTGTGAGGCCTGAACATTTACAGGTTCTGTTACAGAACGCAAGGCTCAAGTAAATGTATCTTGATTTAACAATCTTTAGACATTTGCACTGGAAAATAGGACAAACATACCGCTGAGGAATAGCACTTCCCTAAAGTGTACATTCATAGTGTTGCCACTACAAGACGTTTATGGTGATGATAAACTTTGAGCAATCTTGCTGGGCAGCTTTCTTGAGCACGTTCCCATTGAGGGTAAGAAATTTCTCTCTAGATAATTCAGATCCGGGGCCGGTTGCATAAAAGGTTAAGACTAGTCTTAAAAGTTAGTCAGCTAAATTTTTCTTTTAGACTTGTTTTAGCTTTTTTAAATTCAGTTACATAAAAATGTAGATTAGGCTAAATTGAATCCAAAAAATAAAACCGATTACTCCTGGCTAACCGCTAGTTGGTCAGACTAGCTCTTAAGACACTGTCTTAACATGGAGGCTAGGTTTATGCAACTGGCCCCAGTTGTGGGCCCTGTGTCCCGAGTATCATCAGCCTTACATTTAGAGTACTTTGATTTTTGAGAGAGACTGCTGGAGTAGGGCTGGGCGCTATACCATTTCATACCGAATACCGGTGTTGAGAGGGGGATCGTTCTGCAGTGGTACCAAACAAGCTGTATGTGTCTGCATGTGGAAGCACCGCCTGTGTGTGTGTTGAGCGGTGAACAGCATGGACGAAGAAAATAGGTGCGTTCGAGATGCACTACACTAGCCTGCCACCGGCTGGCGAGAGCCGCCCCTTGCGTTCCGGGGAGGAGTAAAGAGGCGGCCCTCAAGTCGGACACTTATAGATTTCCGTAGTGTGCTGAATCAACGTCATTATGGCAGAGCCCGCAATTTTTTTCCTTGATTGTAGTGGAAGAACTGAATGTGATTGAAATTTTCATAATGAATGTTTTGTTTGAATATCAGATATTCGATATAAAGGTTGATTACCGACAGGAACTTTTTAACGAAAAAACACGGTTGTGTGGAAATACATCGGCTTAAAAAAAATCTGCCGTTGATCGAACAACCATCATATGTAAATGTTGTCATCTAGTCATGCATGAAAAAAAAAAATACCGTCAAATACTGTGACATCGAAATATACCGCCCAGCTCTACATAAACAGATTTGATTTGAGCCCTTGAATCAACTCAAGCACTAAGGCTATATGCACACGAAGCCTATCCAATCTTTTTTTCCCCTTGTCTTAAGAAATATATGCACGCGCACAAAACTGCAATACTGAAGCAAAATGATGTTGTGTACATGCCAAACCAGTATGTGTTCCTCTGCCACAGAGATACACTAAAGATTGGAAACGAAGGCTTTGACTATGCACATAAACTGTGCGAGCTATATACAAACAAACAGGGAACAACACATGTTTTAATCTGTGTTAATGATTGTTACTAGAAGATAATCGTTCAGTGTTTGTTCGTGTTGTTGTTGCTGGTACGTGTAGTTCCAGTGTCTGACTAGGGTCAGGATGTGGTATGATGACATCATCGTTTCTCAAAATATATGGAATGGCTCTACACGTGAATTCATTTTCATCCAGGCTGTCCTTCCTTTTACACTGAACTTCATGAATAATTAAAAATGCATTTACCAAGATGCAACTCCAAATACAGTTCTGTAATAAGGCTTTGAAACAGTAAAGATAGCTGCAATTGGTTAGGAAAGTGTCTGAGTGCGGTCAGGCCTGCTTGCATGCTTTCTCTCGCCAAGCAAAGGCACCCAAAGATGGCGTTTCTATGGGATTAGGGTCCAGATGGTGAGTCTACACAGTAGCTGGAGCAGTGGGCTAAGCCACCATTACACAGGCTTAAAGTCACTATAATCGTTGAATTCCCTGAACACTATGGATAACGTAACTCCAATGATCAGTAGATCATTGTATTAAGCTTATAGATTGTAATATTTGAATCAGATTGAGAGCACAATGTGTACTCAATCTCAACAAATGAAATTTGAGGGAAAGAACAAAATGGGTTAACATGTCTGGAAATTACTGTACAACAAAGACGATGGAATTGATTGATACAATTTCTATCGAATGGCTCCATGAATTTAATCCCAGGGTTAAGTGCCTTGCTTAGGGGCATGATCACTCGGGGCATGCTTCCTACAGGGATAGAACCAGCAACCTTCTGGTTATCAGCTCTTTACATTAAGTCATGAAACACTTCAGAGTTATGATGTCAACTAGGAAAATCCAAAAATCCTTTCAAATAGCGTAAGTCCAGATGTTCACTTCCTGTCGCAAGAGTCCACAGAGGCAGGGAACCAACTCTTTGAGCCAAAGGCATTTCATATTATCATGCCCAGTAAATGGATTACTTAAAGTGTGTTCGGGTGTGTGCTGAGAGGCACGCTGGGAAGCCATCCTGTCCTAAGGTGTGCAGGCACTTGGCAAGGCCTGAGTGCCCTCCGCCATCCCTGTCTCCCAGAAAAACAAAAGCCAACTGCAAAGCCCAAGGTGCCAACTCTGGACATCCCAACAGTCTGTTGTTGCCAGTGTTCTTGGGATTTCCTGAGAAACTTAAGAAAATTGAAAAAAGGGACTACAAAAAAAAATGTCCTGATAATTTCCTCACCCCATGTCATCAAGACTTTTATTGTCTTTCTGTTTTAGGTCTAAATTAAATTAGGGTTTTTAAGGAAAACGTTCCAGGATTTTATCATATAGTGGACTTTAATGCAGTTTCAATGGGAACTACACATTCCCAGCTGAGTAATAAGGCGCTTATCTAGCAGTTTAGCAAATTGATTGGCCATTTTCTAAAAAAAGAAACTACGTTTGAATAGATTTTAACCGCTCTAGCTTTAACTAGCTTTGCATCCATGACTTCACACATAACACAGTGATGTAGGAAAGGCCATGCGTGAAAACACCCTTTTACCAACAATGTTAAAGCAACAATGTCGGATGTCAAAGAACTAACCATATGTAGCTTGTCCAATGTGTTTATGTAACGTGTGAAGTTGCACAACCCTAATTTCTTTTTGAATGAAGAAAGAAAGAAAGACACGGGCATCTTGGATGAAATTTTAATTCAGGAGTGAACTAATCTTGAAAAATGGATAAGTGGCAATGACAAATGCTCATTAAAAAAAACTGTGAAAGATACGAAATCTTAAGAATTAAGACTTTCTACAGTGTTTAGCACCAACATACATCTAAACTAGCTAATCATTTCTGGAGATCACAGATGTTACACAAAATACAGTTCCAGGAAAAAACCTACAGGAAAAGATGGTGGTTTCTTAGATACTAAGCGTCTGTTCCAACCAAAGCTTTTCAGGACAAAATGGCAGCCCTGGATTTTGAGACCAAAACAATGAAGGTGCTGTCTTCAATTCAGAAAAGAGGAGGGAAATCACTTTAAATCACATTAGCACAGGCCTTTTGTTATGCCAAGAACATTCAAGAAATCAAGACTAAGTTATGTTCCTGTATTCTTCTTTTGTTCTGTTGTGTTTATAGACACTTGACAACTGCAGATGACCAAAATAACTGCAGCCTGCAAAATAAAAAACTCATAAAAGAGAAAGCCGCAAACAAAAAGACACAGAGAGGCTTGAGAGAACAAGCAAGCGACTCTAAGACAGTAGAGATGAGACGGGAAAAGGAGAGGCAGATACTGGAAACATAAAAGCAAAAGCACATAGGAAAGAGGGTGGAGAGAGCAGACAGCAGCCATTGGACGAAGGGAGATAAATCCCCATGGCCAGATGGTGCTCGCACATTCACAGATTAGCAGCCCAGCTAAAGTCTGAAACACATACAAACACACACACACACACAAAGTTACCTTTAAAGGAACAAATAAAGGCTGGCAGGTTCTCCAAATGGCATTAGTGTACAAAATAGCGTTAGAAAATAAGACTTCACACGTCAAAGATCCTGTGGTGCATCTAGCAGACGCTTGCAACAGGAAATTGGGTAGGAATGGAATCATGCTGACACAGCAGGGTGCAAAAGCTGTTCTTGACCTCTCTATCTTACACATGCATTGTGTGTCAACGTACCACTTTCCTCAGACCATCCGTGTGTCTCCTGTAACCCTCTCAGGGCCATCTGTCATCTTGGGATGAGTCTGAGTGTGCATGCCCATCTAAGTGTGTGCTCATGTAGCCGATTCTAGGTGTGCCATTTCCTGCTTGAATTGTTTATGGAAATTCATTAATTTATTATTAAAATACTTTAGCTTAGCTAGTCCTCAAATTGGCCCCACAAATGGTCAAAGAAACAACCCCAGCGCCCTCAGCACACTGGGACCCACAAGAAAAAATCCCACCTTTTCCACCAAATGGCCATTTGTCTTTACTTTAAGTACTTGAATCCTGGCTTGAATCCTACTCTGGACTGTACCATCACAGAAAACGCCAAGAATTTAGAAAGTTGGGCCTGGAAGGGATTGGGTCTTTTGAAGACATGTCAAAGAGCCTGAAAGCTCAGTCGAGCTCAGAAGAAGGTTGAGTCAGAGACTTGACTTAAAGGGGTCTGAATGATTCAGGCTTGGTAAATATTCCTCTGGGATGAATGAAGTTTGATTTTCTGTGAACCTTTGTACGGTGCACATATACTATATAGAACTAAGTGGCTCATGTGCAGGACCACAAAACATATTCAGAGGGTTGTAGCACCCTGAATTGGTCTTAAGATCGGTTTAAGTTCAACAACTGTCCATGAAAAGACCAATACCATGAAATTATAGTCCAGTCCAGTGTTGAGCACTACAACTCTACTTTGCACGACTATCCTCTGACTCTGATTTTGATGGTGCTTGCCAAATTACACCCCCTTGGTTATGGCTGCTAACTCATAAGAGTAAAGGCTAATTCACACTGCACCAAAAAAAAAAGCCAACAGGCACATTTGTTGTGTTTTGTCGGATCAGTGTGTTACTCCTGTCGCCGTCTGTTGCCATTGGTCTACGGTTGTTTTTGCTGGCTGAAGATGTTGAAATGTTATTTATCGTTCTTGCAACCTGATATACTGTAATTGGGTAATTGTTGCCATTAGCAAGTATCTCGTCAGTGCACTGTGAAAGAGTACAAGCGTAAATCACACACAAAATGGTGTCGCTGCAGGATTGGTCAGTAAACGATGTTAAAGAGTTCAGCAAAACATCAGTTGAGTATTAATCTGGAACATATGAAGGTATTTTAACATTACATGAAATATCACAGCCTTTTCACAATAAAGGTAATGAAACAAAAATGGGACCGCTTCATATCCCCGAGGCTTGAGGGTCTAGTCCCGGGGCTACTCCTGTCTATTGCTGTCACATCAAACTCCAGCAGGCCCACCCCAGAAATAAAAAGAGGGAGATGAAAGAGAGAGAAAGAGGTACACATCAAACAACATGTCAAAGCTGCCGAGCAGAGACAACAGGATTAAACGGTCCTTTTTTTTATCTCCATTGTCTACATTTCTCCCCTTCTCTGCCTTACACTATTTCCTAACAAGGCATGGCATGATAAAGCTACACGCGATAAATCCTATCTCTTACCTTTGCACTCGCTCATTTGGCAGGTACCTTTATCTGAACTGACTAGCAGCACACTCAACATATACATTTTACATTTTATCATCATGTAAAACTTGACCTCAAGAAGTTTTAGTATTAACCAGCTGCGACAGAGACAATCAATGCTATCTGGGTAGCCACAAAAATATCACTAGTTCAAATTGCATTACATTTTTTACAGTATGTTGGTTTTATTTGGGCTCCACGTTGCTACACTTGTGGGGCTCCCTCATGAACAACACAGATGAAGCAGTGGTGAATAAGACATAGCGTGTCCCATAACGACTGGCTTTGATGCCAACAGCATGAGCTTCATCATCAAACAGGGAAGAATTTTGGCAAGATTTGCGCTAATGCCGTTTGATGTTTGCTACTTTAGAGCATTAGCATCTTTAGCTTAGGTTCTGTGACCCCACGCTAGTCTCTTTAGCTTCTCGTTTAACACAGTTTAGATCACCTGATGAAATGACAGAATCTCTCAAATTTTAGCGGTGATCCTTTTAAGAGTGAGTGGATGAAGTGGTCTGTTGTGACAAACCACTCGATTTAAATTGATGAGTTGCTGGAAAACCAACAGTATTTGGTGCTACACAACAGGAAGTGAGAGCTCTCGTGGAGATATTAGCACTATCAAGACTTTACAGATAATTGCTTTTAAAATGAACAGCCACCACTCGTTTTTTTTTCATACAAGATTAGTTGAACGTGGAAAATCGCCAACTGTGAACTGCAAGCGAGTGCAAGATCAGATCTCTTTTTTTTCTTTCTAAATAACAGTCTAAAAGGAAGCAGGTTGTTAAACCAACCACTAGGCTGCATGAGCCTGACCTCTGACCCATCACATTAGGTCAAGTGTTCGCATTTCATTTAGGTTAGGAGTTCACTGTGGAGCGTTTGAGCCTTTAATGTTGTGTGTACGCGTAAGTTTTCACCCTTTCCACTAGATGGGCCTGATGAAATGTATAAAAACCTGACAAAAAAATGTCACTGGTATTGGCATCAGCTACTATGCAAGTTCTAATTCCGAATGCAAGTTTGTACACCAACTCCACAGCCTTTACAGAGAATGTGACCTACACATAGTTGTAAAACATTAAATTGTTTATCCACATTGTTCCCAATGGGGAACCCGGTAGTAATCAAAATTACAGCCTAAACATTTACCTGGCCTCCCACTGCTTGGGAAATGTGAAGTTTGCCCCCTTGCCGGTGAAGGAGACAAATGTGCCCAGACGTCTCCCATGTACCCAATAACACTGTCCTCCCGCTAGTGTTACAGTATATTACACATGCACATTTTAAAGCATGCACGCACACCCATTCCTTCAGTTGATCGACTATGACACAGGTCTTTTTCCCAAGACATTGCATGCGTGGGATGAATTATTCCGAGCTGTTTACCGGATGCACTGACTAGAAATGCTTTGCAAGAGCAGCGTGTCCGTGAATTGCATGAATAGGTTGATTTTACATGCTGGAAAGTCTTTATCTGGGTCATCAACATACTAACATTTGGAGGACAACAAAGAAGCCTTTAACCAATGAGGAATGTTTTGTATAACCAAAAAAAAGGTGATGGAGGGAGAATGTAAGGTTTGCTAAAAATGTATGCCATTACAAACAGACCCATGAAAAGCTACTTTGATTTGTTTAAATTCATTTAGTATGTTATAGACTTAAAGTAGGATGAAACTACAGACATTTACTTGCTGAAATTCTGCAGGAGTCCTGGTTTAAATATGGTCAAATGTGTTAACAAAGAGCTGCTTAAAGCTGCAAAATATTAATAAACAAACATGCAAAAGGCGAACAATGTGTAAAACACATGGGTGTTTCAAATCTGTGGAGCTTTTTCTGTTGATGCAGATTCTGTGTGGGCCTGGTTAGCGGTTAGCGATTAGCATGTGCTAAGACTGATTCTCAGATTTATCCACTGACCAAATCGCAAAATCAACAGATATTTTAAATACGTTACCAATTAAAAAGTCATTTGGGTACTCAAATAAGTTAGCAAGAATGACTCCATACTCAAATGTCTGTATAATGAGGATTTATGAGAGTTAAGTTGAAAAATCCAGTACAAACTCAGTGTGCTAATGGAAACGCTGTTTAAATGACTTCTGGAAATTCCTAATTGTAAAGTAATGTTGTTTATATTTTATTTTGACTACATTTGAAATGATTGCTCTAGTAAAGATCGGCAGCCTGTGTTTATCTATCTAAAAAACAAAGATCAAGTTAGAATGAGAAAAATAAGCTAGCAGCATTTTTACAACAGAGATGTGCGAGAGATATGCAAGTTAAACTTTGGGTTCTCGACCAACGCCACGGGCAGATTTCTGTAAAAAGCTTTAAAATGTAGATCATGAGTGTCCACTTTGCTGATGGAATCACTATGTTAGCTTCTGGCTAGAGACACAACTTAGCATAATGCTACGGCACGCAGCTTATCATGATTAATTAATAATCGGAGCTATATACAGTATAATACCTCAGAGGAATGACTGGGCTGCTTAGAAAGTATTCAAGAAAAATGTTGAAAATGTACCCAAGACATTCCTTACACGAGATAGAACAGAATAAAGTAGCAAGCATGCTAACCCAGCTAACAAAAACATGTTCTAAGAACATTTGCTAACATTTCCAGTGAGCTGTGAAAACATTTTTTTATGTAAACTAGCTACGACAGGCATCAGAACACTTTGGTATCAGAGTATGTTGGTACTGTAGTTTTTTTGTTTTCCAGAGTTACGCCTACAGAGAAATCTCATTGGTCACTGAGGGAGAATCCGCCAATAAACGCCATTTATTATTGTTTTAGTGCAGTCTATCTATTGTATTCCCTGTGAATGTGCAGACCCTCTGATTCATTTGCTACTGAAGATACAAACCAGTGAATTTATGATTCCAGAAAAAAAAAAAAGGTATATTTTCCGCTGGCAAATGGGCAAGTGACATCACACGAGTGGGCGGGGCCTCATAATTTACTAAAATTATGTTTACTAAAATATCAGCAAATTCTAAAACTCTAAATGTGTTCTGATTGGCTATAACAGTGTCATTAGGACTAGATAGCTATAACTAGTTATTCTACACCGTGTGCTTAAATGGCCTCAAAATGACCACAAAATGCTTGTTGAACATGCTAAAAAAAGCCTGAACTCCATATAAACCCAAGTGCATTTGATGCACTGTGCTGGAAGCAGAATCATAAAAACATATCTGCTAGCTGCCGGAATTCATGTAGATGGTGCGCGGGAAGTCAACTTGGGCGCACGTGAACACTCACTAAGCATTACCGCAGTAGTAAAAAGATTCGAGCTCTACACCATTGCCAAACCTAAGCGGCGCATTAGCACGTGCAAGGTAAAAGAGACTTAAAAACAGTCATAGCGCCGCTCCATTAGCACAAGGGCAGCTGGGAATTGGGTCAAAGTAATTGCCCATCAGTGGAAACGTGAGAATGGGAAAAGGGACAGAGGGGGCGAGAAAACGAGAGATTTTTAAAATGTAGGAAATGTGAGAATGAGAGGAAGGAGGTGGGACAGGAAACATCAGCTTGACAAAGAAAAGATGACACATATGTGATAAGAATCCACAAGGGGAGGATTCCAAGAGGTAAAAAAAAAGAGCACAGGCTAAATAAAGATGAAGCATGTACTCTGCTCGTTCATAATTTAAGATCATTTGAAGGCTTAGTGGCTGACGCTGGCTTTTCTGTATGTTTCTATTTATTTCATGTTGCTAAGCCTGCTACTCAAGATCTAAAGTCAGCCGCCCACAGTCTGTTCACTGAACACTGAGCATATTGTTTACAAAGATGAGCTTTGACGAACTGGCAAGCTCTAATCTGGTTGGTCGCTTTGGTTTTATTATCTTCATACTGTATGTCATTCTATATATACAGCCATCCATACATGATTCAATATTTTATGTCTATCTGCTAAAATATATCTACTATATCTAATGCATACACTATCCATTGTTTTTTCATTTATATACAGTATATCCATCCGATTATCCATTGTTTTGTGATTTTAGATACCCATCCAACTATGATTCAGTCCTTCTCGATTGACATTATATAGTTTATATCCATCCTTCTATCAATTTTAGAACCATCCAACTATCACTCTGGAATACTTTATATCTATTGTTCCATTGATTTGTTTCTATCTATCTATCTATCTATCATTTAATTTGTATATTAACCAAACTTAATTAACACATCCTTCCCTTAACAAAGGAATATATTCTGGCACTCCATGTAGTTAACGTTAAATTGCATTTGGCATTATGGGTGCTTGGTAATGATTAATGTAAAGGAAACCACTAAAACTCATTTGCCTCCAAAGAGGGAATGGAAACACAGTTTTATGTCACCACTAAGAGCTGTTTGACTCCAGCCTCTAGCCATGTGACCTCACACACACATAGAGAGAGGCCAGGCAGACACACACGTCAGCTCTAGTGCACATGCCATACACTGTCACCATTAACAAAGTCATTGAGGGCTAATCAATAGGCAGTGAGGCCTTTCAGAAGACAAAAGTGTTTCGTTCTAAAAGCTGACTTCAGCTTTCTATTTCAGGCTTCGGGAAAAAGGGCAGCCTGGCGATTTTTAGTAGAGAAAAAATTAATCTGTGCACTAGCCATCAGCACTTTCAGGATGTTCTAGTGAGACTGATATGCTCGTGAGAATAGGTTTTGGTGACTTTTTATAGCACTTTCCTACCTGAGAGATCATTTGTATTATTGTTGAGAGTATTTGACCACTTTTTATTTCAATCCCCTCAATTGGTGTGATAATTGAGGGGATAATGATAATTTCTGGCCGTGACAACAGGGTTGTTATGGTAATGCTGGAATCCCTGTGCCAGAGTTCCGCTAGCCGGCTTCTGTTTCACTGCTGTTGCCATAACAACTGCGGAACTCTCAGACAGAATCCCACAATGCTTAGGGTCCTTGTGCCGGCCTTGTCTACAAGAGGGCACATCCTTATGGGAAAGAGATACTTTCAAGCACAAGCACAAAAGTTGTACTTGTTTCTGCAAATAAGAAAGTTTCGAGGACACTAGGGTCCTGAAAGCAAAAAATATAGATTTAAAGCATTCAAAACATTCATAATGGACTCTAAAATAAGGTATGTGAACATTCCTGGGAGGATAACAGCCAATTGTAGGCCTTCGCTCACTAAGTGAAGCACTGATTAGCGCTACCAGCATCTGTTTGACTTGATGGAAGTCTGAAGAAGAGGCACCTGGAATTTACTTCAAATACTGATGCAGGGTAAATGTTTGATTTGAGACCAAGCAAACGACTCAAAGAGCTAATCAAGTTTGTTCAGCTAGCAAAGTCAGGGCTGTTATTGCGAGAGCGCCGGAATGTTTTGCTAATGACCTGCCGGCTGCTCGGTCGGGTTCATTCAGGAGCGCCGGGTTCGTCCGAAGGAAAAGGTAAATAGGAGGATTCCGTCGCGCCACTTTCACGGCGATTATGTCGCTATTGACATAAGACCTGGGATTTCAAACGAGAGGACGTGTCTGAAGGAGTAACTAAGTGAGGATTTGCTGAATGCGTCTTGGGTGTTAGAAAAGCGTGGTAAACCTATTTGCTGCCAGAGCGTCTCAGGTATCAATCCGTGTGTGTTGAACAAAGGATCTGTGTTCAGCACCTTGGACAGCGCCTCCTGTAAAACCACTTGCTCTGTTGCTTCTTTATCAGATCCTTTAATTAATTCAGAGATTCTAGGACTAATGATTCAAATGTAATTAAAACATGTTCAAGCCTCTGCAGGAGGATGTAGCTGAGATGTTATCTGTAATGTTATAGTGAGGTTTAAATATGAATCCAAATCCTTAGGTGAGTTATGTATTCAATGGGAAAATGAATCAAAATTTGCTCCGTTTTATGTTACAGAAACGATTTTCTAGTGACATCACCAGTGATGCTTATTTTTTTAGCCCCTCCCCGTCAACAAGCTGCCTTCATTCTGGTACAGTATATATCATTGCATATTACATATTAAGCTATGCCCAACTTTTCCTGATTTTCGCATATTAATTTAAAAATAAATTTCATTACAGGTAAGTAACATGCATATAATATATTTATTTTCATACACATGACCATTAAAATGTTTAGGGTCTGCAGGTGTTTTTATTTATTTATTTTATTTATTTATTTTTATTTTTTTATTCAATCAAAAGTACAGTAAAAACAATGATATTATAAAATATAACTATAATTTAATATTTACAAATATATTTTGTTTCTGTTAAATATATATATATATATATATAGTACTCATTAATTCTTTATATTTGTTAAAAAAAGTTGTTTACATGTATTCAAAGCGTAATGAAAAAAAATGAGAAAGGAACACAAAGCAGCATAAAGTAGTTCATTCGACTCGCAAACTACATTTCCAGATCTTAATATAATAGCTTACTTTGGGGGAAAATAATAGATTATGTAATATATTTATTGCCAACTCTTTACTTTCACTTTTGATTAATTTAGTGCATCTTTGCTGAATAAAAGTAGACTTGTCTATAAAAACTAATCTTATTCAGCCCAAATATTTGAACAGTAGTGTATATGTATAGAATATGTAATTATGTATAACAGCTATTCTAACTACGTAATGAAAAATAAAAGCAGAAAATAATGAGAATACACTAACAACAGGCAAAAGCATTAATCATCTCCACGGAAAGCCATTAGACCCAGGCAAGCTGCATTAAGGCCACAGGCTGACCATAAGACTTCATTAAGAATGAAGCTTTTAAACGGCCGATCGAAGACAAAATAAGAGTAACGATCAGGAGCTGACAGTTTTTATATAATTGACAAGCCCACAATATAAAGCGTGTGAGTTTGTATGGGGCTCAGGATGACAGGACTTGCGTGCCAATCCTACTCCCCCAGCAAGCTTCCCTACCCAAATGCTCACGTCTGCTTGCATTGCAACAGTGACATTTGTGACTGAACATGTGAACAAGCCCCCTCTGGTTAAGGACGGCTGTAAACAGTTTGGTGGAGGTATCGACTGCTGACATCTCCTGTGTTTTGTGCCTTGTTATTCCCTTCTCTGTCTCCCTGTGTTCCGCTCTCGCTGATACTCGGTACAATCACACATTCTGGAGACGCGTGACGGGTGAAAAGGTTCCAGAAGTTTCACAAGAGATGCATGCTATGTGCCAAAATAACAATTAGAGCAACAAAACCAGTTTATACGCCCCACCGAGATACATGCTCTTCCAAGTTGAATCAGAGATTTGTGTAATATCCATATTTATTTGTGTAATTATGTGATATAATTTACTAATAAACTCTCTCAGGAGTCAGATTTGATGTAGGCTATCAGATAGCAAACGTTGCTAAAAACTAGCTGCAGCATGAAACGTGACAGGCTTCCAAACAAACCAGCCTTTCACCTTTTCATTTAAGACTAGAACTTGATCAACATAAACATAAAAATGGTAGCAACAGCAGAAAAAGGTCTATATCTCCCAAATCAATTATAAGAATTAGCATGTTGCTATGCTAGCCACATAACAGCTGATATTTTGGATGTTCTGCTTATAATGTAAGTGTGTAGTTTTATCGACCATTTTATAATCTGCTAGGTGAAAATTGTAAATCTGGACACACAACAACCCACAGATTTGATATTAGCCCTAACAAAGAGATTTGTTTTGCTGTTACATAAGTTAGCGTGTTTTAGCATGTCTCTATGCTAGCTACTTAACTCCTGCTAAAATGTAGTAACATTAAAGTAAGTTATCAACTATTTTATAATCTGCTAGACGAAAACTATAAATCTTGACACTTAGAAAAGTAACACACACCTCAACATGACACATCATTTGAGGTATTAGCCTTAGCAAACATTGCTAACAACTACAAACAAACAAACTCGACGCCTTCTACTTTTGAAATAAAAAACACAGAAATGGCAGAAAAGTCATTTATATCCTCCCATAACACCACTAAAGCTTAGATTTGTTACAAATGACACTAAAAATATCCCACTAAATTTTATTTGAAGCTATTTTGTGTTTCTAGTTTAAAATTGAATGTGTTTTAGCATGTTGCTATGCATTTGCTTGCCACCAGCTAACCCCTAAGAATTCAGTTCTGGTCTCAGTTACATGGAAACCTGTCTGATCGTGACAGACTCACCAAATAAACAAACCTTCAGTACTAAAGGTCGATGAGATAACGGTAGGAATACCAAAAATAGTGTATATCCTCCAATAACGGCACGGAGATTTCTTTCAGTTTACATAATCATTAGTCATTTGCAAGATTAGCTTAAACAAAACCAAGAACCGGTATGAAAATTATACTAATGATGTCATTTGGAGCTTGGTTTGGCGATGTTATAAGCTAACGTGTTTTAGCATATTGTTATGCATTAACCACCACAAGTATCAATATCGAGGATGAATGTGATTTTCCTGTTCATTTTATCATCTGCTAGGTAATAATTTTAAACACTTAGAAACACATGAGCACACCACAACGAGCCGCATGATTTGAGGCATCAGCTGTAGCCAGCATCGCTAATAACTAACTGCAGGCTGAAATGTGACAGTCTCGCAAACAAACAAACTTTCCACCGCCTCCTTTAGGAATAAAAGTTCTCACAGTGCCTCCAGAACACCTCCATCAACGTTTCTGAAATCCCAAGCACTCTCTTTCTGTCAGAGGCGAGTGTGATGGTTCATAACTGCACTTCATGATCTACTGAACAACAATGGACACCCTCCTTCTCACCCCGTCTCTCTGACAGCCCACAATCACATCCTTCTATAATATTCTAATTGAATATTAAGCTCTTCATTCAGCTAAGATGAATATTCAGTGGCGAATATCCAAAGCGTCCCCGGACTCAGCATGAGACTGGACCTCTATAGCCGTCCATCCAATACAGATTAGATTAGGGGACATAATAGTTTCCCCATCTGCCTGTTAACTCCTTCCTTTACTTTACAAATTACAAAGAAATCTCAGAATGAGCTGGAAGCCTGCTATTAGCACTATCACGTCTGATTTTAGATATCTTGAAAGCAGGAATCCTGAAATGGCAGCTGATTTAAAAATCTGGTTTATATAGCGCTAAATGACTAATAATAATAAATGCCTTTTAATGGAGAACTCAGTCATTGTGTATCTCGGAAAAGCAATAAATGAGGTCACAGAATAACTTCATCCTCACCACTAGGTGTCAGTATAAGTTCAAGATGACAACCAGCACGGTAAAAACGCTTATATAAGTTATAACGCATCTATTTAGAATACGTTCAACACATTTTAACCAATATAAAACACTTTAAATTAGCTTTTTGGTTGATTTTCGTTTAAAGCGTTAAATGCTAGCGCTAACATTATGTTGCTTTACACATTCATTTTTTACAAACACGAAACAAGAAGGCTGGAATTCAGATGTATTAACATAAATACGTCCCACATCCTATGAAGCATGAGTGCTGCCATTCGCAAATGCCTCGAGGACATAACATTACGCAATGCCTGACCGAAATTGGATGCAATTGCGCACATTAGTAAATTATACATCACCTCTAGGCATTACGAGGAAATCTGGCTCTTTAATCATAAAATTGGGCTTTCTGGCCCTCTTACAGAAGATTTCCATCTTATTATCTCCATTATTTCAAAAATGTCACCTCTGACTTATGTAGAGGAAGCAGTGCTGAGTAACGTAGTGACTAAAATAAAGCCAAACTTCGGTAGCCTTGTTCTCAGAATCAGAATAAAAGGTGGAATTTGTTATATCAAATATGATAATTTCCTTTACAACAAGTTGCTTTTTTTTTTTACTGAGCTACGCCTCTAATATAAAATCTATTCAAAAACAAGCAGAATTAATCTTGCACCGCTATGATTTGGAGATGAGGAGAAAAATGGCCTTCACTGATGTGCACTGTGTTGTGCATTAGCAGGCTGTGGGGTTAGCATCACATTCAACATGGCCATTGCATCACAAAGACCCATTCACAAAGAGCCAGCGTGAATAGCTGTTTTTCAATGGCGTGCCAGGATCTCGGGGAGGGGGGGGGGGTCGGCCTTTTGGAGAACATCCATGAGTTTCCAGCTTCTGCTGCCTCCGAATGTAAAACTCCCGTCCTTCTGATAGATCTGCTTTCCTAGAAGACAAATAGTTCCTGTTCCTATAAGTTTATGATTCTGTAGCTCTTAAAATATAATCGTTAAAACGAAAGCAGATGTCGGATGACAGCTCAGATAAATGGGCCGTGTCTGAGGTTCGATGGCCTCCCTGGGGAGAAATTTAAAGTTTTATAACTTTGCTTGCAAATAAAACGCAGCACCAAAGAAGAACTAACAGTGCCGCATTTTCATTTTCATTTCTCCATCATTCATATATGTGTGATTTTTTCAGTCAAGGACACTTTGGACAAAGTAAACTGTGAAAAGTAAAACTTTAAACATGATTTGAAGCCTATTTTGGTATAATAACAATATTTGTTCATAATATTATTTATATCTTTTAGTTTGATTTAAATATTGTTTTTTATTTTCTTATTTATATTTCATTTAATTTAAGATTTTGCAATTTTAATCAATTTCATTCATCCTTTTTTTGTATAGATTTTAACTTTTTTTAATAGCAATAACCTTGTGCATTAAGGATTTGTTGATATTGTGTGTGATTAATTAAATTAAATATTTTTTTACTTCTTTCATTATAAAAAATATATATATTTATATTTATATATTTTATATATATATATATATATATATATATATATATATAATTAACTTAATGCAACATATATATATTTTTGTTCATTGTTTTTTGTTTTGTACATTGCAGTTATCAAATGTTTACCAAATATCAAAAAATA
Organism: Enteromius treurensis; assembly: GCA_032275025.1. NCBI lineage: Eukaryota > Metazoa > Chordata > Actinopteri > Cypriniformes > Cyprinidae > Enteromius > Enteromius treurensis. The sequence goes on along the minus strand of JAUCMU010000047.1, from coordinate 12,915,011 downwards.
AATAAATAACCAACTGTTAACTCTAACATGTTTATTTGAATTCCTTTGAAAATTATAAAAAAAATTTTTTTTGCCAAATTCGTGTTAAAACACTTCTAAAACTTGGGGACAACGTATTAAAGAAAGTCCATTAAAAGCTTTGAGGCTATTTCTTCCTCCAAACAATTATTTCTTTAAAATCCCTCTTGGAGACAGAAAAGTTGCACTAATTAACGAATCTCGCAAATGTGAATAATTAAAGCAACTAAAAAGGCTTCAAACCACTAACGCCACTGCAAGAAACCCAGCAAATCAGCAAAAAACGCACTCGTGAAGGCTGCCATTTTGTATCGTGACTCACACGATACCAGGACTGAGTCCAGTTACACAACAATGCATTTCTCTAATCTGCATTAATCTGGCCGATGTGACAGCTAGATTGTACATGACCAATCATAAACACGCCCTAATGCTGAACACCGTGACTCATCAGGGCCTTATGAGACCAATAATTCAAATTGCCAATTTGCTGCAGCAACGTGTCCTTCTTCTATATCCCCCACAAGCTTTTTTCCCCCATTTAATGAAGGTATATGGTGTTTGAGTTTGCTTCAGTGTGAACACGAAGCGTGTCTGAATGTATCGGGCGCACAGTACGCACTGCACTGGCCTTTGACGCTCAGCCGAGACGGTGGGCACTGCATCCTGCTGACAGCGCATTTGTTCAGCGAAGACGCAGCGCATTTGTTCTAGAAGCACTGTTTGAGATGATTTTGGTGTGGAAGATGAGTGTCAGAGCTCGATATCAGATGTTTTCCTCTGTGCACCTGTTGGAAACGCGCCGCTCGAATCGCCCCCTGTCGGGCGAGTACAGCACAGTGTAGTACTATAACATCACGTTAGCATTCAACAGTCGTGCAGAACGGTTTTCATGATGAATTCAATGCGTTTAACAGTCATAGCCTGGTGAAAGTGTTCATTTCATAAAACGGGTTAATCATTTCTCCTCGGTGTAAAACATTCAGCACTGCGTGTTAATACGGAATCTAGTTCTTTATACGTGATTTATAAGAGACGTAAAACATAGAAGAAATGAGTTTAGTTTAGCTTAATATATATTAAACCAAGGATGCCTAATAACCAGATTTTCAACTCACCCACTCCGATTTTCTCGTCCTCGGTCGGTGTCCACATGATCCCGGTAAAACAACCAAGATATTATAAGAGTTTCGGTTAAATGTCATGTACGATGACACATTAAAGTTGAAGCAGAGCGTCGGTCGTGTTTATCTCACAGCCGTATGCGCGCTAAAACCATCGACATGCTTCACGCGTCAGCTCAGGTTTCCCCTCCGCGCGTCTGGATCTCCCGTTATGGATGCGGCGGCAGCAGCATCTGAGGATGGAGAGACGATCATTTATTTATTTCATTGAGTCGGTCAGTCGTGGTTTACCGCTGGAATCCGACAAAACGGCACGCGGACGAGCTAACCTTGAGCGTTTCTCTTGAGTGGCGCGCGCGCGTGGCGCTGTGTCGCGCGTAATCGATGCGATTTTCCGTGGTTTTACGCGGTGAACTGGGGAGACTCTTCAGCGCCGGTGCTGCGCCATCTTCATCTCTCCGTCCGTCCGCCGTCACATGACGCAGATGTCGCTCTTTAACGGGACACGCGCTTTGCCGTAGCGGTAAACGCTCCACAGTGCGCGCGCTGGCTCATTGACTTGTGTTTGAGTTGAGTCGGATGCTCTATATTTTAAAGCGGCTGACGGGCGCTTCACACTGGTTTGCATTCTGCAGTGTAAATACATAGTTAGGCATTAGTATAAACAAGCTATCCAACAGACATTTACTTTGTTAGACAGTCCTCTTAGTGTAATGTAAAATTATAATATAATTTAAAATACGTAAAATTATCAGTAAACGTATAATACGTTGGTTTGTTTTTACCTCAGTTTAATTAAAAAAATAAAAAGGATGATGACTCACACAGCAGCAGAATATGTCGTTGGGCTAAACGGTTAAAAACGCGCGCCTGTCTGTTTGAATATTGACACGCGACCGTTTGTTTTAACCGAAGTCGCAACGGAATTTTTTGCGCGCGAGCTCGGTTGAAGTGTGCTGTATGACACGAAAAGTTATGAAACCATCAAGTGAATGTAAGCTGTCAAACGCTCTCTTGTGATGGAAAATGACACACATTTTAAGACGTTGTGCGCTCAGGGAGAGATAAAGGGGGTAAAAACTAAATTGGACAATCAAACAGAGTTTATTTGATCTCGTGAATGGGAGGATTAAAGGGGCGGGAGTGACCCAAAATAGTTTGGCTGAAAAAATTAAATCCCTGCTAAGTTTTTTTAGTGTATAGCCTAACATCCTCGCGAGGTAGGTGTGTGAAGGGTTGTGAACGAAATCATACGCTAGTTTAAGGGTAATATATTTATTTTGTATGATTTTGTGTCGTTTAGACTGACAAGACTGTCTGAATGTGGGTTAACCAGCCATCTGCCAAAAGAGTTATTATTCCTAATCTGACTATATTATCTGGGCATAATTACGTTGCAGGCCATATTGTGTTTCTGCTGTAAGTGTGCCTGGGGAGTTTCCCGCCACTCCTTCAGCATAACGACTTCAGTACCTGTATACATAGTTTAAAAACTGCTCAAGACAGAACTTATACGCTGTTTTTAAGCCCCAGAGGTTATATTAGACAGCAACCCTGTCGCTTTGCTTGTTTTATTTTGTGTGTGTCGTTTTTCTTCCTTCTTCTTCCCAGACTTGCTCAATAGTATAGATGATGATCCTGCAGTGGAAAATCCTCAGGAAAAGAGCGGGTGAAGTGGAGAGGCAGGGAATGAAGCCCTTCCCATCTCATTAGGCTACTCAAGTAATCATTTAGTCCATTAGCATTGTGTCTCACATAAATGTGTGTCAGCAGAAAACACAGCAGCTTTTAGCTTTTTATAAAATTGTACACATTTGTGGCGCGGGGAATGTTTTTCTTTTTATAACTATACATGACAAACACAAAATGAACATTAAATAATGCATATGTCATGTTTAAATGTTTAAAAAGAGCAGATTGCCACAATATAACCTATTTATATTATTTACAATTTATAGTTTACAGTTTACCACTATTATAAATAATATAACATAAGATGTAATCATAATTAATATTAGAAATACCCAAAAATGCATGACCTAGATTACCAAATTTCCCAAAAGTCATTTACTTTTATTTATATATATATATATATATATATATATATATGTACAAATACATACAATTTACAGTTTGCAAATTATTCTGACAAATGTTACATAAAAAAAGATAAATATGAATTACAAATGATTCATGTCTAATTGAAAAAGCACTGCCCTGATGCCTCTGTGAATGGCTTGTTGTTTTTTTCCCGAGCCATTTCCATTTGATTGTCTTTTTTTAGATGTAAAGGTGATTGTCTGCTAACACCTCGCTCCTGCGGGAACGGAATAAACATTCCGGACACCAGGTAACCATGGAGACGCGGATAGCAACTGTTGGGATTTATCCCTTCTGTTTTGGGATGTGGTCCCCCCCAGGTTCTTTATTTCGCCAATGATGAGACCATACAA